>PVIH01000101.1:0-253487 GCA_004025045.1 Sigmodon hispidus | reverse complement strand
TCCCCCAGTGCAGCAGCGGCCTGTTTTCCTCCCCCGTTGTGTGTTTTTATTATTTTCCCTCTGGCTTAGATGTGTCAATCATTCTCTCCCTGCCATTGGTTGGAGAGTTTGCGTCAAAAAGTTGCCAGAGAGGCGCTTTCTCAGCAAATCTCCCTGAGAGCGGAACCTTCCTCAGCTCCAACTCAGCCTCCACTGTTATTAAAAATAAAAATCGCTAGAGCAGCTCGATCGCCACATCTACTTTGTATGTATCGTAGATGGACACACGCTTGTTTACGACTCTGGCCACTTGATTTTCTGTTCTCTAAAAAAAGATATTCTTTTTTTTTTTTTTTTTTTGGCTTATGTTTGACTTTTTCTGGAAGGGTGAAGACCACAAGGTTTTTAACTGCATACTCTTGATTTCTTTTAGGATAGCTGGCTATTTGGAATTTTGAAGGATAATTTGTTTTTTTTTTTTTTTTTCTTTTCTAACTTCCAATGCGGCTGTAAGGTAAGTGTCTGTCTGTCTTGTCTATGGCGGTATCTTTGTGTTTCCCAGTCCGCAATGACCCCCGTATCCCCATTAGATGTTCTCGTGCAACTGTGGACGTCGAGTTCCTCTGGAGCTGATGTAGTGGGGGTTTTTTGTTTTTTTTTTTTTCCTAGTGAGAATTTTGAGGCGAAATAATGACCATTAGGAAAATTTGACGGTCTATAGGAGAGGGAGGGAGCAGGAGGGAGCGAGAGCGCGTGCTCCTGGGGGTCGCCGCTGCTGTGAAACGTCGTGGAAATCCTACGAGTCTAATCTGGGGTGTTGGGGAGGGGTTTTGTTCTTATCCCCACGTTATTCATGGCTTCTCCTCGCGAGCTTTGTGTTTTGGCCCCTGGGTTTAGTTGGGAGTCCTTAGGCTTGATCCCAAGGACGTTTATAGAGTCTGTGACAAAATGATGCTTGTGCACGTATCTTGGTCGGTAAATTCAAACAATGATAATAAAGTGGGAGCTTCCGAAGGCCGATACGCCGGCCTGGCTCCTCGGTCAGTCTGCCCGGACAGCGCGGGCCGCCTCTCTGCAGCCCCCCAGTCTGCTACCGGAGCCGACATCCGCGCGGATAACCGAGGAGGCAGGAATACAGGCTTCTGGTCAGTCCCGCGCTGCTTCTCCTCTTCCCTAGCCTAGAGCAGTTATTCTCTGCATGTTCTCAAAGCTTCTAGGGCTTTAAAATTCTTGATAACACTCCCCCCCCCATCACTGGGGGTGCAGTTCCCCCACCCTCGGCACTGCACACGGTGGTCGTGGTTCCCGGGACAGATCACCAGGGCGAGGTGGCTAGTTTTAAATGCGACTTTGTCGGGAAAGGTTTAGGGCACGCGCGTCGCAGCCTCTGCGCGCACCTGAGGCGGTCAAAAGTGGGGGTGAGCGCCTGGCTTCTCCCCGACAGAGCTCGGAATCCCTCTTCTGGGACTTGGGCACCTCACTCGTTCTGGGTCTGGGGGGCTGCTGCGCTGTGCGCTCATGTACTGCCTTCTCAGGCTAATGGACAATGAAGTGTCGTGGGTCAAGGCCGGCCTCTGCTCTCGGCCTTCCTAAGAAGAGAACCAGCAGAAAGAAGGTCCCCGCTAACACCCGGCCTGGGCGTCGACGGGTCCCGCGACAAACTCCGAAGTGGCGGTGTTGATGAGTTCAAGTGACTATTGAAAGCCAGTGTCCGATTTCACGACACGTTTTTCTGAAAACCCTAGAACCTCAATCCAAATTCGTCCTATACAGGGAGAAGCGGTGTATAGATCGAGAAGGCCCAGCCGCGTGGACCTGCGGTGGTATACCACTTAGGGAGGGGAGGGAGGGAGGGAGGGGAGGTTGTTCTTCCCTTGAATCTGTGTCCTCCATCCCAGAGCTTTGGGGGTCAGGATTTTCGCCTGCTCACCTCGGGACTTTTTCCGGACACCGAAAGTTTTTAGCACAAGAGTGGGGTTGAGCAAACTCCTCCCCCAAAGTAAGGTAGACATCCGGGCCTCTCCTTTCAGACCTAGCATCGGGGCTTCTCCGAACTATAATTAATAGTCAAGACCAACCCTTTTGGCACATTTCTCTCTCCCTCCATCGCGGGTGGTGAAGTTGTTGAGTCCCTGAGGCCAGAAACTTTCACTCGAGTTAGCTGGGCACTGGCCACCGCCGGCTGTTTTCCAAGTGCTCGCGGACCGCTTTTCTTTCTTTCCTCCGGCTCTCGGTCCTCTTCCATGCCGCAGGCCAGTCGCCAGTCCACGTAGTTTTGTTTCCTCTCCATCATGCAGAAAATTAATCAGCCAGGACGAGAAGCAGAGCTGAGCACGATGGCCTGTAATTAACGGACGTGTGCCCCTCGGATTATCTCGTTAGTTTATCAAGAAAACATTTATTATAATTAATTCTCGGACGAGGTAATTATTATTGAGCGAGGACACAGCAACTGGTAGATGGGCTTCTTGGAAAGAAACACACACACACACACACACACCAAAGGAGGGGGGTTGGGAGGGGGAAGCGACAGATTGCACGAATTGACCGTTAGATATAAGGCTGCTCAGGCCGGCGCAGGCAGTGGAGAGGGTCCTTGGGCGTCGGGGCTGCTGATCTGCAGAGCTGCAGGGCTGGGACGCCGGACCCAGTCGCTTGAGGACACTCCGGGGACTCGCCACGCTATCTCCGTTTTCTCCTAGGTATGAGCTCTCAGAAGCTACCTCGCCTCGCTCTCAGGTTAAGCCTTAGGTCTTCGAAAGGGCGTCCCCCCACCCCCCACCCCACTTGCACTGTGCGTCGAGAGAAAATTGGGTGGACGGAATCTTATCCGGCTGTGAAAGTTAGATGCAAGGGCCCACAGCTGTCTTCTTCCTGCAGTGTTTATTATCTAGGCTGGCTGCAGAGAGGTCCTCGCGGTTTGGGTTTTGGATTTTTTTCTCTCTCTCTTTTTTTCCCCCAGAAGGAAAAGTTTAAAAAAAAAAAAAAGGTTACTCTGAGATTTTTAGTCTTTTGGCTCCAAGAAGGATCTCGTCCCGTATTTTCTAATTCAGCTCTATTTATGTGGCACATGCTGCTTTATTAAATGGTCTATTTAGGCAATTCTAATTGCAAGAGCTAAGACCAGTAAATACATTTCCCCATCTTAAGAGCAGATACAATTTTAGGTTCCTGTAAAACAGTTCAGAACTTTTCAAGGGGGCTAAGAATATATTTTCCAAGAACTCCACTTTAGAGACTAAGCAGAAACTGGCTTTAGGCAGTTCCACAGCCCCTAATAGCTGGATTTTGGGAGGAGGAATACAGGACGTAAAGTGGTCTTTGTGAGAGCAACTAGTTTTACTAGTTATAATCCAGTTCTTTTAAAAGAACATTTTATAAAAATCATATTTTGTGGTGGAAAAACATAGCTTTAAGTAAGAAAGAAGTCACAATTACTGAGTTCCGTTGGAGACACTTTTGCCTTGGTCTCTTAAACAAGGTAAATATGAAAATCTATAGTCATTAATTTCACTATGAAGGTGGAAGAAAACTCAGTCTTGTGTCCGCCATTTTGAGGAAGTTCCTAAGTGTGTCAAAGTTTCCAAGCAGAGATCTTGGCAAGATAGGTGCCGAATTTTAGCAAAATAAAAGCCAGCCTTGGACCTTCCCTGCCTGTGTTAACCTAGCTGGGGGAGGGGACCCAGCAAAAGAACATAAGTAACTTTTCCTTTTCTTCCCCCAAGCTCTTCTGTAATTATAGGAAATTTGAAAGACAGAAATTCTACTAGTTTTATAGCTTCGAGTGTTTATCTACTTTAACCCTAAAATGTGGTAAAGACAGCTCCAGTTAGCAGGAATCTGGTGCAGCCTTTGAGAATCCCAAGTCCCTCAAAATCTGCCTCCCTCTTCATCTGCAGCCTCTTCATCAAAATCAACATGGAAGCAGTTTGCTCTATAAATGCAGACTTTCCCACTTGCAAAATGTGGGGGCCTGTCGTTTTTCTGATTGGTGGGATTCTAACTTTACTTAAACATTTCTGGCAAGCCCTGTGCTAATCTTGAAGGATTTTTTGGTCTTGTTTTTTGGGTTGTTCTCCCCCCCCCAGTATGTTTAAATTAAATATTTGATGGGTGTCACTTAAAAAAGTTAAATACTTATTTGTTTAGCTATATATAGTTCTTTAGACACATATAATCAGGGTCCTACAAAACCCCAATAAATCTGTTACTTACCTAGAAATCTAATTATCCAGGCTACTAATTAGGTGAAAATGATTACTGGAAATGACTTCATATGTGGAATAATAGTGGTTGGGCAGTTTTGTCAAGTTTGTTGTT
Organism: Sigmodon hispidus; assembly: GCA_004025045.1. Classification (NCBI taxonomy): domain Eukaryota; kingdom Metazoa; phylum Chordata; class Mammalia; order Rodentia; family Cricetidae; genus Sigmodon; species Sigmodon hispidus. Next base: position 249,188 of record PVIH01000101.1, on the reverse strand, counting down.
CAGCAAGTTGGTATTAAATGTTAAATGCATTTACATTTTAGGTTCACAGCAATTGAAAGTGGTAATTAAAAAAAAAAAAAACTAAGATAATTAAAATCTCTGCCAGGGAAAGGCAACAGTCTGAGAAGAGGTAGATTTCTTGAATTGTTTCTTTGTTTCTCACCAATGGGCTTTGTTATCAGCATTATTTATTTAGCCAAAGAGTTCTTTGTCTCTGCAAATGGCCCCAATCAAGTTTTGTTTGAGACAATTAGCTAGTGCCAGCCAGTGAGTCCTATGCAAATGTTGGGATAGGAATGTATGTGTGCATTTGGAGGCGTGGGGTTTTGTTCTTGGGGAAGGCAGATTGTAATAGCTTTCCTCGGGTCTTTTTTTTTTTTTTTTTTTTTTTTTTAAGTTTAGAGTGGGGGTGGGGAAGACAGGTTTATCTGGTCTCGCTCCATCCCCTCTAGTTTTGGAGCTGCTGGGGGTTGGGGGGACGGCGGGGGGGCGCATCTGCAACTCCTTTTAAAGCCTGTGTCTAGCATTGCCCGGGCTCTTTCCAGTTAGTGATGGAACGTGGAGGACGTTCGTCTCCTTCAGAAGCAGTAAACTAGCACCTTTGCTTTTCCCTCAGTTCCATCACTCCAGTCCCATCCACCAAGGACCCTGACCCTGTCCACTCCAGGCGAATCGAGACCGTCCGGCTGGGTCCCCCCAATTTGGGCCGACTTTGCGCCTCCAAACAACCTTAGCATGATGTCTTATCTAAAGCAACCGCCTTACGCAGTCAATGGGCTGAGTCTGACCACTTCGGGTATGGACTTGCTGCATCCCTCCGTGGGCTACCCGGGTAAGTGAGCCCCACGGCATTCTCAACGCCATTCCTCACGCTCATCCTCAAGAGCTCGGAGGTTGGAGGACTCACTGTCCTCACTTAGGATCCAGACAGGGTCCCCACTGTGTTTTTCTTGTCACGAAGCAGCCGAGAGCCGCTGGGAATTTACTGACCCAGGAGGAACAAGAGGCTGGGAAGAGACGAGTCTGGGGTCCACAGCAGTCACAGAAAAATCACACGGCTCTGTTCTTAATTCGAGTGGTTTGGGGACACTCATTGGGCAGGGTCGTGGAAGGTTGTTGACCTTGTCACTTGAGCCCGCTCCTGCCTAGTCTCCACGCCCATTTCCTAGCGAGTACCACCCTGGGAGTAACCGAATTTTCTCCCCTACTGTCCCCCATAGTTCTCCTGGCCTTACCAGGGGTTTCCGGTACTTCCAGGCCCTGTCCCTCTAATCCTTGGAGGTGTGGCTTCCCTCCAGGTGCTAGGCAGCTTCTTTTCTTGTCCCCCCCCCCCCCGCACCAAATACTCATAGAAGTCTGAACTATTGTCGCATTTTAAAGATGTAAGAACAAAGGTCCTTGTGGCGCTAAAATTCCGTGGGAACTGGCTCCACATTGGCCGCGTCATTTTGAGTCTCTGGCCCTTGCAGAACCTCTAACTTCACTAGTCAGCTTTTTCTGTTGGTCTGCCGTTTTCTTGTTTGGTGCTTTCCAGAATTGTACGTGGGGGTGGGAATTGTCATTATTGGTTATTTTATTAGCTCTTCAAGTGATGCTCTGTAGTCTGCAGGGCATGGGGGAGGGGGCACTGCACTGGGAGGTGGTGTGTTTTGCAAGGTTCTGGAGGAGGTGGGATTCCTTGGTAGAACACGGTGGGAGCTGGGGAAGTTGTGGACCGAGGAAAATGTCCTGTGACTGAGAAACTGCTCCCCCACCCTAAAGGGCCCTGGCCTTCTTGTCCTGCAGCCACCCCCCGGAAACAGCGGCGGGAGAGGACTACATTCACCAGGGCACAACTTGATGTTTTGGAAGCTCTGTTTGCCAAGACCCGGTACCCAGACATCTTCATGCGGGAGGAGGTGGCGCTGAAAATCAACTTGCCTGAGTCCAGGGTACAGGTAGGGCAGATAGAGACACGCCGTTTTTCCTGGCCCTGCCCTCTGAAGTTTTTGGTGTATGCTTACTCTTGTCTTGAATGAAAGAAGGGCTTGAGATTCTAAACCTTCAGGAGCCAGTGAACTGTTCTCCTTTTGCTTTTTATCTCTATTCAGTTCTAAGAACCAGGACCTTCTGGCCTGATTCGAGAGGTTAGAGTAGCAATTCAGCTGCATACACAAAGTCCCAGAACTTTGGAGTCTCAGAGTCCCTGCAAGTGGAGATCCAGTCTAGGGCAAATTTCCTTGTGTAGACACTCTCCTCGCAAACTTTGTGTGTGGAAAACGGGCATGTAGTCTAGCTCCTGGACAGTCTAAAAGAAAAAATCAGCACATGAAGAAATGACATTCTCAAAGCCATACCTGCTTTGGTGACAGAGTCGGAAATGGTGCTCTTACTAAATAAATTGACACAATAAATGTGTGTGGAAATGCCCTATTGAGGTCACAACACGGTTTTGTAGCTCTATCATTTTACAGGTAAAATTTTGTATTTTTTAAAGATTTATTTATTATGTATGCAGTATACAGAAGAAGGCACCAGATGTCATCATAGATGGTTGTGATCCAAGCATGTGGTTGCTCAGTACCTCTGGAAGAATTGCTCTTAACCTCTGAGCCATTTCTCCAGCCCCCAAATTTTGTGTTCTTAATATCTGTAAAATTATCCCTCTTTATTGTTCTAGTTTCCCCAATACTTTACCCTGGAAGGGAGAAAATCAACTTCCTTTTGACTAGAGAGCAAGTCCCATATGGAGCTCTTTGGTGCTTGGCACTTCATCTACACACACACACACACACACACACACACACACACACACACACACACGACACTCTTCTTTGGGTAGAACATGTTTTTGAAAGTGCCAGACATCACTGTGAACTACAAAGCAGAAAAAGTGGGTTGGAAAAAAATTTAGCATTTGTAATTCTTGACCTAAAGTCCTCACTGGGGAAAAAACTGGCAAGGATGTTTAGTGGTGTTGAATTTGGCCTTGGGGGCACCACAATTACAATCCAAATGGAGAACACCTTCAGGGTCTAATTTTTGCACTAGGGAGACAGAGGCAGGCAGATTTCTTTTGAATTCTAGGCTAGCTTGGTCTACAGGGTGGCTTTCAGGACAACTCTGTCTCTGTGAAGAGACCCTGCCTGCTGCCCAGCCCGAAAGGACCTGTAGCTAAAACAAATGCCAGTGGTTTTTATCCTGAGTCCCTGCATTGCAGAAGATGTACAAGGCTGATAAAGAGAATTTTCTACAGAGTCTAAGTTAACAAATCAGTGTGGTAAACTGTGCTGTGTCTGAATTTGAAGGTACAAACTTGAGTCTTGAGACTGGTATTTGAGCTTGAGGTCTGTCTTTGAGCTCAAAGCGGAAGGAAGGAAGCCACACATGTCCATTCAGTACAAAGCATCTTTCAGAAGACACTGGCTTGGATCTCTCCTCCACAGGAGCATGTCTTGGAGATTTCTTTTATGAGTCTAGGAGAGACAGAATGTTAGGTCATTGAACCATCCTCGTCTTAGCTGTTGCTTCCTGGACAGTATACAGTGTACACAGTTTGAACTCAGTCTGCTTTTGGTTGCACACAGTAACCAAATGCTTCCTTCTAAAAGATTATATCTAGTCTATTTTGAAGTCATCCCCAAATACAATGAGGTCTCTCCCTTCCGTGTTGAAGAGGTAAAATAGGAAAGCAAGATAGAAAAGTTGTAGCTTAGCAGAGTGATTATCTTAAATTTTCTCGTTATGAACTGTGTGTAAGGTGGACTTTCCCACATTCGGAGGCGGAAGACCCTTGGGAGTGGTCTCTAGCAGCCAAGGAAATTGTTTGATCATTTGGCCATGCAATCTGGGACCGCCCTTGCCCTTATGGAGTTATTAAGACCACATTAAAGAAATTTCTTTCCCTTTCAAGGTATGGTTCAAGAACAGAAGAGCTAAGTGTCGCCAGCAGCAGCAGCAGCAACAGAATGGAGGTCAAAATAAAGTGAGACCTGCCAAAAAGAAGACCTCTCCAGCTCGGGAAGTGAGTTCAGAGAGTGGAACAAGTGGCCAGTTTACACCCCCCTCTAGTACCTCAGTCCCAACTATTTCCAGCAGCAGTGCTCCAGTGTCTATCTGGAGCCCAGCTTCCATCTCCCCACTGTCAGACCCCCTGTCCACCTCCTCCTCCTGCATGCAGAGGTCTTATCCTATGACGTATACTCAGGCTTCAGGTTATAGTCAAGGATATGCTGGCTCAACTTCCTACTTTGGGGGCATGGACTGTGGATCTTATTTGACCCCTATGCATCACCAGCTTCCTGGACCGGGGGCCACACTCAGTCCCATGGGTACCAATGCAGTTACCAGCCATCTCAATCAGTCCCCAGCTTCTCTTTCCACCCAGGGATATGGAGCTTCAAGCTTGGGTTTTAACTCAACCACTGATTGCTTGGATTATAAGGACCAAACTGCCTCCTGGAAGCTTAATTTCAATGCTGACTGCTTGGATTATAAAGATCAGACATCCTCATGGAAATTCCAGGTTTTGTGAAGACCTGTAGAAACCTATTTTTGTGGGTAATTTTTAATATACTGGGCTGGACATTCCTCCAGTTTTAGCCAGGCATTGGTTAAAAGAGTTAGATGGGATGATGCTCAGACTCCTGATCAAAGTTCCAGAGAGGCATAGAAGGAAAAACTGAAGGGCCTTAGAGGGGCCTCTATCAACCAGCAACCTGAAATGGACCAACCAATCTTAAGATTCTGTCATAGTTCTAGGAAATTGGTTTTCTGATTTACAAATGATTGATCAAATATATTCTAGTCACATGCAACCAAACACCAGTCAGAATAAAAATCAAAATGAAGATGTGAAGGAAGGGAGGGAAGGAAGGAGGGCCAAAGCAGAAGTGACCTGGTGTTTTAGCAGATCCTTGGTTGAATCTTAGGAATGGACAGTGTCCCAAGCTCATTCACATCTCATGACCAACTGGTAGTTGGCACTGAAAAAACTTTTCAGGGCTGTGTGAATTGTGCGACTGATTGTCCTAGATGCACTACTTTATTTAAAAAAAAAATAATGTTCATAAGGAGTCAATATGTAGTTTAAGAGACAATCAGTGTGTGTCTTATATAAATGGTACATCTGTGGTTTTTAATCTGTGCTAGACTTCAAAACTGTGATCTCCTGTTATTGTATGCAACCTTGAACTCCACCTATGCAGGGGTTCTTCTGTGATTAAATAGGTTATAATTATAAGCAAAATTCAGAGCAACTGAAAACTGATCTAGAAAGATTACCTTTGGCTGGAGGTGAGCTGCCCTGCTGTCTCTGGTCAAGGATTGCGGAGAAGCAGAAGGGCCCTGATTCATCCATAATTTAACGTTGGTAAACCAGGCAGTAAAAAGACATTGATCAATTGCTCTGACCCTGATGAATTTTAAGCTGAGATCATTGTCATTTATGCTTGCAGATGTTAACTGGAAGTTATATATGCATAAACCTTTCCTGGATTTGGCACATATGTATAATTATATTAAAACGGTTCTAGCACAACACTGGGTCTAGTTTAATTTATTCAGCCTCACTTTCCCAAAGTGTTTATTGTAAGGCAGAGAAGAAATCAGTGATTTCACTCTTTATGCTTTTTTTTACTTTTTCGTTTGCTGATCTATGAATGAACTAGTCATAAATATCAGTGATTTATAAACATTTATGACTTCTCAGGATTGCTCCCAAATGAAGTTACATCTTTCTGTCAGCCATTCCTCCCTACACAAGCTTCACTCATTTGTTAGACACTTTGTTAGTTTTTTTTTAATTTTTTTTTTTTGATAAATCAGATTGTGTGTAGGTGTAAGGGAAAACTGGAGTATTTCAGAAATGAGAATGGCAAGAATTTCTTGTTTCAGTTCTTTTAAAAAAAGAAAAAAAATTGTCAGCACGAGAGAATGTAATCAGAATCTGAAAGCAATTCAGGCAGAAATGATTTCTGAACAAAAGAGTTTCAGAAAACTTTAAAAACCTATAATTTCAGTAGTTGAACATAAGGCATCCTGGTCAGTGCTTTGTGTGGTGGTGGTGGAGTGTGTGTGTGTGTGTGTGCCGGGAAAGGGGAGAGTCCCTTTTGGTTGTAGGAGTTAGTAGAAAAGACAAATAAATGGCCAATGATTGTGATGCTCCTCGGGTTAAAAAAAAACTATTAAATATTATTTTAAACTTCTTATATTCTTAAATTTGACCAAATTTAATGACTCTTGATTGTAATACTGTAAATGAAGATTAGTTGCAACCATTTTGTTTTCTGGTTGTTAAATTTCCCATTTCTGCCTGTGCTTTTGAACCCCAGCTAATCTTGTCCTAATGATTAAAATTGTTTTACTACTAAATAAAACTCAATACTTTACAGCCATCGACAACTGCAGGGTTGGATGGCTAGATAGATCCTTCTGGACTTGGAGATAATTCATCCTCTGTAGTCTTCCCAAGTGACCGGTTGGGGGCCCGGTATCTTTTCCCAGACCTAGTTTTTTAAATCCTGCACATTTTTTTTCTGGCAATAGTAAAGCAACTTCTAAATAACCAATTTTTCATATTAGTTTTGGTTTCTAGGAAATCTTAACAAGGACAGGGTGTGTACCTTAAAACAAGAGTACTGGGAAGCTTAGGGCTACTCAGCAAATGACTTGGTTCCTTCAGAGTCTGAAAATGAAGTTAAAGGTCTCTAAAAACCATTTTTTTTTTAAATATAACTTTTGTGCAACTTCACTTGACAGAGACCACACAGTTCAATTGCTTTGAATGGACACCCAAAGTAAGAAAAGATTTCCCACGATCAAAGGCAAAGGGGAGGTGGTGGGCAGCTAGCATTGGCTTAAGAACATCCAGAGTTCTGATCGCCACTCCTAATCAAGATTGGATTTACAAAGTTAAGTTCCAAACTGCTATTTGGTCCTGAAATGACTGTCTCCAAAAGAGTGTGGGAGTCGCTTAACCTGAAGGGAGTCGGCAATATATTTATTTGGGAGGGCAGAGGTAAGGTGTAGGGACATAGCTTTATAAAGATCTGTTGCACCCAACCTTTGTTTCTACATAGATGCCTAGCCCTTTGGATTTCACTTTGAGAGTGTTCCCTTCTCTGAATTAAGTTCTGGCTTTCGAAACTCCCACATTTAGAAAATGGTCAGTTTCTTCAACTCCTTCAGGTCCCTTCTAATCTCACCTCTTAAGTGTCTGTGCCTGCCTCCCCCACTTCGCCCCAAAATATCCGGAAAGAACGCTACAGAGGCCAGGCGCAACTTCCAGAAACAGCCTTGTACCCTGGTTGGTCGAGGCAGCCCACGAAAAGCCTCTGAGACCCTCTTTCTCCAAGGCTGCCCTTCTAGCAGCTGTAGCTTGCCAGAAAAAAATAGTTCCAGCTGTGCCTGAGGAGCTGAGTTGGGATGGAGGCCGCAGGCGGTTATGTAGGCGACGGCTCCTGGGCTGCACTAAACCCTCCCTGCCAGTGGAGATAGAGGTTCTGGCCTGGCCAGGTGACTCTCTGTGGGTCTCCCGCACGGTCCAGGACCTCGTCCGAGATTAGCAGGTCCCTCCATCTCAGACCCCAGACATGAAGAACACGAGGCATTTCAGCTAGGGCCCGAGTAGGGGTGGGTGTCGTTGCGACATTTTAGGGGTCAAGGCAATTTCGGGGTTTGGGGGGCAAGCATCCTGCGTTCGAGCTGCTTCTATCCGCTTAGTGCTGCCAGCCTGGAAACCGAAGATTTCTTGCTTTGCTGCGCTCCTGGGGGTGTTCTGCAGGCGACTTGGGAGGGGACAGCCGCTCCCGGAAGCTTGGGGAAAGCGGGTCATTCGAGGGCTCCTGATGCGCTTCGGACCGGAGCGCCCAGCTGGGTCTGCCCTTGAGACTTTCAAGGACAGCCAGGTGCTTAGGTAATGAGAGTTTGGGCCCTCCGTTGGGAGCCGGGTACTGAGTCGGAAGCTTGGGAAACTCATTGACACTCAGCCTCCAGCTTCTCCTTACTGTAACTTGCCACCCCGACCCCCCTGTATTTTGTTCTCCCGCAAGCATCGGCTGGTTTTGGTTTGGGATCTGGTGCCGCATCCCAGAGAGTCAGAAACTAGTTCTGGAATTGGGAAGCAGTTTCTTTCGGTGTCCCAGTTGTTGCCAGGTTGTCAAATCATCCAGTTCCAGTACCTGCAGTACAGAGGCCTCTCACGAGTGACGTGCTCCATTTAATCAGAAGCCTCTAGCACAGCCAGCACCACCACACAAGTTCGAGCCGAGAACCTCAAGCCTGGTGAGAAACTCGCTATTGTTATTAAGATGTGGCTGTAACCCCAAACCAAGTATGCCGATGTTAGGTGGGGTCTCTTGCATACAGAGGTGTGTTTTAATCATGCAAAAGACTCACACAAAGAAGCCGGGCAGGTTGCCGACTCATCCCATACAAATAGAAGTAGAAAACAGGATGGGAAGACGCTGTGGTCCCTGACCTTTGCCTGAATTTTTGCCGTCCTTCTAAACCATCAGCAAGGATAGTAACTCTTCTTCCTTTGTGCCCCCCTTCACATCTGCAGACTCACATCTGCGAGCAGAGCCCTAAGCAACCCTGCTTTTCTAATCAACCCTATCAGCGCAGGTTGCTCTGATAAACCTGATTCTTGCAGAAACTGCATTTCTGCCCTTGGGCTGGTGGGGTGTAAAAGACCAAAGACTGCCTACTGCATTGAGGAGAGCAAAACTTCTAACGAGAGTACCCCCGATATTTGGGGGAGGATTGGCTGTGCAACTGCAAAGACAAACCCTATAATGAGTTCGTCTCAAACAGAGTTAACATTATATGTGAAGCTGCAGAACTCCAGTGTATTGAGACACATTGTGTGGAATTGCTTGGAGCTTCTCTTTCCAAGAAACTGCTTGCTAATAGCCATGTGACTTGGAGTAGTGGTGTTTGTTTTTTTTTTTTTTTTTTTTTTTTTTAATTGTTTTATGCTCAGTTCGAGCAGGAAGTATACACTTTTAGAAAAGGTAATTTTTCTAATGGAAGCATTTGGAAGAAGACAGAAGCGTGAAACTTGTGTATGGGGAAGTGGCTGGGGAGGAGGAAGCAGGTAATGCATTTGAAAGGCCCTCTACTAGGCAACAGTCCTGAATCCAAAGGAGGTCCCTCCCTAATGCTAAAGAGAATCAGCCAGACTTCCCCTCCTGCCAGCGCTACGTTTTATGTTTAAAGTGAACCTACTGTTGGCTCCAAACAAACAATAAGCAGATTGAAATAAAGGAACCCTACCAGGTCCTATCCATTTAGTCAAAGAAGACTTGTAGGTGCCAGGGAGGCCACGCCATCGTCAGGAAAGAGTAACTTCAAAATTTGTTTTTCTCCTAGAGGGAAAGTCTAACAGCATGGGGCCTCAGATTTACCTTATGCCTCAACCTCCTCCACCCTTTTACCTCCAATCCTTAGTGGAAACAGTATTTTGAAGAAAACAAATAAACAAGCCCGAATAAAAAAAGAGTCCCATAGCAAACATAGTGATAAGCTAGTAAGGTTTGAATTGACCTATGTTGGCCCCAGGAGGAAAAAGAATGTTCTTGGAATAAGACGGAATCCTGTGCCACCCTCCCTCTAGTGTCTGAGCATTAACTTGCCTATTTGCAAGGATGGGAAAAGGGCCTTCCCACTGAGGATGCCATAGTCTACTGGATATCCATAAAGGCCATTTCCAGCCTCAGGGCTTCCTTAAAACAAGGTCCCCATTCCCAGCAGGCATTTGGGTGCTGATTGCTTTCCCTACTCCTTAGATAGCTCCTGAAGGGACCCACAAATACTCCATGGGAAATGCTCTCTGAACCTTGGTTCCCCCATTCTCAGGTCAAGACTGGAGACAGGTCCAGTGAACACCCCTCTTTGGGTCCCATCCCAATCTCACAACCTTAACCACCAGAAGCTTTAAACTACATTACAACCAGAAGATCAAAACTTGGAGTTATTAAAATGTTTCCAGAACCACTAGTCACATTTTAGGATCATGAACCATTAATAAAAATCTCCTTAACATTCAAATGGCTGTAAAACATGTTGATAGAGGATTACTGGGGCCTAATGGGCGTTATGTGATAACATGATCTCGAATAGTGAGGTTGAAGAATGGGTGTCTGACCACGACTACTCGATTATCAGCTTACAGCTAAACCACTTTTTTTTTTTTTTTTTTTTTTTAACTTGCCTTGCTCTTAAGAAAAGGCATTGTTCCCAGCAAAGCCTGGGACTTGTGTTCATCATTTAACCTCTGAACAACCCGGTAGTGTTATGGAAAGAGGAAGAGAAGAACCTGACTGTGAGCATAAGGTCACCTTCAGATATAAGGAGGTGGGTTCTGAGCCACTGTCCTTCCCTTCCCTGGTCTTTTCTTTTAATACGGAACACTTCGTGAATTTACCTGTCATCCTTGCACAGAGACCACGCTAATCTTCTCTGTATAGTTCCAATTTTAGTATGTGTGCTGCTGAAGCTAGAACCCTGCTCCTGGTCTTAATGGAGCTCTACCTGAAAGACTGTGGCTTTGGAAGTTCTAGGTCCTTGCAGGTGCAGGGAGGTGTGGGTGTCGGGGCTAGACGCTAGTGGTTTTGTCCTTGGGCTATTTAGCTTAGAACCCCGATCCCCCTAAAATGCTCGCTCTCTCCCAGGGCACCCCAGAGGGCGAAGGGGGCGCCTTTGAGCACTACTGACAACGCCAGAAAACCTGATGGAAGAGGCTGGCAGGAGTGAGTTCCCGGGATAATATCTGGGAAAGGCATCTCATTTCCTTTCTCCACTACCATCTTTCACTCAACAAGAAAGTGCTGGGAAAGCATAGAAAGCCATGTCGCCTCTGGCTACAAAGTCCACACTTGGACCCACTTGGGGACGTCTCCTTCCCACGCAGCGCCCCTAAATGAGACACTACAGTCATTTGCAGAGTCTAGAGACCTTCCCAGCTGAGATAGAGAAACACACTAGTGTCTAAGGGGTGTTTCTCTGGCTAGTTGCATAGGATACTGAAAGTATGACCCTCCCAATCCAAGTCTGTGATTGGCACCTCTCTGAGAAAAGGGCCTCGAAACTCCAGCGACCTACACCCCTCTGGATGCCACACATGGTCCAGCCTCCAGCTCCCCGGCCGGGCAGACCTAAATGCTGACCTCACCGAGCAGAGTCGAAGGGGGATGCTTCCGGAGAGTGGGAGGGGGCGCCATGGACCGGGATGATGTGAGTGTGGTGGCATGGGGGTGACACTAAAGGATGCAGCAGTCTACTCACCCTGCCCACGTGGGCCCAGGCCCTTCATACTCCATAGCACAACCCCAGACCGTTGGGCTAAGCTAGCCAGGTTTCCTCCCTGAACAGATGCAGGAGCTGAGCTGGGTTTGATTTCAGGACTCCAGGCCTGCATACTCAAACCAAACCGAGAGTGTTTTAGGGAGGTAGAAAACAGTCAGCTATGTCCCTAGTCCTTTCGGAAGTGTGTCCAGTACAGCACCCAAGGCCTTGAGAAGGCTGGGAGTGGGGGCTGGAGAGATGGCTCAGCGGTTAAGAGCACCGTCTGCTCTTCCAGAGGACCCGGGTTCGATTCCTAGCACCCACATGACAGCTAACAACTGTCTGTAGTTCCAGTTCCAGGCAAACACCAAGGCAAATAAAAAAATAAATAAAGTTAAAAAAAAAAAAAAAAAGAAAGAAAGAAAGAAAAAGAAAAAGAGAAGGCTGGGAGTGGCTTCCGGTTCCAACGCAGAATCCGTACCAACTGGTGTATGGAGCTGCCTAATACCCAGTGCCAGGGCCCATTTAGATGGCTGGTTTAACGAATTGGCCTAAAACGAAATTTGAGTTAGTGTTTGGACAATAATTGGTACATGCAGAGGCTTCTGCTCTGGTAATTCAAGTACATTTGGTCACCTTTGAGTTATTTTTGGTTCCAGAGTTCCAGTAAGATTTATAACTTAGCAGTAGGAAAATTTTAGTATGAGAAAGAGATATTTGGGCAACAATGTGATATGTGTGGTATCTGTGTTTATAAAAAAATATTTCAGCTGAGGCTATAACTTGATTGTAGAGCATTTGTCTTACATCTATGAAGTTCTAGGTTCATTTCCCTAAGACAAAATAAAAAATAAAATACAATACAAAATAAAATGAAAAAAAAGAAAGATGTTTATAAAGTGAAGTGTAATGAAATTAGGTAATTTTGAAAAGAGAAAGCTAGATAACTAACTGCATTGTTCAGCAGCTCTTCTGGTTAATAAAACTGATTTTATTTTGAACTCAAGTCTAAGCTGACCACATCTATTGGTTAAAGCAGCCTTCTATTGGCTGCCCACCTTTTATTAAAGGCATGGATTTTATTTAGGTTTTTTTTTTTTTTTAACAATTTTTTTTTAAACTTTATTTATTTATTTATTTGCCTTGGTGTTTGCCTGGAACTGGAACTACAGACAGTTGTTAGCTGCCATGTGGGTGCTGGGAATCGAACCCGGGTCCTCTGGAAGAGCAGACGGTGCTCTTAACCACTGAGCCATCTCTCCAGCCCCTTATTTAGGTTTCTTTGATTAAGAGATACCAGAGTGGGAACTTGGCATAGAGAGATATTCACATTTTCAATTACATGTAATTTGAATTGATTAAACCACTAACTGATTTCTGATCACGTAAGTTGGACACATAAATCAGGCATGGTAGTACACATTTTTAACCCCAGAACTTGAGAGGCAGATGCAGGTGGATCTCTGAGTTTGAGCCCAGCTTGGTATATAAAGTGAGTTCCAGAACAGCCAGAGCTACATAAAAAAGACACTTGTCTCAAAAATAAAATAAAATGGGCACATAGCCTCATCCATTCACTCTCTTTCCTCCTTCATGTGTATGAATGAAGTTGTGAAATAGTAATATAGTCTTTTAGTAAAAGATCCCTAAGGGGACAGGGGAGTTGATGCAGTGGGTCAACAGCTTTTTACTGATGACCTGATTTCAATCCAAAACTACATGCTGGAAAGAGAGACCTGAATGTTGAAAGTTGTTCCATGACCTTCCACATGCATGTCCTGGCATAAACATGTGCATTACACAAACACACACACACACATACACACAAACACACACACACACATACACACACACACACACACACACACACACACACACACACACACACGAGAGAGAGAGAGAGAGAGAGAGAGAGAGAGAGAGAGAGAGAGACAGAGAGAGACAGAGACAGAGACAGAGACAGAGAGAATTGGATAAATGCAAAAAAAAAGTTTGTTTGCTTGTTCTTAATTTTCTTCTTCAAGATAGCTTTTTATGGTGTATCCTTGGCTGTCCTGGAACTTGCTCTGTAGATCAAGCTGGCCTTGAACTCACAGAGATCCGCCTGCCTCTACCTTCTGAGTGCTGGGATTACAGGTGTATACCACCACTGCCCAACAAAAGATTTTTTTTGTTGTTGTTGTTGTTGTTTTTTAAAAGATTCCTCATTTGATATTCTTCTCAGGGATTTTTATTCTATGGTTCAGGTTCCATACTTTTCTATAAAATTCCTAGAATGAACAGAACAATAGATTCCTTCAAGCAATTATATGAAATACTGTTTTTGTTCATGTGTGCAGTATAGGGTATTTGGGAGGAGAAGATGTACTATCTTATCAAATTTACACCAGGATCTGTAACTATCTGGAATAAATGGCCACTCATCTTTGTGGAACATGAATATTGTTAATGAATGGTGAATTTAGAGGTAGAGACTTGTAGCTCAGCAACCACCAGGCAAGATGGCAACCCTGTGGATTTTTTTTCTTAAGGTTTATTTATTATGCATACAGTGTTCTGCCTGCACACCAGAAGAGCACACCAGATCTCATTCTACATAGTTGAGAGCTTCCATTTGGTTGCTTGGAATTGAATTCAGGACCTCTAGAAGAAGCAGCCAGTGCTCTTAACCTCTAGGCTATCTTTCCAGCCCCTATTTTATGCTTTGCTTTGTTTTTTTTCCAAGACAGAGTTTCATTGTGTAGCCCTGGCTATCCTAGAACTCACAAAAATCCACCTACCTCTACCTTCTGAGCACTGAGTGCTGGGATTAAAGGTGTGTTCCCTACCATCCAGCTAAAAGCTTGTCTTATCCTTAAAGAAAGTATCAGAAGTCCTGTATTTCCAAGTCTCACCCAGGGAGGCCTGATTTGAATAGTTTCTCATGAAGTTGTTTATGTATAATGAACTTCAAATGAATAAAAAGCCTTGTAGTTAGAAAATGGCTCCCGGGGCTGGAGAGATGGCTCAGCGGTTAAGAGCGCCATCTGCTCTTCCAGAGGACCCGGGTTCGATTCCCAGCACCCACATGGCAGCTAACAACTGTCTGTAGTTCCAGTTCCAGGCAAAACACCAAGGCAAATAAATAAATAAAGTTTAAAAAAAAAAAAAAAAGAAAAGAAAATGGCTCCCAAAAGGAGTGCCGCTATTGAGAGGTGGCTTGTTGGAGGAAGTGTGTCACTGTGGGAGCAGAACTGGAGGTCTCTTTTGCTCAAGCTTTCCTCAGTGTGACAGTCAGTTGACTTTCTGTTGCCTGAAGATGTAGCACTCTCAGCTCCAGCACCCCATCTGGCTGCACACCACCATGCTCCCCACCATGATAATAGCAGACTGAACCTCTGAAACTGGAAACAACTCCCCTCAATTAAATGTTTTCATTTATAAGAGCTGCTGTGGTCATAGTGTCTCTTCACAGCAATAAAAACCTAAGACAGGCCTAAACAGGAGTGAATTTTGTTAATATTTCTGAATGAAATGTAAAGTAGAGAAGTTAGAGCTGGTAGAGTACTTGTAAAGCTCCATGTACTATCTACCATAACAATACACACACACACACACACACACACACACACACACACACACATGTGAGTAGAGCTGGTAGAGTACTTGTAAAGCTCCATGTACTATCTACCATAACAATACACACACACACACACACACACACACACACACACACACACACGCATGTGAGTATTTTCTTTTTATTTATTTATTTATTTATTTATTATTTATTTATTTGCCTTGGTGTTTGCCTGGAACTGGAACTACAGACAGTTGTTAGCTGCCATGTGGGTGCTGGGAATTGAACCCGGGTCCTCTAGAAGAGCAGACGGGGCTCTTAATCGCTGAGCCATCTCTCCAGCCCCACGAATATTTTCTTAATATTTTTTTATGTGAATTGATGTTTCGCCTGCATGTATAACTGTGTAAGGGTGTCACATCTTGGAATTACAGACAGTTGTTAGCTGCCATGTGGATGCTGGGAATCGAACTCGGGTCTTCCAGAAGACCAGTCAGTGCTCTTAATTGCTGAGCCATCTCTCCAGCCTAAGTAGAGTATTTTTATTTAGACCATAAACTCTGTTTAAACAAAACAGTCAAACAATTAATTGCCCCTAATTAACAATGTAGCGAATTTAAACTGTATTGATATGTTAGTCTAGTTTAGCACTCTTTGCTCTGTCCATCTACCTCCTTCTTCCTCTTCTTTACCTGAAATTTACCAACTGTGCCTCAGTTCCTCCATCTTCCTATTGAAACATTTTTCATTTGTTTGTTCAATATAGTTTTCCTGAAACATCTTAAGACAGTATCTCTCTATGTATCCTGGCCTGGTTTAGGATTTGCTGGCCTGGAGCTTGCTGTGATACTCTGTCTCTTTTTAAACAGTAGGATTAGAGACATGCTTTGCTATGCCCAGCTCTTTTGAAAGTTTATTTTCTTTAAAGTTTGATGATGGTTGAAGTTGTATAAAGCAATAGGTAAGGGTTGTGAGTCAGAAAGAAGACGTGGTTGTGCTGTTGGAATGAGAGAGTCAAGATGATATGAGGACCCAGGGAGGTATTAAATTCACACAGGCAGGACAGTCTTAATCTACACACCTTGTCTGTCTTCCCAACACGAACTCCCCAGCTTACTGCCATCCTTGTCTGAAAGGCTATCTTCCATTAATGTAAGAAGAACTATAATCTATAGGTTTATTTAGCATTTGATCCCTTTGCAGAGGCTTCCATTTAGAGTCACCATTGCAGCCAAGATTTGGATCTGGTCCAAAAATAGTCTGAACCAGGTGACCTCGGGCAAGAAGACGCAAGATACTAGCAATTTATTTCATATCAGTTCCCAAGCCACCATCAGATGATAACAACCCTTGGACACTGTTAATCTCCGCTTGATTCAAACTGGTGACCCAAGGTGAAAGGCAAGGGCGTTATCTCTGAGCTATTCATGTGGCCTTCCATAGATAGCCAGTTAGACCCACACAATTGAAGCCTCTTCTTCAGTGGTTATTTTCAAAATTTTTATATTCAAAGTCTTTGGTCTTTTTGGACTGAAAGGTAGGAGGACTTTATCGAAGAAAATGCCTGAGAGATAAGATGTGGGAGTTTAGAGTCAATCCAATATGAATTTAAAAGGTTGGGAAGGTGAATGCATGTTTTCTACCCAATAAACTCTCTGAAATGAATGCCCCCAAATATATGTAGTGTGTGTGTGTGTGTGTGTGTGTGTGTGTGTGTATAAATATACTTTAAAATGTAAAATAGCAAGTCTTGGAGCTGATTTATTGCTTTAAAAATGACTTAATGCTTGCAAGTGGTAGGGTCATCCCAGAATACCATAGACTAATTTGTCATCAGTTCAGGACTAAACAAAGGGGAAGTAAGTAATAGAGAATAAAGTTCAGGTTGTCCTGGTCAATAGAAAAATGCCCTGTGTGCCCCAAGGGAAAAAGGCTTAGGCCTATGGGGAAGTATTTTTAATATATGTAGAAGAATCTGTACTAGGCTCATGGCCTTTGTATGGTGTTTTTTTTTTTTTTTTTTTTTTTTTCAATGTTTCATATGCATTGGTGTTTGACATGTATGTCTGTGTGAAGGAGTCACATTCACTTGAGTTACGGACAGTTGTGAACAGCTATGTGGGTTCTGGGAATTGAAGCTGGGTCCTCCAGAATAGTAGCCAATGCTCTTAACCACTAAGCCATCTCTCCAGCCCCCTATACATGGTTCCTGGCTCTAGTTTGAAATTCTAGAAACATATTTTCATTGTTCTGAAGGAATTTTTCATCCTCTCCTATCTCAATATCCTTGTTTGATTTTGCTAGATTTCTCTAGAGTAGACTGATAGACTAAAAAATAATTGAGGACGTCTCAAAAATAATGAAGGTATCTTAATAACATGCTGTAATCTTTAAAGAAGCATTTGTTTATTTGGGGAGAGGTCAGAGGACAATTTGGGGAAGTCTTCTTCTTCCCACTATGCAGCTTCCAAGGATTGAACTCAGGTCATGAGCCTTGGCCACAAGCACCTTTACTGAATGAGCCATTTTGCGGATCCTAATAATATGTTTCTTAAGTTCCATGTGGTGGTGGTAGAAAAAGCAAAATTTTATTTTAGGTATTTTAGCAATGAGCGCCCTTGGAGAAGATGAAATAACAACCCGATACATTCAGGATTTCATTTCCCAGTAACCAAGGTTAGAAAAAACAATATGTTCTCCTGCAATGTCCTTCCTTTATCTTTCATTAGTGATCTCACTTTTTAAAAATTAATTGATATTTGCAATCCATTGTCTGCTATCTTTCCCCCAAAATGATACAGCAAATAAATGCATACTGTAATTACTAGTATGGAAACAAAATAACCACAGATGGACACATTGTTTCTGGCTTTGAAAGAGATACCCCTTATAGGAAAGAAAAGGTGGAACATTTTAGAACACTGTGCAATGCTGTGTATGACTGTGGCAAAGTAGCACATGAAACAAATATTTAAATATTGCTACTGTTTAAGACTTCTGCATTCAGCTGATATAGGCTTCAGACAGGGTAAAGAGAGACACAGCATTTGCCTCAGCAGTTAAGAGAAAAACCATCGTGGTTAGACTATGACTGTGTTTCTCAACCTTTGAGAGTTTGAACAAGTCTTTCACAGGAGTCTCATATCAGATACTTATATTACCAGTAATAACAGTAGAAAATTACAGTTATGAAGTAGCAATTAAAATAACTTTTGTGTTTATTTCTTGTTTGTAGCCCTGGCTGTCTGGAATTCTCTGTAGACGAGGTGGCTTTGAACTCAACAAAATCCATCTGCCTCTGCCTCCTGGGATTAAAAGCATATGACACCACTGCCTGGCCATCAAAAATAATTTTTTAGTTGGGGATCATCACAACATGACAAATTGAATTAAAGGGTCATAGCACTGGGAAGGTTGAGGACCACTGGACTGTATGGAATGGACTATAATTCTAGGACTCTATTTCATACTGTATCTGTTTGTTCCATGAGAGATGGTTTTTGTAGAGTCCAAAACAGAGAAGATGGGAAGACAACATATCTCTTCTCTTGACCCGTTGCAGCACCCTCATCCTGGTGAAGGTAGGGATGACAGTGATGATTTTTTAAATAGGGTCTCACTATGTACTCCTTGTTGGCCTGGAACTTAATATGTAAATCATTGGGATGGTCCCAAACTCAGAGATGCATCTACCTCTGCCAGCTGAGTGCTGGGATTAAAAGTGTGTGCCACCAAGCCCTGAGTCACATAAATCTTAAACTAGTAAAAATTAGACTAAGTGATTTGTCTCTTTTGAGACCTAACCAGGGGCTAGAGAGATGGTCCAGTGGTTAAGAGGACTTGATAGTCTTGCAGAGGCTTCAGGACAGCTCACAACCACCTGTAACTCTAGTTCCAAGGAATCCAATACCCATTTCTAGATTCCTCAAGTATCTGCATTGCTGTGCAAATGATGTACAAAATACATTCAAGCCCACATCCATACATTCAGAATAAAATAAAATTTAAACAAAAATCTGAGATTAAGAGAAAGACCAGAAAACTTGCAGCTTTCAGGGATGGGTTTTCATTTCAGGTCTCTCTTTCATTTGAGATTCATTGATCATTTGGGGGCAGACAAAGTCTATGCTTTCCTTGTACACATGTTGTCATTTCATTTTGCTTGTCTTCCTGAAGATTTTTAATTTTTTCCTGAGTTTTGGTTAAATTTTTCATAACCTCATCTGAAAACTGATCGGGGGGAATCTAATCTGTAGGCTTCCAGCATTGTAGAAACCTTTATCTAACATAATTTAATAATGATATCTACAAGCAGGGAGGTGGCTCATGCCTGTAATCCCGGCATTTGAGGGATTTGCCAGTCTGAAGTTAGCCATGGCTACAGGGTAATCTCTTGTTTCAAAAACCAAACAAACAAAATACAAGGTGGGGAGGGGGATCCTCTCTTACAGTGTGATGATTAGTGCTGATTGGCTGCTTGGAAGGATCTTGAATTACCTAGGAGACAAACCTTGGTTCACACCATGAAGGATTATCTGGATTAGGCTGGCCTCTGAGCATGCCTGTGAGGGATTATCTAGATTAGATTGGTCCCTGGGCATGCTTATGAGGGGTTATCTATTTAGTTAGGTTAAATTGAAGTGAAAGACCTTCCTTAATTTGGAATGGCTCTGTTCCATAGGTTGGAGTAAAGGAGGTAAAAAACTAGATAGCCAGGAGTGTTCATCCTGTTCTACTTCCTGACTGTAGAAACAGCATGAGCAGTTGCTTCAGGCTTTCTCCGCCTAAAGTTCCCTGCCATGATGGAGTGACTATCCCCTCAACCTGGGAGCCAAAATAAATCCTTTTCCCTTGAGTAACCTTTGTTGGTTATTTTATCAGGGCAACTAGAAAAATAATATAACAAAGCAACAATTCCATCATATATATACAATTTAAGAGGTATATGTGTGTGTGTGTGTGTGTGTGTGTGTGTGTGTGTGTGTGTGTGTGTAGATATAATTTAAGAGATTGGCCCTGAGTTCAACCAGGGAGCACTTTTGGATACTCACCTCTGGACTTGGATGCTCTTGGTTAAACCCAAGCTTCTCTATAACACAATACATCTTTATGCTTGAGGAATAAAGTATTTAGCTCAGTGTCTGGCAGGTGGTAACCGCACCATAAAATGTTCCTGACAGGCCTGTAGTAGTAGCACAAGACTTTAATTCCAGCATGCTGGAAGATAGAGGCAGATGAAGCTCTATGAGTTCAAGGCCAGCCTGGTCTGCAGCCAGAGTTCTAGGACAGCCAAGGCTGTTACACAAAGAAACTCTATCTCAAACAAACAAACAGAAGTTTCCTGTCGGTTTGATTAATATTATTACTGTTGTCATCCCCTGACTAGGAAAACAGTCAACAGTTTTGTGCTGAATCTGATTGCCATCATTTTACCTTTCACCAATGGTCTATTTCTTTTGCTCCTGAGACCATCATACAGATCATGATGATTTTAATCCACAAATATATTTGGAAAGAAAGAAAAAATGAACACGGAGCTGGCAAAGTGGGGGTCCCAGCTGTAGAGAAACCAATCACCCTACTGTTTTAAATATTATATTCAGCCCTCTCCATCCTAGACTTAAAATTTGTCTGCATCACTGCAAGTGGTTTATTGCTCCAGCTTCAAGCATTCCAGATACCTACGTATGTTCACCATCCTTGAGAATGATACTAGCATCTTATTACCATCTGATGTGGGTTAATTCATCTCAAGAAATACTGTCACAACATGGTTTTAATTTCCTTCTAACCATGGCTCTCACACAGAGCTTCCAACTCAACCATTCCAAGGCCCCAAATACTGGCAGCATTTAATAGGAAAATGAGGTATATCCATTTAGTAATTGAATAATGAGGCGCTTATAAATTGTGCTCTTGGTTTTAAAAAGAAACAAGAAAATAACTGGGAATAAAAAAGATGATGCAAATCAACTAGTATTGATGGTGACAGAAAGAAGAGAATTTGGTGATGAACTGGTCCAAATAAATTTACTGAGGATGTCAATTTAGCCCTCTGGATGTCATTATCACAGAAAATGAGTATGCCAATAGAAGGGCTGGTATCTCAAGAATTACCAAAAGGACCACATCTACAAAGAGCGAAGAATTTCTTTAGCACATAGGTCTTGCAAATAAGCAATTTAAGACCATATACCACAATGTGTCTCTAAATGCAATCAAGGAGATGAAATATTCTTTGTGAGGTCTTCCATGGAGAAGGACCTGAAGTAACTTACCAGGGTCTAAAGAGGTTTAACCTGCCTGACAGGTAAGAGTTGGGTTGATTTGGGCTGGATCATTCAAAGGACTAATTTTAGTTAAAAGATACTCAAGTAAGATACATTTCAGTCATGAAGGGACTGTTTAAGAGCCCTCCTCCAAGAACCTGGGATCTGCTTGGTTTAAACCTTATAAAACTGGCCTACGGAGATGATTCATTACTTGCCATTCAAGCCTAGCATCCATCTAAAATCTGAGTGTCTATAACTGCAGTATATGAAAATTGAAAGGACATCACAAATTCAATGCCCATTAACACTCCAAAGAATGGAAATAATTTTTTTCCTTTTTGGAGAACTGAACCCCACCTTTTAATGAAGGGGAGAAGGAGACACTGGTAAATTCTGAATGTATTGTTTAACCAGTGTCCAACGTAACAGAGGAAGATACTCCATGTCAAACTCTGGTCTCTAAGTGCACATTCAAACACACACACACACACACACACACACACACCCCAAAACATGTGAAGCCAAGGAAGGAAGAATCCTTACTTTCTGTATCCTTGAACTTCTGATCGGCCTGCCTCATCCTCCAATGCTGGGATTGCAGACACACTACTACATCTGGTCCCTCAGCCTCTTATCAGCTCAGAGTGGTCTCAAGTTCTTGCCAATCCTTCTCCCACTTTGTTAGAGGAGAGGATAAAAGAGTGCACCCCTATCTAACCTTCCACTCGGCAGTGATATTATACAGGGACCTCAGCAGGCTCACACCTCTTCAGACAGCTGACACTGACTGTGTGATGGTAATCAGCAAATTTAAAACAAATAAACAAAAACATGAAGTTTTTGTGGCCCTAGAAGTATTAGACTGTAAGTTAGAATGGTCACAGGAAGGATTGTCAGAGATATAACTTACTTCAAATTACGATTTCCTTTAAATTTTACTTTGGACTTAGGAACTAGAGCCAAGGCTAGCTCAATTGGTAGCATGCTTGCCTACCACATAAACCAGACTTGCTCACACATGCTTGTAATTCCAGCATTCTGGAAATGGACACAGGGGAATTAAAAATTAGTGCTAGCTTCAGCTGCATAATGAGTTTGAGGCTAGCCTGGGCTACTTGAGATGCTGTTTCACAACTCCACCCCCTGAAAGGAAGAAAAAGAGAAGGATGAGAAAGAGACAAAGGGGAGTGGAGGGAGAAGAAATCCCAAGGATAGCTTCAGCAGGTAGTGGAGGGGTTCTCTGCACCCTCCCTCTTCCTCCTTCTAGAAAATATGGCTTGTGCTTCCATGTAGATCACATTTGTATATGATGGGTGTTAATCATAGCGGTCAATCCCGGCAAAGGAAGACACTGATGACCTAAAAAGGGAACTGAAAGACACCAAGTTCATTGTCAGTTCTCCAGGGAATGGACATTCTTTCACTTTTGGTTCTGGGGACTGAACAGGGGGTTTATGCTTTGAAGACAAGTGCTCTACCACTGAGTAAACCCCTGCTCCGCCCCCAAACGGTTTCCAAACACATCTGAACGGGACATTCTGATGCACAGAAGCACCTTTTGTGGTGCTCTGGGTGTGGAGAGAATACATAATAGTGCTTTGCCTGAGCACACAGGAGTCTTCAAGCCCATGGTCACTGATGCTCCATATGATGCCGTATGTCCTGACCTGTTGTGTGAAGGTTTGTGCCAACAAACTGGCTTTGGTTTGAAAGTCTTCGAAACTACCCCCTTCCATACCAATTGCTTTAAACATCTCAGTCTATGGGGAAAACAAAACCAAATCAAAGTGCTATGGTTGTTATAGGAATTGGGCAAAGTATAACTGAAACGGGAAAAAGCAATTAATGTTTTGGATAGACATACTGATTGTAAATTAAAGAAAACCCCTTTAGGAAAAGGCTGTCCATTAAGAAACCTCTTAATGTTTAATTATGAGTGTTTGGAAATTCTGCAGTGGAGCAGCCTAGCCAAATAGGTCATCAAAAATCTAAGCAGACACAGTGCCTGATGCAGTTCCCTTTGAGTGCCAGGTAGACACATGCAAACAGAGAGCATTCTCACACTTCAGTCGCTGGACCACGTAATTATTACTGTCCCTGCGGTGAAACGTGATCTTGGAAAATGCCATAAAAGAATTCCTCCCAAGTGTTTGTTTCTTTACTCTTCCTCCTCCTCCTCCTCCTCCCCAGTTTCCATTTCTTGGCTTCTGTTCTTTCTTGCAGGAGCTTTTCGCTCTCTTTCCTGCCTCGAGTGGCATTATAAGGTTGAATTCACCAGGTGTGTAAACTTCCTCCCTCGTCTGACACTTCTTTGGCAGAAAGTACAGGTAGCCCAGCAGGTATTGTCAGGGTCAAGTTAAAAAATAACAAAACCTGCCAATGCAGATTTTCTCCTAGCGGTGCCCGGCATGAATGGGTTCTCAAAAAGACTGCTGTGGCTTTAATATTTCCCTTTTTGCAGCTGCCATAAAGTTGGCAGCCCGTACTCAGCTCACTGCCTTCCCTGCCGCCATCTTTGTGAGGAGCCAAGGATGGCCAAGCCTTTCCCTCCACCAATGGAGGGCTGTGAGGGCAAGAACAGAATGAACGTTTTCATTCCGTTTAAGAAACATTCCTTGGAAAAGATATTGCCTTTCAGACCCAATTTAATGTCAGAAGTGAACTGTCTTTGCAAAGTATTGAACATGGTTGAACTACAAGAAACTCATGTCGGGGGCTGGAGAGATGGCTCAGCGGTTAAGAGCACCGTCTGCTCTTCCAGAGGACCCGGGTTCGATTCCCAGCACCCACATGGCAGCTAACAACTGTCTATAGTTCCATTTCCAGGCAAAACATCAAGGCAAATAAATAAGTAAATAAAGTTTAAAAAAAAAAAAAAAAAAGAAACTCATGTCGTCAGTAGGGGGTTATAAGGAAACAGCGAGACTCATATCTGCTTGCTACTTTAACCTGGAAACTGGTCGGTCAATTTTAAAGAGATCAGGATCAGTTCCTTTTTTTCTCCCTTAACTTTTGTGGTCTAGTAGCAAACTTAGCAGATTCTGCTGGTAATAATCCTACTAGTGGGGGAAAATGTGGTAAAGAATTCTAATATGTATGCTGTTGAATTTGGAAGCTTTGGGCAGTGTCCACAGCCTTCTGGACTCTGTCTTACAATGGGCAATTGGAATGACTGATACTCCTAACATGCTGTCGTGTGGCAGTGAGATGGGATGTTCCAAACCAATCATGATTTCCAGCTACAAGTTCCAATTTTCTGCTATTAAACAGTAAGGGGGAGGGGTTCCAATTTTCAGTTTTGTTTGTTTTTGTTTTGTTCTGAGACAGAGTCTCTTACATAGCCCTGGTTGTCCTGTATCTCATTATGTAGACCAGGCTGGCCTTGAATTCACAGAGATTCACCTGCCTCTGCCTCCCAAGTGCTGGGATTAAGGGTGTTCACCAACATATCCAGCTCATTTTTGTTTTAAGGTAGGATGTCACATGTCTTAGACTGTTCTCAAACTCTGTATAGCCAGGATGATTTTGACTTTCTGGTTCATCTTGCCTTTGCCTCTCAAGGGATTATCGGCATCCCAAGGGATACAGACACTACTATTCTGAAAGCACTCTATCAATTGAACTAAAGCACTATTATGTAGCCCAGGCTAGCCCCCAAATCAGCGGCAGTCCTCCCTGACTGCAGCCTCCTTGGTGCTGAGATTGCAAGGCTATGCTGCCACACCCAGATTCTCTTGCTTTAGTATACAAGTCCTTGCTACTGCTGACCTGCTCTGGAGTGGGCCTTAGTTGCATTCCACTTCAGGGAAGGAGCTCCTGATGTAAGGAGGTGGTGTATCAGGGCAGGGGATGAAGCTGGCTGGCTGGCATCCTTGAATCCCAGGGTCAGATCCCAGTCAAGCTAAAGAAACTAAGGGAGAAAAAAGGAACAAGAGGTGGGGCTGCTGGGTGGGGGAAGGGATTGTGTGTGTATGTGTGTGAGCTTATAGTTAGAATTTGGTACTTTGAAGCTGGGAGTATAACTTGGGGGGAGTGCCCCCCCTGGAATCTATTACTCTATAGCTATACTAGAGTTCTCTCTGTTCTTGGTCCTCTGAAGAAGCATGGGCGGCTGTCTCCATAGCCTGGAGTGCCATGAAGCCACTTCTGATATTGTTCCAATATAAATGTCCCACCACTGATCTGTACCCCCCACTTTCTTCCATAACACATGGTAAAGGTCCAGTGTCTCATCCTGCTGCATAGGGCTCATAACAGTGTTTGTTAGATCTCAGCAAGTGCACAGACACCTGGGAGTTTTGTGAATACATACTCTGAGCCAGAAGGGCTGGAGGAGAGATCTAAAATTTACATTTTTGGGAATATCACCAGAACTACACTTAAAGCACCATTGGTTTTTGTTTTGTTGGATTTCTATAATACTTGGCTTAGCCTAGATGTTACAAGCAGTTCAGCTTTGTGCCTGTTTTACTGCCCAGCCTGCGCCCCACACCTCACATTCTAACATATCTCTCTTGGCATTCCATGGCAGCGCTGTGTAATGTGCTCAGATTCACCTTCTTTTCTTTCTGCCTGTGAAGCCATTGTTCATCCCTTCAGACAGCTCAGATATCACCATCTCTGTGTTGCCTCCACCCACCCACCCAGCTGCCCTGCCTTGTTGGCTGACTAATCCTTCTGTCTACCCAGTTCTCACAGCTCTTTGCAAGGACTGATGTTTTAGCACTTATTACAAGTTATCATTTTTTGTTTGTTTACACGATTGTCTTTCTAGCCAGACCATGAGCTACACAGGGCAGTGGGCCAGGCCTTATCCATCTTCTAATCTCAGCCTCTGGTATATAACCAAGCACACAGTGGTTTGTTAAAAAACATTGTTGGATTTGACTAAATGGTCTCATGACCATTCTTTTGCAGAATTCTTTCTTTTCTTTCCAGTGTGGGAGTTCAAAATCAGGGTACCACTCTATCACTGATATATATCTCTAGTGCTAGCAGAATTTTTAAAAAATATTTATTTATTTATTTATTTATTTATTTATTTATTTATTATGTACACAGTATACAGAAGAGGGTACCAGATGTCATTATAGATGGTTGTGAGCCACCATGTGGTTGTTGAGAATTAAACACAAGACCTCTGGAAGAACAGTCAGTGCTCTTAACTTCTGAGCCATCTCTCCAGTCCCTACTCTAGCAGAGTTTTAATGGCAAGTGTTTGCAGATAAAAATAACTATTTTAGAAGAAGTTTGTTCCTTCTGTCAAGTTTTTTTGTTTTTGTTTTTGTTTTTGTTTTTTTTTTGTGACCCTAAAACTGATCTGAAAAATAAAGCCTCGTTGGGAGGGGGAAAAGACCTTGAATAAGGATATACAAGATAGAAAGTGTGACTTCTTTGTTCATAATAATAATAAAAAAATAAAAAAATAAAAGAAATTTAAAAAAAGAAAATGAAAGCCTCTTGTAAAGAATTCAACCATAATCTTGGTAGTGTTGACATTTCAAACCTTGAAGATGTTTTGAGCACCAAAATAATGTCACAATTAGAATATTTTACATCCTCTTCCTGAATATGTAAAACAACTTTCAGACTGTGTATTAAATGTAAATGAACATAAATAAAATTTGTGTTTAGACCTGAGTTCTGTCCTAATATTTTCATATATATGCAAATATTTCAAAATGTGGAAAAATCTAAGCTCTGAAATACTTCTGCTCCCCAGCATTTTGGACAAGAGCTGGTCAACCCATGATATACCAGTCACTATAATAATTAATTATTATTTACTGATTAATTATTATTAATTAAGTATATCTATTACTTGTCTAAAGAATGCTTCCTCTACAGGAAGCACTTAGCTAATCAGATTTTTTAAGTTCATTTCATTTTTATTATCACTGGATATGATGGCACCTGCCTATAACTTGGAAAACTGAGGCAAGCAGATTGCTATGAGCTTGATCTTGAGGTCAGCCTGGGCTACAGAGTAACATTCTGTCTTAACACCCTCCAAAATTTCATAGCCACTTAAATTTTTGGATAAAGAAAGACTCAGTTAGAGTTAGTTCTAGTATTACATCTCTTGGAAATTAAAGAGTTTGGAACTGAAAGCTGATGCTCAGGTCTAGCTCAGGATCTTTTCTTTTTTTTAAGATTTATTTATTTACAGTACACAGAAGAAGGTACCAGATATCATCATAGATGGTGGTGAGCCACTATGTGGTTGCTGGGAATTGAACTCAGGACCTCTGGAAGAACAGTGTTCTTATCCATCTCATCCTTGAAGAACAGGCTGTGCTCTGTGGCTCTGCCGATAAAATTCACCAATCATGAGTAATTCAGCTCCTCCAGAGTCATAACATACAATTGTCAGTGACAGTCCAGTGTGGTTTCTTGACTCTTCAGAATTAGCCTCTTCATCCAACTGAACTATAAGAATAATAAAAGTTATTACATAGTAATAGTGCCTTTAAGAAGTTTGTTTACTATTTATGTGTATGCACGTATGTCTGCATGAGCTTTTATGTACACTGAAGTTAGGCAGGTGACCTTGGGGATCAAAAGATGGCAATGAATTCCCTGGAACTGGAGCAATAGACCTTTGTGAGCTGTCATGTTACATCCCCAATGCCAGGTCTACACAGTATTTTGAGATATCAGGAGCAACTAAAATATGACCAAATAAAAGTATCTTTAATATCTCTTTTGAAGAAAAAAATGGCATACCTCATTGAAAACATAAATTGTCTGGCATAGGGATATCCCTTTGTAATCCAGCTACCTAGGAAACTGAGGTAAGCTAATTAGGAGCCAGAGACTAGTATGGACAATAGAATGAGACTTTTGACTCAGAACACAAGGGGCTCACAAGATGGCTCTGTGGGTAAAGATTCTTGCTGCTGAGCCTCATGATTTAAATTCTATGCCCCAGCACCAGCCTGTGGAGGGAGGAAGCTGCTCCCTTCAAGTTGTCTTGGACCTTTGGGAGTAAATTCTGGCACAGTTCCCCACACATGCCTGTGCACACAAAGTAAATAAATAGTACAATAATTAAAAATATATACTTTAAGGTTATTTATATGAATATTTTGCCTGCATATGGATGCTGGCAATTGAACTGAGATCTTCTGCAGAAGTCATCACTCAGATTTTGGGATTAGCCCTGTGGAAAATTACTTTGGTAAGCAAGCTCTAGGTCAGCCCCCAAGGCTGCACCAATCGAAACAAACACTAAGGAAAAAAGAGCACCAATATTTGTTTCCTGTGTTCACCATGGAAGGAAATGTTATTTTTCCCTAAGAGGTTAACAAATTATTAATGTTATTTTTAAATTTTTTGTCCAAATTCACAGATTACAGAATTCTATGTGAAGAGCTTGGAGGTAGTCAAGGGTTGCAAAATGTAGCTAAGCTCTGGGCTGTAGCCCTGTGCTCTGTTACGTGAGCTTGTGTGACTTTTCTGCAGACATTACCATTGGGTAGAAATCAGTCAGGTATTGGTATGCATCATCTGATAAAAACTGCCTTGGAGCCAGAAGCAAGAGTGGTACAAAATAAAGGCACATCATGTGCACATAGGAGAAGAGAGAAGAGGCTGACATTGAACTCATGTCAGCCTCAGCTTTCCCAATGCTGGGATACCCGCTATAAGCCCCATGGTCTGCTGGCTATATGTTGGTAGAAGGAATTTTCAAGTCTATAGGAAGAGGCTGAACTACAAAGAATTGACAATACTGTCAAGCTGAAAATTCCCACTTTCTATCCTCCAAAGAAGCCATCCTTACAGCCTCTTCTGTGTTTAGGAAGCCTATAGAGCCTCCCCTACTGTTCTAGTGTCACAGAGGATGATGAACCATCGGACTGCTCTCTTCCAGTATAAGGATTATCATATATCTCTGGAAGTTCATTGCCTAGCAGGGTGTCTAGCAAAACATTAACATTCAGAGCATGTTCGTTGAAAATTGAATAAATAAATAAATGAAGGTAATTTAGATTCAACTGTTATAAAACTTTGGACCAGGCTGCTAACACTGGGAATATTATTTTGTAAAGTTGTCTTTAGTGGGAAAATTGTACTTAAAAACAAAGAAACAAACAAAAAAAAAGCTTTCTTGTTTCTTTGCCGGTCAGCTCACTTATCAGGAATATAAGGGAATTAAATCATAATTGAAGTCATCTTATCTGTAAAGTCAGAACATGCTTTTAGGGCAGCAAAATATCAAGAGACTTCAAAGTTTCAATTGCTTTTTACTTTATTAATAAAAACACAAACAGACAAATCACCAGTGGCCATGAACTGCTCAATAGCTAGAATCCTAACAATGTACATATGGAAAAGAATAGCATGGAGTCAATTTACATAGCTTGTGAGCTGGTGGAATGTCACATGATCACACATTCCTAGGAATCATCTGACATCCGCAGGTGGTTCTCCCAAAAGATCCAGTTTCTCACCTATGCTTTGATATTATTTGCACACTGATTAAAATGTCTGTTGTCAGTCTACATTAAGACAGATTTGCTGAAGTTGCATGGAGTTGACATGTATAGTTCCCCAGGTGGGGAATGGTCCAAACATGGCTAAAGCTTATGAGGTTAAGAAAATTAATTTGGAAGAATATGTTGGCTCACCTTCAAAAATCCATAAGAAAAACTTCAAATCAGACTGTTCTTTGTGTGTGGCCCTTGTCTAGATGTAATGTAAAGCCGTCTTCTAACTTCAGATCGATGCTGGAGGCAGTAGGAAGGCATACTGGTTTAGAGCAGGAGTTCTCAGCCCAGGGTCACATATCAGATAGTGTGCACATCAGATATTTACATTACGATTCATAACAGTAGCAAATTATAGTTATAAAATTGTACAGAAATAGTTTTATGGTTGGGATCACCACAACATGAGGAACTGTATTAAAGAGTCAGTCACAGCATTAGGACAGCTGAGAACCACTGGCCTAGAGGAAAGGCCCACTTGAGAAGAAGTAGGTATGATGTGTGCTAATCAATGTTGGTCGAGAGATAACTTGGTTATTATGGCTTTAAGGTGGATCCTGGTGACCGTGATGAGACTGATTACAAAGGAAGACTGAGGCACCTACTGCAAACGTAGATTTCTTATCTTAACAACTTAATAATTGACCAAGAGTGAAGATAAACAGATCCTGGCATTAATAATGTTATATTCACGGGCTGAATGGAGATTGAGTCCAATGTCACATGGCTAATTTTCCATTAACAAAATCTTCTATGTCTAGAATCCTGGATTGTGTTTACATTATCATTGTTGACTTTACAGTTGGACCAATCTCCTCACTAATTTACCTAAAATTGTATAAGAGCATAAGACTGTGTATGTGTGTGTGGTCTGTGGAAGTGTATGCATATGTCTGTGTCTGTATGGGTATGTAGCCCATACAGGATGTGTGTGTGTGTGTGTGTGTGTGTGTGTGTGTGTGTTTGAGGGATGCTGTTAACCATGTGAGATGAGGTTTTAAAAGCTCCAAAAATGTCAGTGTGCTAAACATTACATAAACTGGAGAGCATAAATACTACAGTAGCTGTTAAAGCATTCACCACGCTTGTGCTTAGTGGTTTTCACCTGTGAAGGCAAAACAATCTCTCGTGATGAATATCATTATGTCATTTCCATGCTTCTGCTTCCCCCGCTCCCAACTCCACCTCATTCACTTGGACTGCTTGGTAGAGGAGTAAGCTGATTCCCTCAAGGACTTGTTCTCAGGTGTTGTCTTCTTGCACGTTAAGAGAGTCTCAGAATTTGGGAGTGTCTGTTTTCTTCCCTTCCAACTTTCCTCTCCCTCCCTTCCCCCCTGCCTTTCCTTTTTCCTTCCTTCCTTCCATCCATCCTTGTACTGGCAGTCCAGCCAAGGGCCTTGTGCCTACACTAACTAAACTAAATCCCTAGAGCTTTTTAGTCTGTTTTGTGTTTCTGTTTTTCCAAAATAAAGTCTGAGCCAGGCACAGGCAGATCTCAGATATCAAGACCAGCCTGAACTACATAGTCCAGGATAGCCAGGTCTACAGAGATTCTGTCTCATAAAAAAAGAAAATATTTGTTTATTTATTCTCCTGTAGCTCTGTCTGGCTTTGAATTTCCAATCCTCCTCCATCCATTTTCTGTCTCTCAAGTGCTGATTGGACAGGTCTGAACCACCTTGCCCAGTATATAGGACTCTGTCCCCAGATTTATTTATTTTTTTATTTTTATATTTATTTTATTTTATGTGAATTAGTGTTTTGCCTGCATGTATAACTGTGTAAGGGTGTCAGAACTTGGAATTACAGACAGTTGTTAGCTGCCATGTGGATGCTGGGAATCGAACTCAGGTCCTCCGGAAGAACAGTCAGTGCTCTTAACTGCTGAGTCATCTCTCCAGCCCCGATTTATTTTGTTTTTAATTGTGTGTGTGTAGATGGTTTGGAGGCAGAGGCATCAGATTCCCCTGCTGGAGGTACAGGAAGACCTGAGCCATCTGTAAGGGTGTTGGGATCTGAACTTAGATCCTCTGTAACAACAGTATGCACTGTTAACTGCTGAGGCATCTCTCCAGCCCCTGTTAGCAACATTTTGTATTGGTCATCTGGATGGTCAACCCGACAAAGTGGTAATGGTAAAGTCTGTAAAGAGATTTAATTCTGAAAGCTAAGGACCAATGCACATTGGGATTCTTTTTTTGATAAAACTCCCAAGGTAGTTACTAATGTACAAATGTAAGGTCTAATATTAAGTTCATTGAAACTGTGGCTGTGTGGGTTAACAAAGAAATGAGCCTAAGGGTTGTGAGGGTGAGTTTTCATGGTCAGTTTGACACAGCTTAGAATCACCCAGAAGACAGTCTTATTGACAACTGTCTAGATCATGCTTGCCTGTGGGTGTGTATGTATGGGGTTGTCTTGAATGCCTTAATTGATGTGGGAAAACCCAGCTTGAAAGTGGATAGCACCATTTTCCAGGTTTGGGGCTCTGAACAGTGTCAGAGCAGAGAAAGCTGAGCACTACATGCCTGATTTCTTTACTGTAAATATGATTAATTGCTTTAGATTCCTGCCTTGATTTCCCCGTGATGATGGATAGCTGGAATCATAACCTAAAACCAACCCTTTCTCCCAAAGTTGATTTTGTCACCGTGTCTCCAGCCATAGGAAAGGAGCCAGGACAGGTGTGGTCCTGCCAGAGTCTTCCCACTCGGCTTGGGTGAGGACCAAAGAAACTGAAGTTGCCATTCTTGAATTTATGTGTCTGTGCCTGTATTTATGTGTTGTCCACGTGAGTATGGATTTCCGTGAAGGCCAAAAGATGGTGCCAGGTTTCCTGGAGCTGGAGTTTCAGGTGGTTGTGAACAGCTGGAGTGAAAGTTGGGATGTGAACTAGTGTCCACTGGAAGGACAGCTGCTGCTCTCATCTATTGAACCCTTCTCAGACCATAAAATTGTGTGTCTTACATGTCAGGAAAAACAATCTGTAGCAACACATGAATGCACACACACACACACACACACACACACACACACACACACACATGCATACATTAACATCTTGAAGCAAATGCTTACAGTAATTATTACATTTGCAGTTTTATCATATATTCTTTAAAGATCTCAGACAATTACCATTCTAAGTAAGTTTGAAGATTTTCCAGGAAAAAAACATATAGTTAACATTCAGGGCAGAGACTTCATTGAATGCTGGTTATAAAAAGGCTGGAGAACTTGGCTAGATGACCCAGACCTGTGATCCCAGTGTTCAGGGAACTTAGAATATGAGGATGGAGAGTTCAAGCCTACACTGGTTCACAGAGCGAGACCCTGTCTCAGGAAAAACAAAATAATAAATTGATTAATGACAGGCTTAAGTCTGAGCCCACGGGGACACTTCTTCATTTCTGCATGAGACCAGGCAGGAGGGGATCCCTGTCAAATTCCATGCTCTCTGCCTTTTCAGCTTCCAGAACTGTCAGGCAAACACATTTCTGTTGATTATAAATTACCCAGGCTAGGGTTTTCTGCTATATCAGCAGAAAATGAACTAAGGCACTTCCTTTCCATAAGGTCAGGACAGGAATGACCAAAGGAATCATAGCTAAAAAGGAAGTGGTTCAACTTTAGAAGCTGGACAGGGGTTTTATGTCAAGAACTTCAAGGTAAAGATAAGGAAAAAGTATCCCAGTTGAGGGCCAGGCATAGTAACACAAACCTTTTCCCCCAGTACTTGGGAGGCCGAGGAAGGTAGGGCTGTGTGAGTTTCACCTAGGACCACATAGTGTAGGGGAATCAGAAGAAACAGTGAAGGTTTTCACATATTTGTCTTAAAGGGAGAGGAGGCACCTAGGAGGCAGGACTCCTAGATTGCACAGCACCTTTCCCCAGAAATAGCTCTAGCTCCACTCATGGTAAAGATCAGCCGACAGACAGATCTCAAACACCCGTTGGGATTCTCCCTGGGCCATACTTTTATTTTTTAAAAGACCAAAGATGACTGGACCAGGTAACACAAGCCTATAATTCTAGCTACTTGGGAGACCAGGACAGAAAGATCACAGGTTAAAGTCCAGCCTGTGCTGTGGAGTTGAGCTCAAGGCCAACCTGGACAATTTAATGAGAACCTGTCTCAAAATTAAAACTACAATAAGGCCTGGGAATATATCTCAACTCAACAAGAGAGGCCCTGCCCAGCACGTAGTAGGCTCTAGGTGCAGTTCTGTGTACAGAAGAAAGAAAGCAAGAGACCAAACCCAGAATGAAGTTTACATAGAGATAAGGGGTATCCTTGTTGAAAATCCAAGGGGACAATGGCACCTTTGAACACTTCCTGTTTTTCAAGCAGCTGAGGGAGGTGAAACCTGCAGAAAGCTGGCCAGAGCGGCCTGAGGAAGGCCCCGCAGAGCCGGCTTCATTAACCCGATTAAGCAGGTGGATGGAGAGGGCCTCGCTGATAATTTACACCTTGCTAATGAAGCGTGTGACTCTTAATCTCCTCCAAACAAGATACACTCATGAAACTCTGGTACAAGGAAAGGGGAAATTAATTAGGTGAAAAAACTCTGAGATTATAGCAGAGGGATTCCTGCAAGGGAACTATAACCTGGGTGGATATTCATTTTAGTCTTTCTGAAATTAATAGTTGAGTGGGAAGCAGGCAGGTTGTGGTGCCTTTTGGGCTTATAGCAAATTCAAAAGTGGTGCATTATTAGGGATTTGATTTTTATATTTCAGGCGATATCTTGGAGAATCACTCTGTGGAAATGATTGTTCTGGCTGCTGGTAAATAATTTCAACATCTTTAACAATAGCACAGCTATTTATAGTAACACTGAATAAGGAAGGTTCAGCTGTATGTTGCCTATAATTAATTTAAAACATTCAGCTGTAAGGTAATTTTTATATATAATAAAAGGTTGAAAAAATTTTGCAACTTAGAAATGTCTAGATTCTTATCACTCATTTTTTTATTAATGCATAGTAGTTGTACAGAATAGTAGGATTTTTGTTTGTTTGTTTGTTTGTTTAAGGAGAGTTTCTCTGTGTAGCCCTGGCTGTTCTGGAATTCCCTCTGTAGACTAACTGGTTTAGAACTCACAGAGATCTGCCTGCCTCAACCTTGGTTCTGGGATTAAAGGCATGTGCCACCACGCCCTGCTTAGTTTTTGTTTGTTTGTTTTGTTTTTGGGTGGTCTCTCCAGTATCAAATAGATAGACCAGTCTCAAAGTTACTAGGCTCAAGGCTGGCCTTGAACTTCTGGTTCTCTTGCTCGCTTTTGGGTGTGCACCACCAATCATACTGTGTTTGCTGGGTTCTGGGGATCAATCATACCTGAAATCCTGTGCACACTGGGTATGCCCTCTACCAGCTGAGTGAGCTACATTCCAAGCCAGACCTGGATTTCTATTTTGCCTATTGTTACAACACAGATATGCTCTCCTTGGCAAGCTAGATCTGGATTCAAATGAGGTATTGTGTGATATGGTGCCCATAGTGAGGGATTTCATCTGTCGCTACCACTACACCACATGCTTCACCTTGTTCTGCACTGGCCTTCCCAAGACACTCACTCATCAGCCTGTGTTGTGATTTAGTTCCTTACAGGCCTGCAGTCTCAGAAGAGTTCTCTGTCCTTCACTTTATATGAACAGAAGAGCCTGTTCTAGATTGGCAGGACCCTTGAGTCTAGCCAGCAGCCCTTCAGGACCCCACTGGCCCACAGCCAGGTTTCCAGCATCTGAACTCAGTGCACTCTGTTCAGAACATCTTCCTTTTCTCCTGTGCTAGGCCAGATCCTGCTTACCTTTTGACTCCCAGTTTACATACTAAGTTTTCCCATCCATTTACCAGGCATGTTCAGCTGCTTTTTTTAAAACTTTATATTAAGATTGTAAGATTTGATGTGTATGAGAATTTTGCTGGCATGTATGTATGTACATGTGTGCCTGGCACCCACAAAAGCCAGAGTGTTGGATCCTAGCACCAGAGTTGGAGAACGTTGTGAACCACCATGTAGGTACTGAGAATCAAACTCCAGTCCTCTGGAAGAGCAGGAAGCACTCTTGATCAATGAGCCATCTCTCCAGCCCCATGCCCAACCTTTTGACATTGGGATATAACAATGCCATGTATTAAGTTCATACTCAAGAATCATGCAATGAAATTAGTCACATACATATACACGAACATGCATATGCTCAGGTTTGCTCAGGTTTCATGACATTTTCAATAAGCTTATGGTTCTGTGTTGAGATGCTATTCTTGGTCACATGTTTTTTGCCATCAGGAATTTACCTTGGACTAAATCATAAGGCTCCAGTGAGATGAGACCCCAGGTCTCATGAGCCCATTGTTTAGAAGGGGCTCTAGACATGTAATCCAACCATCCCATGTAAGGGAAGGAGTCTAGGGTCAGTGACGTAGTGGTGGTCAGAGAGACTGTTTCTTGCTGTCTTTATTAGGATGAGATGAGAGGAGGGCTCGCTCGTGGTAACATTTGAGGGTGGCAGGGGCTGATGACAGCAGAGCCTTGCAGGACCAGAGCTGGGAATGTCAGGTGCTTTGGTATTGTTCAATTGAAAAGCTGTCCAGAGAGGACACACAGGCCAGATACATGGGAGCTGTGTTACACACCTGCCAATCAGCAGTGATCCTCTGTGTCACTCCTAGTTGTAAACGGGGGCTTATGTGAGATCAAGATAGGAGGGGTGGGCTGCATTAGGGCAGCAGGATGCTGGAGTGTCTCTACTTGTAGATGTGAGATTCAGTGATGGGAAGCTCTCTGTGTATAGTAGAGTCTGGCTTCCTGGGGTTCCTGGACTTTGTAAGGGGTGACTTTTACATTTCAGCACCCCACTGCACCCCTCCCCCCCAGACATGTTAAAGTTCTCCAGAATAAATTCTCCAAATTCCTCACTGTGGAAAATGATGAGCCATAACAAACCAGAGCAGCCATACTGGTTGTTATGATATCAGAGTTCTTATTATTGGTATATCCACTATTGATCTGAGCTACAGGGACCCACCTGAGCTTTCTGAGCTCGTACTAACTACTCACAATTTAGGAAGCCTGAGGCTGAGGGTTGAACCTAGGGCCTCCACATGCTAGATGAGCTCCCTGAAACTGAGCACTCCCCTAGTCCTCTGTTTCCTTGACCTAGATGCTTCTTCCGTAAAATCCAACCCAGGAAGAACTGAGCAATCTACAAGGCACCCTTACCATAGGGAGGAGAGTCTCTCCCTATGTGTAATTTCCCATTACACCTCTTTCCTTCTGGGTTTGCTTGCTCTCGAAAGTCACTTCATCTGCAAAGCCTGAAAGCCAGGGAGTCACAGCAGGGGGCAGGGTCCCCTAGGTCCTTTGTAGTCAGCCTGTGCTGAGATCTTCTGAGAGTTCACCTCAGTTTCTGGGTCTATGCCCAGGAAGGCTCTGGTTCCTTGTCTGACAGACTTGGGTCAGCTGCTCTTTCTGGCTTGGGGCCAGGACCTCACATACTTTGTCTTTTTTCCTTCCTGTATTTTAGAACAGAAATATTGATTGAGAATGGGTTGGGGGAGTTTTTCAAACGTCATACAAACTGCTGAATGTTACATGCCAGGTAAGAAGTTTATGACTTACAGTCCCATGTCCCAAGTGACGGAAATGATTTACTAATGAAATGTTTATCGAAGAGGGCGAGGGAAAACAAGCACATGTGGTACTTATGCTAATCAGCATTTGATAAGTTGAACGCAATTTTCTCTTTAATCAGCCTACTGCTCATCATGTTCAATTAGCGATGTCCTGGTAACACACAGTCCACGCAGGCCGGAGGGAGAGGAGCATCTGAGATTGTTTGGGATCCACACCATGCAATACCACTAGCATTAGAAGGGACAAAATTCAGGCAAGTCATCTCTTCCCATCTTATCTGTAGCTACAGGAACCATACTGCAGGTGTCATGAAATTCCTTTGGAAATGACAGCCTTTCACAACAAAACTGTAACAGTGTTGCCTATATTCCAGGTGCTTTTAGTAACATTTGCAGATCCCTGAAAAGTAAACACACACACACACACACACACACACACACACACACACACACACACACACACACACGAGAAACAAAACTAGAGAGAGAAATGAATGAGGAGATGGATTTCTGCTTATTTATCATTCTAATATTTTATTCCTTTAGAACTGTCCTTGAATTGTAGGGCTGCTCCTGTCTGTAGATACAACCTGCAATTGCATTCCCAAACTGTTAAGTCCAGGGCCACATTAGTGCTTTCTGAACTGGCTCTGAAAAACATGGAAGTTTTACTCTGGAAATGAAAAGTCCTTTATCCCAGCCCACATATGACAAGCTCCATAAGGAAATAGTCAACATGTAGATTTGTTCTAGAAGATGCGGAATCTGTGAGGAATGGAAGCTGCTTCTTCTTGAGAATGTCACCTTCTAGACAGAAATCCAAAGTGGCCCTTCTATCTAATTTCACAGTGTGGCTCCTTTCCTTATCATATTCCTTTAAGAAAGTTTTAAAAATTTTAACTTTTTTCTCCTTCTTTTTCTTTCTTTCTTCTTCCTCCTCTACCCAGCCTCTTTTTTTGAGGCAGGGTTTTTCTGTATAGCCCAGATGACCACAAACTCTGTTTCACCTGTCTCTGTTTCCTGAGTGCTCGGATTAAAGTGCCTGCCACCATACCAGGCCCATTTAATTTTTTCATTACAGAAATTTTATTTTAACTTGAGGGTAAACAGTTGAGTGAATTACAGTTAACATATTTTCATAGATTTTATTCATATTTACTTAACCACATTTCTAATTTATTTTGACCTTTTGTTTAGTTGCTTGGTTTTGAGATTAACTCCCACCCTATGGCCCGAGCTGGCCTCCATACGTTCCCATTAGTCTCCCAGGTGCAGGGATTATAGGTGTGAGCCTAGATTATTTGAATTTTGTGACAATGTTTTGTTCTATGTTCTAGGCTGGCCTCACCCTTGAGGTCCTTCTTGCCTCAATCTTTCAACTGTAGTAAGGGTTTGGGGTCATTCAGAGATTCACCAGTCTGACCATGAGTAAATATTAACAAAGAAGCTTTATTCAGATATTGGTGCTTGATACCTCATGATGCCTGGGCAGCACCCAAGACTGCTCTCCAGTTGCCTTTCTGAATTTCATTAGTCAGGGGTTTATAAAGGTGATACCCACAAGGCTGCACACTTCATGCCTACCTGCAATTAGGCACACATCCTTTCTACATGCAGTAGAATATGCATCCTGCCTACTCGAAGTCAGGAGTAAGCAAGTTAGTTTGTAGAAGCAAAACTCACGGAATCAGATTAGGTGATTACAAGAGCAGCATCCCAGAATTCTGGGAAGTTATCTGATCTTGGGTGAGTGGGGCTCACCGGTTAGAGGTGTTTTTGTTCCACGGTTCTTTTAAGCACAGTCACTTTAAACTTTTAAACATAATGCTTGCCACCACAACTGGTGAGGTTATAGGCATGTGCCACATGGTTTTAGTCATGCATTTAGACTCTATTCTGATGCATTAGTCTATTGTTTTTGGTCTTATCAGAAATTACTTTTTATGAAGGTTTTATTGCATGTTTGAATGTTTCCAGGCTGACCCATGCTCCTTCTTACTCTTCTTTGTCATTTTTAGATCTTAATTTCTTTTATTTTTTTCAAGTTAAAATAAGTTAAGGTTTTAAAAACACCTTCCTGGAATTTTATTTATTTACTTGTTTGTTTATTTATTTATTTGGAGACAGGGTCTCTCTATGTATCTCTGGAAATATAGCTATGCTAGATAGAAATAGCTATGTAGACCAGGCTGGCCTTGAACTACCATCGGTCTGCCTGTCTCTGACCCTCAAGTGCTGAGATTAAAGCTGTTTACCCCACACCTGGCTCCCCCTGGAACTTTGGTTGAACTTCAGAAGTTTATACATTTATTCTACTTTTGGGCTTCTGGCCATACTGATCTCTCAGCATTGCCCCTAGCCGAGGCTAGACCAACACTGACTTTTTTCTGTTTTGGATGATGGCTTGGGTACAGAGACTCATTAAACACACTGGGGGAGAATCCACCCAGCACAATGGTGCTTTCTCTGCAGCCTTCTGTGTGTGTGTGTGTTTTTTTGTTTTTTTGTTTGTTTTGTTTTTTGTTTTTTTAATACATTCCCTTTCTGCTCCCCATGATGATCTGTCCCCAGGGAACTAGGGACCTCATTTTCTGGATTTCTCCCTTTTTCACTTCAAAGGCATTTTGAGCTTGGAATTTCATACTAGTAGACATTCCCCAAGCTGCTTTCTGCCATCTTTTCGAGAATCAGGCGTTTTCACTCCAGCACTTCAATCATGTTTTCATCTATCTATCTATCTATCTATCTATCTATCTATCTATCTATCTATTTTTCAGATGTGTGAATGTTTTGTCTACATGTATGTATATGTGCCATACACAGACTAGAAGAGGGTGTAGGATCCCCCTGGAACTGGTATTACAGATGTTGTGGGTGCTTGGAACCCAACCCCAGTCCACAGTAAGACCAGTGACTGCTCAACTGCTAAACCATTTCTCCTGCCAAGAAATGCTATTTTTAAAAAATCTACTTGCCTTTCTTTTTCTTCTGCTCTCAAAGAGAGAAAGAGAGAGAGGGAGGAGAAGGAGAGAGAGAGATTGAATTAGAGAATAGAAACTCTGAAATAGATAAGATTGCTACTATTGCTTTAGACTTCTAAGATTCTCCTAAAAATGCAATCTCAGAATGAAGATAAGATGAAGTGAATTTCCAGACTTCTGTCTCTTGTCACAAAAGCCTGTAAGGAGGAGAGAGACTCTGTGCCAGGTCAACCGCTTACCTCATCACATCATGTCACCTCTGCGTCCTTGGAACTCAATGAGACATTGACTTCAGTTGCCTCAAGCAGTCTCCAGCATTTTGAAGCTCTGGATTCACAGAGATGGGATCAAGGATGCTTTGTGGGAATTTCAGTCTTCTAGGTTTTCTCATTTTTTTTTTTTTCTGCCAAAAATGCCCATGAAAAGTAAAATGACCAAACTGTTAATAGCCTGAAGGGTTACAGTACAGCCCTGTAATTAACAGGCTACAAATAGGGCTTCTGGGCAAATTGAGTGGGTTTTAGTCTAATCCTGCTGTTTTTAAGCAACTGAACGATGACATCAGCCCTTGTGTGTGTTTAAGATATTCTGAGCATGATGCCTACTCTTAGGGAAAAGGTTCCAAAAACGATGAGCTTGTAAAACTGATACAAAGGCAGAATTAAGTGACAGACACAGAAAACAGTGTCTTGATACAAAAACAGCCATAGGCTGTGAAGCAAGCATCCAGAGGAGCAGATCAG
Source organism: Sigmodon hispidus (assembly GCA_004025045.1). NCBI lineage: Eukaryota > Metazoa > Chordata > Mammalia > Rodentia > Cricetidae > Sigmodon > Sigmodon hispidus. The sequence continues at coordinate 208,243 of PVIH01000101.1, read as the reverse complement.
CCATCACTAATTACACATTTTGAAAAATGTAACCAACCTTTGGACACACTGAAGCGCTTAGGAAAGACCTAGAAAAATCAACGTTGTATGATAAAATGAAGACTCAATGCATCAGATCAGATGCTACTTATCAGTTAAGAAGATGTAAAACTGGGGCTAGAGAGATGGCTCAGCTGGTGAGAACCCTGTCTGCTCTTGAAGAGGACCCAGGTTCAATGACCAGCACTCACCCAGCTGCTCAAAACTGTCTGTAATTTCAGTGCTAGGGAATATGATGCCCTCTTCTGGCCTCTGTGGGCTCTTGCATGCATGTGGTACACAGACATATATGCAGACAGAACACATACACATTAAATAATAATAACAACAAATTTAGTGTCCTGGACATTATTTTTCATGATAAGAATGATCTCATATTTTATGATACCAAGAAAAACAAGAATGTCCCCTTCCTTCTTTTCTTCCTGTTTTTTGTTTGGTTGTTTTGTTTTGTTTTTGTTCTTGTTTTTGTTTTTAAGACAGGCTTTTCCTGTGTAATCCTGGCTGTCCTGGAACTCACTCTGTAGGACCAAGTTGTTCTTCAATGCAGAGATTTGACTGTCTCTGCTTCCTGAATGCTCAAATTTGAAGGTGTGTGCCACCACCACCTGGTATCTTTATTTTTTTTTTAATTAAAAAAATGGTGTGCGTGTATACATATGCGTGCAGATGTGCCCATAGTGGCCATCAAATCTCCTGGAGCTAAACTTACTGGCAGGCATAAACCATTCAACCCGAGAGCTGGGAATCAAACTCTGTTCCCTGGAGGAAAAGTCCATACCCTTTATCACGGAGCCATCTCAACACTCTATAGAGTTGCCTTCTATAGAGAAATATGTTTGGTTTAAGGCTCAACATGTCCCTGTTTATATTTTTTGAGAACAAGTCTTGCTAGGCAACTTAGGCTGGCCTGGGACCATTGGTCCTCTGTATCATGAGTTTTGGGAGCCCTAAAGAGTCCACTACCCCATTCCCAGACTGTCCCTTGTGTAGTCTTACATGGAGTCAGTTTTCTAAAGTCTTCTCAAAGATGCATATCCTATTACTTCAGTTCTTTTATCCACTTCTTCAGGCTAATTCAATTCCCCCCCCCCTCATTTTAAGACAGGGTTTCTCTGTGTAGCCCTGGCTGTCCTGGAACTCACTCTGTAGATCAGACTGGCCTTGAACTCACAGAGATCTTCCAGCCTCTGCCTCAGGAGTGCTAGCATTATAGGGGTGAGCCGTCACTACCCAGCTTATTTCAATCTCTTAAGATTTAGTTGGTATAGGTGGTAGTAAGAATTGTCTGTTTTTCTGTAATTAGCCAGTTTTCCAGTTTTTAGCAAGACAATTGGCTCTGATACTTACCTCTAAAAATAAAAAAGAAATCTCTGGAATAGTTCAGAAAGAAAACACTGAGAAATAAATTCTGAACTATGACAGAACCAAAGATTTATTAATAAAATACAACTTTCAAATAATTTTTAAATTAAAGAGAAGTTAATAATAATAATGATGATGAAACCAAATTCCATTGTCTCTAGGCTGCTATAAAAGGGCTCACCAGCAAGGACCTGGATTCATCTGCACATTGATACCTGGGGGCAGGGCCCAGGCATGCGAGTGAACTTCACAGCCACCAATGGATTCAAAAGTTGGATTCACACCAAAGAACTCCAATGGCCCCTTTGCCCAATCCTGAATGCCAAGGTGTGTCACATCTTGCTTACATATGTTTTTCTTTAAAGACCCCACCCCCACTCTACCCCTGCTGCCTGTTGGGGCAGTGGGTCCCTTAGCCCTTCCAATGGGCTGGAACTAGGCTATCCACCCAGGTTCCTCGGAATCTATATGTAACAATAAAATCCTCACCCATGTTACAATGTATGTAGCCTCTCTTACAAAGGTGGAAATTCTTTCACACAGGCATAACAACCTACCTGTATGCTAAGGAAAGTCTCTGATCCAGAGATTGTCCTATAACCTTGAGAGAGTCGTCTGGCTATGGCTCCGATATAACAGCCTATGAAGCCTTTGAAGTATGCTGTACATTGCAGAGCAATAGTGGGATGCTAAGACAGCTTAAAGTAGCAAACGCTACCTTTCTCTGGATTAGTGTTTGTATTGTGAACACTTCCAGAGTGAGAGGGACACTCATTGTTCTCAATATGATCGAACAATGTGAGTAGAAGATTTAGAGGAAAAAGAGGCTATATGAAAAATGACTCTGGGATTTTTTGATTTCTCAAATGGCAGTAAGTGAACCTGGATGCCACCTCGGATAGCTCTAGCTACCCCTTCCCACTGTTCCTGACACTCATTCACCTACTTTCTTATAAGTAGACTTTTTCTGACCTGACCACTGAGTCCAAAAAAAAAAATCACACAAAGGTTTAATGTTACTTGTAAATGCTTGGCCAATAGCCCAGGCTTGTAATTAGTCAACTCCATTTAAATTAATCCATACTTTTATTTATGCTTTGCCACATGGCACATGGCTTATTACCTCATCTTTACACATCCTACTTGCTCAGTGGCTAACTGGTGCCTCTCTCACTCCATCTTTCCTCATTTCCCCATTTTCAGTTTGGCTCTCCTGCCCAACTTTATGCTGTTCAGCTACTGGCCAATCAGCTTGTTTATTAAACAATAAACATATATTCACACAGTATACAGAAAGATTATTCCATGGCACTTTCTGTTCATAAGGCATTTGCCCTCAATCACCACAGGAAGTTTGTATTTTTGCCTGGAGAATGCTAACTTCCATGTTTCCCCTCTCAATTCATTTGGGTATTGCTCCTCCTCCTGCCAGTGCTGAAGAGTCACTTTCTCACAGGGAAACTTCTGCACCTCTTCTCTTTTGGCACCTTTGAATGTGGGAACCTCAGTGTTTCCTTATACATTGAGCCCTCAGTCCCAATGCAGTGCCCTGCATGCCAGAGATGTTCAAGAAATTTGAAAAGGTATTCAGACTAATCATCCTTATCATTGTCCTCATCATTATCATCACTGGATTTAGAAAAAAATTGAACTGGAAAGGATCTTCAGAAATTATCTGCTAGCTTCCCTGGTCCTTACATGAAGCGACAAGCAGGTTGTAGAACTTAAATTGTTGTGAAGAAGACTTCCTAAAAGAATGCAATGGAGGCACCAACTTTTAGTGGAGGGTTCAGAGAATTTGGGTTCATTATCTGTCACCTGCACTTGCAGTTGGCTCTGTCTGAGCAGGTTGGATTTTTTTTTTTGTTATTTTATTATTTTATTTTACTTTACAAGGTTTTATGTATCCCATACTGACCTTAAACCTTTATAGGTAGCCAAGGAAGACCTGAACTTCCTACCTCTCATTCCCAGTGTTATACAAGGGTGTAACCTAACTGGCTTGTGCAGTGCCTAAGAACCAGTCCCATGCTGTGTATGATAAGTAAATGCTCTACCAGCTGGGCAAACTCTCCAGTTTTTATTTTGTGGATTTTATAGATACGTGGACAAGTCTAACTTCAAAATTCACAGAAATTCTTCCACCTTGGCCTACTGAGTGCTGGGATTACAGCCATGTACCACAGAGGCCAGCTTTTGATTCTCTTTATACATGGTGAGGCAGTGTGTCCTAGACACACTCTGAATTCTTACAGGTTCTGGTGTGTAGAGCTGTGAAGCCACAAACTTAGAGAAAGCAAGCTGTGTCCTGATCCACTATTCTGAAGACAGGCCTTTGCTGTGTTTCACATTTTGTTTATCTGTTGGTTTTGTAAAACTGTTGGGTTACTGCAGAGGCTGAGTAGTGTGTTCCTTTAAATTGTCTTATTGGTAGGACAAAAAGAACTGTAAAAAAAAGGAAGCAGACAGCCTCAGCAATAATGCATCTTGCACCAGATACCCTAGAGATGGTGGCAGCTTTGTCATGGATGCACTCATTTCAATGGGTGTCATGAAAGGCCTGTCTATGTCAGCTCTGGTTACTCTCTAACCTTGAGAGGCCTATTTTCTCCTCTTGCCAACTCCATGAAGCTTATCAAGAGAGGATTGCTATTGCTGTCTAGTGCCCATAATTAATCCCGGAGACAGTGAGGATTTAGGACCACTGATTGTGGCTGACTTCAAATTAAAAAGTCACTGTTAGCATGTGAAGCAGACACCATATGCTATAAGTGAATGCTTTGAATGATGTAGGATGTCAAGATAATTCACATATAAATATAGTTTGTACTTGGGATAGAGTGTCTTTACATATTCCATACTCAGACTTTTCAAAGACATTACAGATGCACAAATAGAGGTGAACACCATTCTTTCTTCAACTTTTTCCTAGAAAATGTGTATGGTCTTGAATGTAGCGTGCATCTCACATTAGCAATTAGGAAAGTTATCTTTCTTCTTTGCCGTCAAGGTGGCGCATATAAACAAAGGCAGACACCAGTCTGATTGGTTCATGTAATCCAATTGCTGAGTTGAGCTTCTTTTCTTGTGCCTGCCATGACTAATTTGTGGTTTTACAAAGTGTTTCTGAATGTCAGACACATCAATTATGAGATGGGCAAAATGCACAGGAGAGTCCCAGGGGGGAAGGGAGATGAAAACGTGTCTACAAGGACCTCAGGTTGTGATTGTAGCCAAAAGTCTTCCTGTGTGTTTTGAGGGGAATTCTCCTATTTAAGAAAATGGCTGGCTTACTTCCCAAATAAAGAACAAACTTGGTCCACTGCCAACAAGAACTCTAGGCTTCGTGGTCAGTGGCTCCGGTTCCTATTAGCTGGACCTGTACTTCCCCAGTCCTCGGAGATGGCATCCTCTTGGACACTGAAGCTTTAAGGGAAAGCTGGGTGAGGTGTCCACAGATCTCCTAATGTGTTTATTTTCCACGGCTCTAGTGGTTTTTTTTTCCCTACTGAAACTCTATTATATCCCCTTTTGTTGTCGTGGCTGATGCCTGTTGTTTCTGCAAAAACAATAATAGGCCTGAAGATTAGGGTTGCATTTTATGGGCCTAGCAGCCCAGCAGGGTGTCGTACTTGGATCAATCCTATAAATTCCTGGCATCAGGCCCCTTTACTCCTAGTAATTAATCTTTTTCATACATTCTGTGGTGTTTAGAGCCATTTTATTAAGTGTCTGGTTTCTAAAATTTCTTCTTCCTTGTTTATTTGTTTGGGGAGAGCTGGGGGTCAAACCCAGTCTTCAGAGCATGCTAGACAAGTACTCTGCCCATAAAGCTGCGCCTCAACCTGAGCCTCTAAATTTCCTGTTACTCGGTGCTAGAAATGAACACAGAGAAGCAAAGAGGCCAAACACGCCGATCATCCCAGCTCTACAGCTACATTTGGGACCCTAGTTCACCATGCTGGGGACATGGTATGTGCAGTGGTCCTCCCTTTCGCAAGGGTGTTCTTCAGGTGTGAGAAGCTTAAGAAGGAAGAAAACTGGCTTCTTTTGGTCTCTCTCTCCTTTGTCAGAATGCCAGAGCTGCAGGGGGCGTCCTCTGAAGGAAGTTTGTTCCTGAGCCTTGCACTTGGCCTTCCCTCTGTAGGGCTGGCAAGTACGTTGGTGTGCGGTGGTAATATGAACAGCTTTAGTGCCTTAGCCCACTGACCTACTTGCAATAGGGGAGGCAAAATATTTTCATTACCTTCTCCCCTAGAATGTAGAGATCTTCAAAGGGAACACAGGAGGGAGGTCAGCCTTTTAACCCTAATTTCCCTACCACTCCCTAAGCTTGGCTATGCATCTCAAATTTAGTCTTTAGTCTCCAAACATAGCGGCACCAGGACTGTCGTTGGGTTTGCTTTTTAAAACATCATTTCATATTGCAAACCTAGCCATTATTCCATGCTGCTTAAACTATATTTGTAGTCTTTGATCATGCATAAGTAGATTCAAGTTAGCCGTTGGTATAATGATGATACTGTTCTCTTCTTTGCCTTTTAAGGACTCTCTAAGAGCGGGCCTCCAGAAATTTCCATTACTACATTAGATCATGCCTTTGTCTTTTCCTTGGTTCAGGACAACCTATTTGCATGACAAGTAACATAATTCAGTCTGAAAAAGTCTGCTATGTATATGGTCTGCCTAATCTATATTTATTGCATTTTATAAATTACTGATTATTTCAAAATTTGAAAGACGCTGGATTGGCAAAGAATGCCACAGAGAAGGAGAGGGCATAGTCACTGCTGATTATTGTTATTTCCACCCAGGCTGCCTTCTTCTCTCCTCCCTCCCTTCTATTTGGCTTCAGGAGTTTCTTTATAACCGCTTCCTCTTTCCACACCTCCATTCCCAGCAGGAGGACACTGTGTGCCTGCCACAAGTTGGGGCCGAAATGGGGGCAAAATAGGTTCTGAACAGCAGCATCAAATACATTCAAGTGCCTTTCTAAATATATTTCAAGATTGAGTAATTAAAGATTGCAAAGCACTTGGAAAAAAATAAAGTGCCCTGTGAGTGCTAAGTGCTAAAAGTAAGGGACCAGTAGCAAGGGTGAGCTGTGAAATCTCTCTCCCTTTCTCTCAGGATTCCCACCATTTCAGACATGGATCCCCAAAACAAGTCTTTCGACTTCTACTGTCAATTGGACCTGGAAATGATAGTCACAGCAATAATTAATAATAATCATAATAAAAAATGAGGATTCTAAACATATTTGCCATAGTTATTTTCTTATTTTTCCTGTGTGTATGTGTCTTATTTGTTATATTGTGTTCTGTGTGTGCATACATGTCTTCGAGAATTCCATACATGCATAGGATGTGTTTTTGTTGATAGGCAACACCCATTCTTTCCCCACCTCCTTCAAGATCCACCTCCACCTCCTCATCCCATCTCAACTTCATCCCCTTTTTTTTAGCAGTTACTAGGTTTTTAAAATATTTGTATTAATCTTTGACAGTTCATATAATATGTTTGGTCATATTCACTCCGGAACTCTCCTCAGATCCTTGCTCATCTCCCCACTTCCCTCAATTTTGTGTCCTCTTACTTATTTTTTACTTAATAATTCACTGATGTCAGTTTGTGCTGTGGGACCATCCACTAGAGAAGGGTTTAAAAACAAAACCAGACTCCCTTCTCTAAGAGCATCTAGTGCCAACAGCTCCTCAGTTAGGGGTGGGGACCCATGTCCCTATGCTAGAATGTTAACAGACTAGCTGGATCTCATGCATGTCTTGTAAAGACTTCAGTTGCTGTGAGCTCCTAAGTGCAGTCCTCACATGTTCAGAAGACTGTTTTGCTCTGGTCCTTCCCTCCTCCACCCCTGGCTCTTAAGATCTTTCCAGTTCCTTTTCTGAGCCTTGCAGTCAGAGGGTGTAACACAAATGTTTGTGGCCAAGTACTCAACAGATTATTATTCTCTGAGCTTTAACCAGTTCTGAGTTTCTGTGTTAACTACCATCCATCCACTCAATATACGAAGAAATGTCTTTGCTGAGGTCTTTGAGCTACACTAACCAGTGGGCATATTATTTCTTTCTTTTTCTCTTCACAGAATCTCTATATTCAGCCCTGGTTTGCCTGGATGCCATGCTGGCCTCAAATTCACAGAGATCTGCCTGTCACTTTCTCCTGAGAGCTAGGATTAAGGATATATGCCACAAAGTCTGGCCATTTTTTTAGAGTTCATACTAGATAACATATACTCATTTTTGCCTTTCCTTTTTGCTGTTGCCCACCTAAGAGTGAGCTTCTCCCAGTGTGTGAGTTGTACAGAAACTTCAACATAGCATTTCCTCTAAAGGAAACTTGCTGTTGGTTTTCTTTTACTCTTTTCTCTCTGGGGGCTGAAACCAGCTCCCATATAAATCACATGGAGTTTTACTCTTTCTTATAAATGCCTGGTTTTAGCTTGGCTTGTTTCTAGCCAGGTTTTCTTAAATTATCCTGTTTATCTTTTTTTATTCCTGTATACCTTTCTTTACTTTTTTTCTCTGTGGCTTGCTGTGTATTTAGGTGACTGGCCCCTGGAGTCTTCCTCTCTTCCCATTTCTCAAGCCTCAATCTTTTTTTCTCAGATTTTCCCTCCTATTTATTCTCTCTGCCTGCCAGCCCCACCTATTCCTCTCCTGGCTAGATATTGACTGTTCAGCTCTTTATTAGACCAATTAGGTGTTTTAGATAGGTGAAGTAATACACAGAATTAAACAAATATAACATAAGAGAATACAACATGTCTTTGCATCATTAAACATATGTTCCAGAGCATAACAAATGTAACACATCTTAAAATATTTCCCAACAGAAACCCTCATTATTATTTGTCTCAGCAATTCTAAACATGGCTACTAATCAACCTAATTATTAACCTAAGACCTATATTTAGGATCTGATTAGTATTTTTTTATAGCTTGTATCATTTTTTTTTAATCTTCATTGCTTCTAATTCTAATTATAGATAGGGCCTGTCATCTCCAACTCTACTTTCTTTTAAATAATAGTTTTTATTTCTTCTTTGAGAATTTTATACACATATACAGTTTATTTTTATCACATCATGCCCCCTTCTTTATGGTACTGACCTCATTCTCAGTACCTTCTCCCAACTTCATGTTCTCATCTTCCTCCTCCTCTTCTGTAACTCACTGATTTCATTTAGTGTTGCCTATGTGTGCATGGGTGTGGGGACATTCACTGGCACGTGGGCACCAGTGTCAATACTACCAAAATTCTCCCCTCTTCAGCACCCATTAACAAGTTCCCTGAACCTTGTTAGATGTTTTTGCATTAACTACTGCCAACCAAAGAGGAGTTTCTTACAAAATGTGGTAGCACAGGCTTTTAATCCCAGCTCTTTTGAGAAAGAGGCAAGTGATCTTTGAGTTTGAGGCCAGCCTGGCCTATAAAGTGGTTTCCAGGCCAGCTAGGAATAGTATTGCAAGGCCCTGCCTCTGTCAACAACAACCAACCAAATAGCAAAACCACCCCAAAATAGAAAAAAAACTGACTAAAGTTGAAAGCAGCACTATCTGTGGGTATAAAGTGGACGCTCAGGGGCTGGAGCAAAGGCAAAGCAGTTAAGAGCACTGGCTGCTCTTTCAGAGGACGGAAGTTCAATTACTAACACCCACATGGTGACTCACAACTGTCTGTAACTCCAGGAAATCCAATGTCCTCACACAAACACGACGAACATAGGCGAACCACCAATGGACATAAAATAAAAATCAAATAATTATTAACAAACCATGAATATTTTAAAGGCCATCTGACAACATAACCACTCAGCAGAACAGCAGTAAAAAGTTCCCCCTATTACCTCCCTAGCCATGGATTTTTCTCAGGTTTGCATAACCAGGCCTGAATTCCCTCCTGTGGAGCAGGCCTAAAATCCAATCAGAAAGTGATCAGTTATCCCCACTAAAGTGATGTCACAATTGTACCACTTCTGGCTTCTGTAGATGTTTGTATTCATGTGCACATGTACACACAAATACATATACTATAAAAAGTATACACACAGAAAAATACACATATACTTTTTTATAGGACATACTGGACAGCATTCAGGTATCCAGGATAGTCATCTAATGCATTAGAAATCAGAGTTGGACAAGCTAGTACCATTGTCCTTGGTTACCCATATAACTAGGAGATAAGACACTATACACTTTGGTTGCAGGACATAGAGAAATCAGGCTGGAACTAACTGGGAAACTTCCTTTATGCTGGCTAGCTTTCATGGTGCCAGAAGTTGCTATGCAGCCTACTGAGGATAAAAGACACTGATGTTTAAACCTAGTATTGGAGCCTGAATACTGCAGTACTGACCTGCCAGGCCAGAGGAAGATATCAGATTCCCTGGAGCTACAGATACAGGCCTGTGTGAGCTGAGCCTAATGTGGATGCTGGGAGCAGAACCCAGGTTGTCTGAAAGAGCAGGAATCGATCTTAAAAGCTGAGCCATCTCTCTAGACTCTGTTTCCCTTTTTATGTAACATGTTTGCTCACCAGGCCAGTAGGTTTTTATTAACCTGTGAGCTGAAGTGTAAGCAAACATAAACCATAATCACTTTTGAAGTGGGCTGGATGAGAGGAAAGTAATAGAAATAGAAAAGTGTAAATTAAATTTATGAAAATAAGCAACATTTTATAAGGTGTCATGTAGAAGCATAATTTTGTAAATTCTCTGTCTGTCATAATAAATTACCCCAAACAAATCTAGAGATGAATAAAAGATGCTCATAATTTGTAGCAAACATTTAAAATAGTGGAAGTTAGCTAAAATTAGAGTTATCAAGTGCACACATTAATGCTTCTATAAAATGTAAAAAATGTCAGTAATAAAATAGATTATAGACTGAAGGAGTGGGTAATTTCAGCCAGCTCCAATACACTTATTTCCTGGTTACCTTCCTGCTTCTGATACCCAACTCCCTAGTGAACGTTAATTAGGCCAACTGGAAACATCAGTCAGTCCACCTGGCTATTTCTGTGGGCAGAAACCTGAGCACTTTTGTCTTAGAGTTCTTTTGAATTCCTCCTTTGCCCGAGGCAATAACTCATCCCAGCTAAGACCAATTTCCAGGTGCCTTTTGAAACTGCTTCAACTGGACCCTGCATGGAAAGCCTAGTGGCAGAGTCTGGGAAGGGCCTCAAACAGATTGTGTAACTGTTGCACAACCAATGTGTACACGTGTGTCACTAATTTAATTTTAATTTTGCCGTACGCGTTTGTATAAGATCCTGCAGCTGTCATGTGCTCATCATCTGTCACTGAACTATCACTAAGCCATGCTGGGCTAAGACAGGATTATAAATGATGCACTGCCATGTGCTCTAAATCTTCTTATTTGCCTAGCTTGGAAGGTATGCCCTGTAAAATGTGATTGGCAGTGTGCTCTATGGCGGCATTGACTTCTGAAGCCCTATTTCTATTGGCTCTTTGCACTTCCTCAGTGTCTGTATGGGCCATCACCTGCTGATGCCTGCCCTTGCCTGACCTCCAACCTCCACCTCTTCTTTCCCCCACTTGTTTGGCTACTAGCTGTACAGACCCCTTCGTTCTGGTGGCTCATGCAGCATATACGGCATATGGCTGGCTGGTTGTATGCAGAAAAGGATAACTGAAGCCAAGCAGACCCAGCGCTGTTATTACAGCAGATGGGGGAAGCGTGGCATTCAATATTTAGACAGATGCCACCTCCTTATTCCACCTGTCTGGAAGTTGGACATTGTACAGAACGAATGTCTGTCTAATGATGAAGGAAACAAAGGGTACATTTATGAAGCTCAGCAGAGCAGCATGTTTGCTGAGCAGGCACAATATAATTGTTGACCATAACAATAAATGTGAGCTGCTTGTTACTGGTCAGAATCACTGATACAGGAGCATGGTTACAGTCGGAGCGAGGGACGGCTATTTTTACCACCTGCTTTGGTCTTTAATTTGGGTGAATGAACACTAGATAGGATTCAGTGTTTAAGAATTCAGTGTTGTTGTTTTTTTTTTTTTGGTTTTTTTTGTTTTTTGTTTTTTGTTTTTAAACAAATACTAGCCTGTGTTCTTTTCTTGTAAAAAAAAATCATTAAGACGAGTGGCATTTTTCTCTGTTGTGCATATTTCTAAAAAAAAATAGGTCCCTTCCTTTTTCATCTCTGAATACATTCTAGCCAGGCAGAAAAATAAGGCATTATCTTTGTAACTGCTATGATTTTGATGTGCTTGGCCTCAAAGTGAATGTATTCTTTTCCTCTAAATTCAAAATACTGATGACGCTGAACAACAGAGATTTAGATTTAGTTAAAAAAATTAAAAAAATTAATAATGGTGTTTTTCTTTGAAAGAATGACTTTCTTTTTCTCTCTGACTTAACAATGGGATGTTTTGTATATTTGTAAATTGTTTTATCCCTTTTTCACAGATAATTTTTTTTGTTAATATTACTCTGTGATAAGGCTGCTTCACGCTACATCAGTCAAATCGGCAAATGTCCAATTTACAACTTGCTCATGACTTTCTTTCAAGACTAGAAGTTACTTCAGCTTGTGAGCAAAACTATTTCCCATGTATCTCATACTCACTCATGGATTCTACAAGTATAAGATGGAAGGGGGCTTCACCGAAAACTAATACCTGGAATTCTCCAAGCCAGCTAAGTAGAAGGCAGTGCACATGAAAGGTAACCAACCACAGGCCAGCATTCTCAGAATACAGCCCATTTCCCAGATTTACAGCTGTCCCCTGTGATAAGACAAAACCCTGTTTTAAAGAACTTCCCGGTGTCTTTTACCAGCATTATTGCTTGTCAGAAAAACCCAAAAATATTGTTTTTAGGAATGCCATCCATGAACATCTCTGTTGTAAGGGGTGTATGAGGTTATGGAAAAGCCAAACCAGGGCTTTTCCAGGTTTGGTATTTTTATCCAGGTCTAGGTTTTTTGTTGTTGTTGTTTTGTGTGTGTGTGTGTGTGTGTGTGTGTGTGTGTGTGTGTGTGAGAGAGAGAGAGAGAGAGAGAGAGAGAGAGAGAAAGGAATGCTTCTTTTTGATTCATTTTTCTTCAGTGACTATTTTTCACATTAAAACTCCATCTGACAAAAGGCATATGGGAGGGAAGGGAGGCCGTTCTTAATTGAACAACCTAGGACTCGTGAGGTTAATTACAGATATTAACACTGCTGTTTTTCAGCTTCTTGCCCTCAAGAAGCCTCTAGCTTCCAAATGACCTGGCTTTAACAAAGGGACTCTCTTTAGCCCATTAACTAATTGATAAAAATGTGCGTGTTTCGAATGAGTCTAATTAAATCACCGAGCCTAACAATTACTGGTCCATTTGGAAGCTGTTGGGAGATGGGTAACCTCAGCTGGCATTGTAGGGGAATAAAAGATAAAAATAAAAGGCAGCTTAACCAAGATCATTTTGAAAGCTGTTCATTTGAAGACAAAGTACACATTTGCCTGAAATGTCTACGTTTGCCACTTCAAACACACTCCCTTTCTAGGGCAGCACAATCTCTGAAACAGAAAATAATGGTGGTTTTCTTCTCTAAGTGCAGGCATGCTCCACTCAGTCGAATAAAGTTACGAATATCTGGGGAATTTTTTTCTGCCTTAGCATTAAGCTAAGTTCCTTTGGATCCAGGAACACTAAAGTTTGTCCATTGAGCTTTTGTCTAAGGGCCCACAAATATCTTCAATAATAGACACTTACAAACTGAGAATAGGCTCTTGGAACTCCTTGCTTTATTTTGAATCTGCATGAACTTGTGATTGCATCTCCACTGATTGTGACTTGGAGGTGAGGCTGGGCTGTGGGTGGAGGAATGAGGTCACAGACTCAGTAATGACAAGCCTACCAGAGTATGTCCAATGAGTCATTCACCCAACTTCAAGGCTTAGTCACCCGTGGAGAGGCCCACTCCATCTTTTGGAAATAGGGTCTCTGTGTAGCCCAGGCTATTCTCTTGCCTCAGCCTCCCATGTGCATGAACCAACAGAAATATTCATAGGCTTGTAAGTGGAAGAAAACTAACACAAACTTCTCACCAACAGTTTAAAATATATTTATTAGTCAAAATGCTAAGACTTTTTTTAAAAGGGCAAATATAATTCCTTTTTTTTTACTTTTTTCTTTCTTTCTTTTTTTCTTTTTTTTTCAGGAGGCCATGTTGAGTTTATTGGGGGAACAGGTCGGGGCGGGGGAGAGAGAGAGAGAAAGTAAAGAGAAGGATAGGAAAGAGAGTGCTTAAAAGGGCAAACATAATTTCTAAAGAAATCTTGAATATTTTTTCTCCATTTATTATGAAGTCTCCAGTCAAAACCCTACCCCTCCTACAAGATGAGCAAGTCTAGGCTGACCTCAGTCTCTCTTGAAATAGGCACTGAAGTGGCCTGAAAGAAAAATGGGCCAAGGCACTTCTGCCCTTTTATAGTGTGTTTGTAGTTGAGGGCTCATAAAACGAAGACTGTTACCTTGCTCCCACCACACACACACAGCTACGCTCTCTGGTGAGATCTTGATGGATGGTACAGGCTGGCCTTGACCTTCTCACCCTCCCACGTTGGTTTCCTGAGCACTGAGATTGTAGAAATAAGTCACCACCTTTAGCCTCAAAACTGTGGTTTCCAGAACAGATAGGAAAGAGCATTTCTTTCCTTAATCAAGCGTTAGCGCATTGACTACTAGTTACCATTGGGACTATTCATTCAGATAGTGACTAGGCAACAGCCACTGTCAATGTTCCGGGGATGTTGAAGGGATAGGTATAAATTTCAAGATATAGTGAGTTTTCTCTCTGCATGTTTCCTGCTGGAGATATTAATATTGATAAACAACAGGCCCATCAACTCTGCATTGATACATTTCACTTACCCCATCATCTACTCTCAGTCTCCAAGAAGAGGTATTCTCTTTCTGATTCTCCTGTCATTCAGCTCATGATGATTAGTGAGGAAGAGAGAACTTGGGCAGACCACTGGGTTGCAGGTGTATTCAAACCAGTGGAGATTTCATTACTTGTTAATTGTTTGGTGTCCAAGGTAACCTAATATTATAGTCGCAAATGCTATAGTCTAATCCATCTTCAGGAAGAGTGGCACAGCTCACACTCCTGGAGGATGATGGTGGCAGGTGACAAATGCACTGAAGGTGGGGACTTTTTTCTCTTTTTGTTCACGACTGAACACCAGCCTCTGGCATGGGAAGAATGCACTGTAGACAACCAGTAAAATTTACTGCCAAGGCTAATAGGAATGGAAAATAAACCAAGTGTAAATACAATGTACATTAAGTACAGAAGGAAAACTCTAACATAGGTAGTAAAACCAACAGTGAAAGAAAAGGAAGAAAACTAACATTTCTCTGATGCCTTTACAGACTGTAAGTTTGCCTTATTTGTGCTAGACTCTTAGAAGAATAATCTAGCAACTAAGACTATGAAATTGGGTTGAACAATCTCAACGTCTAAATCAAATTCTACTTTATTAATATTTTAATTAATTCTAATTAAATATTTGAATTTTTTTCTTTAAGACAGCAACTCAAATTGCCCAGGCTAGTCTCAGGCTCACCATATAGCTGAAGCTAGCCTTGAATACCTGATCCTTCTGTCTTCTTCTTCTTCTTAGTGGTGACCATTCATGTGTACACTTCTACACCATCTTTGTTCTTTTGAAATGGGACCTCACAAAAGGCCTAAGCTATCCCTGAATTCCTGTCTCACAGTTCTACTTCTTTAAAAATATTTTTTGGGGGAATTGATTTATTTTATTTTATATGTAAGAGTGTTTTGCTTGCATGCATGTGCGTGCACCACATGGGGGCTTGGTGCCCATGGAGGCCAGAAGAAGGTGTGGGATTCTCTGGAATAGAGTTACAAATTTTGTTAACAGCCATATGGGTGCTGGGAATGGAACTCAGGTCCTCTGCAAGAGTGGTCAGTGTTCTTAGCTGTTGAGCATCTCTCCAGCTTCTGATGAACTTATATTAACTCTCTGTTCTTGACCATGAGTCACCATCACCCAGCTTTAATATAATCTTAAAAGCCCAAGTTTTCTCTTCTCTAAAACAGAACACGTGGAAAAGGAGGTCAGATTGAAATAGTCAAAAGTGTGAAAATATATGTACATTGTCTTGCATATAATAACCAGTAAAGCAGTTACTACTTGCAATTTCGTAACAGTGTATGAAATAGCATTGGATAAAGATACAGGGTCAGCAGTAGCTCAATGTTAGAGTGCTTGGCTAGTATGGCAAGACTGTGGGGTTGGTCCTAGCACTGAAAAGATAAACAGTATAAAATGAATATAAAGATTTCTGTTTGACATTTTACTGAATGGATACATTTTTTTTAAACTTTATTTATTTACTCATTTATTTGCCTTGGTGTTTGCCTGGAACTGGAACTACAGACAGTTGTTAGCTGCCATGTGGGTGCTGGGAATCGAACCCGGGTCCTCTGGAAGAGCAGACGGTGCTCTTAACCACTGAGCCATCTCTCCAGCCCCGGATACTTTCTTTAATATTTATTTTTATGTGATTTGGTGTTTTGCCTGCATGTATAACTGTGCATAAAAGTGTCAGATCTTGGAATTATAGATAGTTGTTAGCTGGGAATCAAACTCAGGTCCTCTGGAAGAACAGTCAGTGCTCTTAACTCCGGAGCCATTGCTCCAGCCCCCAGAATTGATACTTAACATCCAGAGGAGTTAGATAAGTTGCCTAAGTTCACAGAGCTGGTTCATGGCAAGCAGAGCATCTTGACTCTGTATCTCAAGCCTTTCATTACATCAGACTGTGTGAGGAACATGTTGTCAGAGTTTCTGTGGCATGCTGACACTGATTCTGTAGTGTTAGACTAGCCCCTAAATTATATCGGGCAGATCAGAAGCCACACTGAAGCCTAGCACTCAGAAAAACAACTACTCTCCAACTATGTCATGGATGCCAGTAATGGAACACTGCCTGGGGCTCACCCTAATCTTGAGGGAGGAGGCATGTGGAGAAAACGGACAATGAGACCATCAGGCAAGTCATGCAAAGCAGCTTCATGAGTTCAAAGTTGTTATAGTGCTTGGAGCCCAAATTTAAGCCAGCCTGAAAATATCTGTCTCATGCAAAGTAAACAAGTGATTGGCCCTACCCAGAACCTTTGTGCCTTCACTGGTAGTGATATGACAAGGGATCTTTCAGTTTAAGGAGTGAATGACTGGAATAGATATTCCTAGGTTTTTCATGTGTGGGTGTGGGTTCTGATTTGGGATATGCAAAGCTCCATGAACTGAAATTAACCACTTCCAATCTTTCCTTCTGAGCTAACTCTATAAGGAAGTTTTGCAGTTGCCTCAAGTCTGTAGATGAGACTCAGTTTCCATTCCTCTGTGTGCCATTTAGATCCGTTCCCCGTCTCTGCAGGCCTTCATACTGTTGGCCACCAGTGAGAACTTGTCAGGTATGTGAACAGCTCAGGTAGCATCATCCTTCTGGGGAGTCACCCTAAGGGCGACACACTGTGGATGGCAGCATTACCTTCTCATCATCTGTGTTCTTTAGCTTCCCCACTCATATTTCTGGTACCCTTGACTCTAATAAACCCTGTGCCACAGGCTGACATTAATACCCATGTTTTTTTCCTAGAAGCATGGGCAGAGACTACAGCTACTCACCAATAATTGGTTTCTTCTTTTTCCTGAGTACTGAGTTGGTTTTGCCCAGGCTCTCTGGCAGTCATGTGTTACCTTGTGGCTGAGTTCCTGACCATCATTGATGACATATTCATAAATAGGCCTTTGTGTGGAAATGACTCCGAGTGATATTCGAATGTCTTCACAGTCTTTTCCCAGGCTTCACAACTGAGGTGGAGAATGTTCAAGGTGACTTTGACTATCATGGGTTAAAGATGGCAGAAATTCTGTCCACCTAGAGTATCAAACGGCCATGTGCTGCCTTTGACCTAGCATATGCCTGGAATGCTCTAAAGAAAAATGGCACATCTTTGTTAAGAAACAAGTATTATATAAACTAATAAAAGCTGGATTTCTCCCATAGAGTACAAGAAATGATCCAGTCCAAAAGGAGCATCATGAAACACCAAACAGACCAGGAAGACACTGAAACTTAGGATTGTCCTTCCCCTTGCCTGCTCCACCGTGTAGTGACTTCTCTTTATATCCAGGTCTTTGTACTTTGGCAACATTTGACAGTAATTAAAATCATGTGTGCCTCAATGCCAAATCTGTTCATCTATGAAGTGGGCTTTTTGTGGGCCACATTTCACTCTACAGAGCAGAGGGACACAGGACACTGCTCTCTTGGGTACAGAAGGCAAAGGACAGCATTTGGAAAATGTCACAAGCTATACATTGCTTTTCCTGGCCTTTGGGTTTTGGTTTTGAGATGGAACTTTATTACATATTCCCAGGAGCTTAAAAAGAAAAGTTTTTTGTTTTGTTTTCTTTTTAAAGTCATCCAGACTGTAGAGTAATTTCTGTCTCTTCTGTGCCCAGGTCTCAAATGAACCATGGCTGATAAAATTATGGCAGAGGACAGATGATAAGATAAAAAGTAGATTATTGAATCTACTTAAAAAAACTGCTAATTTTAAATATCTTACATTGTATTGGATTTTATATATTGTATACAAATTGTGCATATTAACACAAAATTGAGATGAGTTTTGTTAGAACATATTATATGTATATTTCTACTCTTGTTCAAGATATTGTACCTATACCGCTCATTTAATGATATAATACAAATTGCTAGTTCTTAAAAGTTATTGTTTCCAACTAATTAAAATATAAAGAAATGTAAGTTAGTAGTTAGTCATAATCAAACTTTTACAGTCATATTATATATGTTTTCAAGCTCAAACAGAGATATTTTAGATAGATAGGTTGTCTTCAAATACTTCAGAGATCTACAAAATATGGATATTTTGGTTTTGTTTTTTAGTTTATATGGCTTTTTTGTTTTTGTTTTATTACAGGGTCTCTCTGTAGCTTTTGGAGCCTGTCCTAGATCTCACTCATTAGCCAGGCTGGCATCGGACTCACAGATCCACTTGTCTCTGCCTCTCAAGTAGTAGAATTAAAGGCCTGCCCCACCACTGCCTGGCTACTTTAAGATGTTTTAATAACATAGGTTCTTCTTATTTTTATGACAAAGAAACATGTCTGATCCTTGCAACCCTAATATACTTTAAAGAAGATGATGGGCATTGATTAAATTCCATGTGAAGTTTACTTTCTTTGAAGCAAACTTTGCCACTGGGTAAGAAAGTGCTCTTACCTGGACTGTTGACAGTATGATGTCCAATATGGACAAGCAGGACATAAAATAAAAGACTGCTGAGCTTTGCCTAAACAGCTAGAACAGCCCTTCAGAAAATCTTGCTTCACAGATAAGTCTGTCAGATATGCTAGGCCTGTAGGCTGAAGATGGATACTTCAACATTACAAAGGAACTTTGAGTGACTGTCTAGTCAGCCAGCTGTTTCTGTCATTTCTCATATTTTTTGGAAGTTGCTTGCTTGTACTTTCTGCTTACTCAGTTAATATTATTTTCTTCTCAGGTCTCTGAGTGAATTGGAGACTAGATAGTTATAGTTTTCCTAGTTACAGATTCAGAAAAGAAACTTACTGAAGTCTGTAAGTTTGAGAGCCATCAAGAGGTAGTTTTCAGTTGGTAATACAAGTTTGGAAAGAAAGTGAATTAGGTATAATACTTTGGACTCACTGAAATAGGATAAACAATGGAGTATTTTATATTAATTTGTCAGTTGTTAGTGGACTAGACATTATTGATGTAATTCTTGCTTGCATATATTGTATATAGTTATTGTACTTATTGTATATAGTTTTTCTTATATTAGTTTTAACCTTTTTTTTATTTTGGGGGAAAAAAGGGAGGAATGTGGTGATATATTGTGTATCAAATAAAGATTGCCTGAAGATCAGAGGACAGAACCAGTCACAGAGTTAGCCATAGAGGTGAGGCAGAGGTGACATATACTTTTAATCTTAGCACTCTAGAGAAGAGGCAGAGATCCAGCTGGATCTCTGTGAACTCAAGGCTAGCCGGGACTATTCAAGATTAATCCAGTCCAAAAGAGAAATAGAGACAAGTTGTTGGTGGCACACACCGTTAATCCTAGCACTAAGAAGTTTGAGAAAGGAAGTTATATGGCTGGCAGGGAAAGAACTATATGGTGGCAGGAGGCATGAGCTTGCCTTCACATCCCCTATTTAGTCTGAGGAGTTATGGAGATAGGATCTACCTACCCCTTTCAGCTGAGGAGCTGCTAGGTGAGAAGTGGCTGTGGCTTGTTCCTCTGTCTCTCTGATCTTTTAGCATTTGCTCCAATATCAGGCTCTGGGTTTTTATTATAAGATCAATTAGGATTTGTGCAATAGACAGATATTTTAGATAGGGACACTCATGAGGATGTTCAGTACCAAGGCATCATTTGGGGAAAGTTTCATTTTGTCTACATGTCCTAACTCTGTGGGTTTCTGGTTGAGAACTCTATGCTTGTCCATTGCTGTGGAGGATAGCAAATCACTGAAGAAACATTGTAAGGACATTGCCTGTCAGTTAACACAAGTGCTCAAGGTGGTGCAGCCCATTCTTCCCCTAGTTGCTGTGAGTTTGACGACTGGCACTCCTCTCCCCAGATGGGAGAATACATACCTATCCTTCCTCTGCTCTCTTGGACTCTCGGATGCTACCAGGCACTTAACTTTGAAGGCATTGAGATCTCTCACTGAATTTTCTGAATAAAGCTAGAGGCTTTCTGTTTATTAGAGGCAATGAGAAACCAGGCCATGAAAGAAAAGCCAAAAGCTAGTGGTGACTCAAACCTGAAGGTTTAGCGAATGCTGCAGGATGGAGGAAATAAATGCCACCAATCCATGTGTTTTCCAGCCCAGCAAAGTTGAGAACATGTAGTAGGAAGTTCCTGGCCTGGCTAGACCAGAGATCTGAACCAACAGTCCCAAATAATACACAAAGTCTTTTATTAATTACATGATGTTTGGCCTATGGCTCAGGCATATTACTTGTCAACTCTTACTCTTAAACTAACCCATGATTAGCCATGTTGCTTAGTATCTTTTCTCAGAGCAGCATTTTCATCCCACTTCCTGTGTGTCTTTCCTAGCATCTCTGCTCTGCTCTTCCTTTTTCCAGAGTGTTTTTAGTCTAGTAGCCCTGCCCATACTTCTTGTCTACCTTCTGGCCAATCAGCATTTTATTAAACCAGTAGGAGGGACAAATATTTACAGTGTCCAAGAGCATAATCCCACAGCAAGAACAGACTCAGAAAGCAGAAAGAAAAACATCAGTCATGACAGCAGTGGTGCAGTCTTTTAATCCCAGCAGTTAGGAGGCACAGGTAGGCAGATCTCTGAGTTAGAGGGCAGCCTGGTCTACAAAGTGAGTTCAAGGACAGCTAACACTACAGAGAGAAGCCCTGTCTCCAAAAACAAAACAATAACAACAAAAAAGGGAAGCATCAGGCATCCAGGAAGAGAACAACAAGGCTAAACTCCCTGTATCTCATGTGTGGACCAAAGGGTGCAAAAGTACAGTACATCATGATAGCAGAGACTTAACAGTTACATTGGTCATTTTGTATGTTGCTCATATACAGTAGATGGCCAATTGTCAGATCCTGGAAAGCTGACATCTCCCCATTGACTAAAGTGGGCTGATGAAATCATCATATGTTAGCTTAGAATATTCTTCAATCACAGGACTTGGTGACCAGTTTAAACACCTCTCTGCTGCCTTCAGTGGTCATTTCACACTCTAAAAAGCTAAGGATGCTTTGTCTTAAGGTTTAAAGCCTATGACTTCAATTTCTATAAAGTGAAGCCTGTGATATTGTATAGGACTAAAAGAAATTCTTTTTTTATTTTCAAAGATTTATATATTATGTACATAGTATACAGAAGAGGGCACCAGATGTCATCATAGGTGGTTGTGAGCCACCATGTGGCTCAGGAAGAACAGTCAGTGCTCTTTACCTCTGAACCATCTCTCCAGCCCAAGAAATCTTTTGAATTTGATCTTAAGGAACACGTAGAGAACCAGGCACTGATGGTGCATGACTTCAATCTCAGCACTTAGGAGTTTGAGGTCAGCTTGGTCTACAGAATGAGTTTTAGGACAGCCAGGGCAACACAGAGAAACCCTGTCTCGAAAAACAACAACACAGAACATTTGGTGAGGCAATTTAGAAGCCTCTTGATCTGTCAAAAAGGCCTGAGTCTTTATCATACAGGAGGGATAGTTCAATCAGCTAGAGCCAAGTGGAGGAATGGTGGCTATGAGTTGATGATGGGCTGTGTCTGCCTGGTAATTGGCAACCTTCCTGTTGTCTGGTAGATGAAATCTGATGTATCTCTTCTCCCTTCCAGAGGAGCGTCCTGTTCTCCAGAGATGCTTTTCTTCCTTCTTATCTTCCTCTCCCCTTCCCCCCTACTCCACAGCCAAGCCCTGTGATGAAGTTTTTGTTTGTTTGTTTGTTTTATGGTATTGACTGGAAGCTTAGAGAGTTTATCTCTCCCCACACCCACTTCATATACCCTGGAGCTAAGGACAGAACTCAGAGCCTTCAACTTTTTATTTCTGCAGAGCTCTGGCTGTCCTGGAATTCGCTCTGTAGACGAGCCTGGTCTTGAACTCACAGAGATCTCTTTGCCACTGCCTCCCACCACCACCACTGAGCCTCTGTGAGATGCTATGGTCCCTCAGTAAGAGACTTCTACCTTGCCTGTCAGCACTGTGAAGTTTCCTATGTGACAAAACACTCAGTCAAAGATGGGGTAAAGGTTTCCTCTGGAAGACGTCTTAGAGCCTTCTGTCTATGACCCAGTGGAGTGGTGCTCTCCTCTCATCCCAGTTTGCTCCCTAACGTCGTTTACTCAATAGAGCACTGGGAGCTAAGAATAAATGCTGAGGGCCTCTCTTCCAGGACGTAATACACCATAGATGTTTCCACAGGCCCAAGCTCCCGTGCATTTTATGTGGATTGATTGCTTCAACTGGTAACTTCCACCTTTTTGCAGTTACACTTATTAGGTCTTCTCCAGGGTCCTCTGCTCTGAGGACTCCCCCCCCCCCCCACTTCCTTAAAGACATCAAGGTCTAGTCTGGAGGCAAAACAGATGCACAAAATAAGCAATTAGAGGAAGATGAAGTGTCAGGTGATAGGGAGGCCCTGTTGGAAGTATGGGGTTGTTGTCTGGAAGGAGGCCTGCGGGGAGGGGGGGGGAATATTAGTGGGCTTGTTGGGGGACAGGTCAAATCCAAGGGGATGGGCTGTTTCTAGGTTTTTCCAGGTGATTAAGAATTGCAGCCAGGAGAGATGGCTCAGCAGTTAAGAGAACAGGCTGCTTCCAGAGGTTTAATTCCCAGGACCCATGTGGCAGCTCACAACTGTCTATAAATTCTAATTCCCAGGATCTGACACTCTGACATAGACATACATGCAGGCAACACACCAATACACAATGTGCATAAAGAATCAGAGCCAGGGTGTGTGGTCAGGCCTGGGTCAGAGAGCTCCCAAGTTGTAGATAGGGCTGAAGCTGAGAACACAAAAATAAATGAGGTACAGAGCTTCAGACAGAAATTTCCTTCTAGAAAGAAACAGAGGACTAAGGACTGATTGCTACAGTCAGAGAAACAGGAGGAAAGGGAGAAGAGGGTAGTCTTCCTGCGGTAGCCACAGGTGTGCTTGGTGTGAGACAGAGCATTAGTGCAGGAAGGCTGACTCCCCGGGGTCCTTGAACTTCACAGCCTTAGTTGATATGTTTAGCACTATGGCAGATACAGCCTTGCTGGAGCCAAACTGAACTAGAAATTTTATACAGAATCCAAGACATAGGATGAAGCATTTATCTAATTATTCTTTATCAATAAAAAATTGGGAGTCAGATATTGGAGTAAAAACCTGAATGACCAGAGTAATTTCAGAGAAGCTATCAGTGACCTCCTATCTCTTCTATTCCTTCATCTAAAAGGGTAGAGATCTCTCTAAGACCTGCCTTACTACTTACTTCCTGTCTCTCTATCTGTCCTCAGTCTTCCAAAACCTCTGTGGTTAATTTTGATCAGCTAGTGGCTAGCTCTGCCCTCTGATTCAAAGTATGCTTTACTGACAGAATAGGATCAAAATATTACACAGCGGTAGGATATTAAATGAAATAAAGGTGTTTGCTTACAAATGGGTGTTTCTACTTCATGTTTGAATGATGCCTGGCATCAGGTATCCTCATTTTGTTTTGTTTTTTGAGGCAGGGTCTTGCTATTGTCACGATGGTCTAGAACTCACTCTGTAGACCAGGCTGTTCTTGAACTCATAGAAATCTACCTGCTTGTGGCCCCTAAGTGCAGGGGTTAAGATTGTGCACTACCAGTTAGCTTGTTTTTTAGTTTGTTTGTTTATTTGGAGTCAGGGCTCAAAGTGGCATCCTCATTCTGTGAGAATTTGAATTATTCCCTCCTAGTGCTAGGGAACACAGTATGCCCAAGGGAACAGAGACTCTGGAGACACATCTTAAAGTTTTGTCTTTCCCTGTGGCCAAGTACAGGATCAGAAGCTGTCAACCACGCAACCCTTCTGAGAAGTAATTATAAATTCTGCCAAGCACTGATTCATAACCTCAGGAGTAAGAGCTGAACAATTAGATGTGTTAGAAATAATCAAAACCATATAAAATATTTTTTTAAAAAATATTGAACTGCTTTATATGCAGCCCAGGCTGGCCTCGAACTTACTATGTAATGCCCAGGCTGACCTCACACCAGCAATCCTCCCTCAGCCTACCTCATCAAGTACTGGGATGACAGATGTGTTTACATCCTCAATGCCAGGACAGTTTAAATATAGCATCTACCTTACACTCAGCCTATTTGTATTATATTGACTTAAAAATTTAAATAAAATGGGAAAAGGTAATGATATGAAGAACTTTACAGTTATCTGAGAGAAAAAGAAAGGGTTTTGTTGTATTCTATTTACCAAATCCATTTCTTACCACAGAGTTAGCATGAACTAATTTGTTGTTTGAAAATTTTCCTTCCTTTCTTTTCTTTTTTCTTTTCTTCTTGCTCCCTCCCTCTCTTCCTTCCTTCCTTTCTTTCTTTTTGAGACAAGGTTTCTCTGTATAGCCCTGGACGGCCTCAAAATCAGCAAGCTCTCTGCCTCTGCCTCCCAAGTGCTGGGACTAAAGGCACGTGTCATTATCAAGAAATGTCTTAAAATTAAATGCTAATTCACTTTCAAAATAACAATCTGAAACATAAAAAGACTTTGGGCTGTGCTGTAGGGAAAGAATTTGCTAAAAACAATTAGACTCTGTTCTTTAAAACATTTTCTGAGCCAGGTGGTTGTGGTGCATGCCTTTAATCCCAGCACTCTGGAGGCAGAGGCAGGTGGATCTCTGTGAGTTTGAGACTAGCATGGTCTCTAAAGTGAGTTCCAGGACAGCCAGGGCTGCACAGAGAAACCCTGTCTTGAAAAACAAATAAAAATATTTTCTCCAAATCCGGTGCTTCTTATTTACTCCTTAGATAATAGGAACGAGACTGACATACATGTGTGCATGGGGCCAGATGTGGTTCAGAGAGCCAAGCATCTTTCAAAGCAACACATAGTAGCTTGAACCACCAGCCTGGACCCTGACTTCTTCTGACCCCAGTACACTCACTGTCTTAATTACTGTCCCGACAAACAGACCTCGTCCTATGCTTGATCCTTTAACAAATATTTGCTAATATAATGAATAAAAGTTCCAAATTGAAATGGCCCAACCGTGGAAATAATTATAAAACAGCTGTCAGAGCTACTAGTATAAATTCCAAAGGGCAGTTCATCTTCAGCATGCATCCTGGGAGCTTAGGAAAGAGACAGTTTGAAGCCTCTCTGTGGATCTTTGTGTCTACCAGAGAAGACACAGAGCCAGGTTGTAGATTTAACTAATTAAAACCTAGTCACTGTCAGCAAAGGTCTGAAACAGGATCCTGATGTTCAGCACAGAAGCTGAGCCTGTGCCCTGACAGTGCTTGAAAATCAGCCTCTTGGATTTCAAATGGGCTTGGCTGGGTAGTAACACATATGGGGGCGGGGCTCACATAGATGCTGCAGGTTCTACCACTAGCCAGGGCAGAGTTCAATTCTTTCAATTTATAGCTATGATGATAGCAACTCTGCTAAACATCTTCACAAAGCTTTCTCTCTCTCTTCCTTCCTTCCTTCCTTTTTTTTTCTTTTATGTAAAGAGGGCTTGGGAGGGGATGCTTAGACATATTTACATATCCTAGGCAAGTGCTCTGCTGTTGAACTGCATCCTCAGCTTTCCTGTTTTTTACTTTAAATTATTATTATCATTTTAAAGACCTAATTACTTTTATGTTCTGTGGATGCCTTGAAAGTCATTTATAAAGAGTTTTTGTGTTTGCACATGAGAATTAGTGATCAGCGTCTGGGGAACTGACTTGGGTCGGGAAGGTGCTGGTTGCACAAGCATGAAGATATGAGTTCAGTCCCCAACATCCACATAAGCAGTTAGGTGAGGCTGCTGATGCCTGAAACCACAGCACAAGGAGAGGGATGGCAGAGAGTGGAGAATATCCCTGGAACTTGCTTGCCAGTCAGTAATAGGTGAATAGGTAACCTCAGGGTCAGTGAGAGACACTGCCTCAAACACTAAAGTGTTTGAGTCCTCTGGCCTCTGGCCTCCATTCATGTACAATTTACACACACACAAACACCAACAATACATATATGAAAGCTCTCATTTATTAACTGTTAATTGTGAATTGGGGGCTGGAGAGATGGCTCAGCGGTTAAGAGCACCGGCTGTTCTTCCAGAGGACCCGGGTTCAATTCCCAGCACCCACATGGCAGCTAACAACTGTCTGTAGTTTCAGTTCCAGGCAAACACCAACGCAAATAAATAAATAAAGTTAAAAAAAAAACACTTAATTGTGAATTGCACACAAGAAATAGACACTGATTTCACGCTTTGGAAACATGTATTTGTGAGGATGAAACGTATACACTTAAGAGCAGTCATCCACATCTGATTAAGAGCTAAATCTTTTAGTTGTACTATACATGCAATGGGAATTCAGAGGATGGAATGGTAAGACTGCCTTTTTTTTTTTTTTTTTTTTTTTTTTGGACAGGGTCTCACATTATTTAGCTCTGGCTGTTCTGGCTGTCCTGGAACTCATTATATACAGCAGGCTGGCCTTGAACTCACAGAGATCCACCTGCCTCTGCATTTTGAGTGCTGGGATTAAAGGCATGTGACATCATGCCCAGCTAGGACCAACTATCTTTGTTTTAGGCTTCAACGTTTGTGAAGTTGATCAATTTTCATTGAGTGGCTCAGTTAATTTCTGGTGCAACTGAGGCAGGGGCTAAATGGCATCATAAGACAGTGGAGTGGCCAGCTGGACAACAGCAGACCCTAAGTTTTCATCAAGGTCTCTGGGACATCAGGATCCCATACTGTTGTCACCCTTGCACTGATAGAGAGTCCTTATTCAGGGATCCAAGATTCAATTATTCCTACATTTGCTCTCTTTGTGGCTGTTTGATTTCGGGATTAGGGTCAGGAATATTGGCCTCTGGGTATGATTTGTGGCAGAAGGCAGTGGCAGGTGGAGCGGGCTTGGGGAAGTCTCAGGGTCCAGAGGTGTAGTGTTGCTCCACTTTGTAAAATTCCTGAAATACAGAGACTCTGGAGATGCTCATGGGGCTGCTGAGACGGTTCACAGAGGTGGGGGGCTTCCTGCACTGGATGTATCTGTGCTTTGCTACCAGTGCTGAGAGCAAAGAGCACAAGGGACAACTTGGAAGCAAGAGAGAGAAAGAGAGAACATGGCAACGTAATTGGTCACTGCCGTGAATCTGTACTCAGGGGACAGACAGAAGAAGCACAAGCAATAGCTTACGCACGTATTCCTGAGCTGTGCAATGGAAAAGGGTCCCAGATGGATTGGGCAGGGGCTTAGTTCCGGGATTATGATGAGACAGTGGGTAATTATTGACTGGCAGGGCCTCAGCCCTGATTAGTATCTGCAGGCCTGTTCCCCTTCTTCAGAGGACAGCATTGATAAAGATAAACCATGCCGCCGCGTGTCCTTCATTCGGCATACAACGACACATTTCAATCTAACAGGATCAGGTCCCCACTTTGATCACAATCTGTTACCTAGATGTCTTTGCAAATTAATCAGTCCTGCTTGTTTAGCTCCAGTCAGTTTGTACTGCTAAATTAATAAATGTACCGGGAGCAACAGAACACATAATTAAATTCTACGCTTTAATCTCCACATAATAATTTTGACCTCAGTCTGGGTCCTCTGTTCTAGCCAGGAGAATGCAGAGCCACAGCCTTCCCTGGGTCGTTTACACTAACCATCCATCCTCAGGGTGAACTGCAGGGCCTGGAAAGTAGGAGAAATCCTGATTTAGAAATTCAAAACACAAAATAAAACAAAACTAAAAAAACCCAGGTGCTTGGTGGCCAAGCAGAGCAGAAGGGAAATCTACTACTTGGCATCCCCGGCTGTCTTTAAAACAGAACACACACACACACACACACACACACACACACACACACACACACACAAGATGTGCTTAGTTAAAATATCAGGCTATCTAATTGATGAATTCCAAGTCTTGGGAGACCAAAAAACAGCATCCACTAATGGATGGAAGCTCCTTTGAGAGACCTTGAAACTCAGTGTGGCTTCCTCATACAGATCAGTTGTTACCAAATGGTTTTACCTACACGACCCCAAGTTGATACCTGCTTTGGTGTATTGTGACACCAGCCAGATTGTAAACTTCTGTAAGGTCCTAAGTTTCCTGTGGTTAATTAATTTAGGGTCCTCTTGGGGGGGTATAATTGGATAGCTATTAGAAATGATAAAGGTGTTTTATTTTTTGAGAACTCGATTTATTTATTTCTATGTTGCAATACTGTGAGTCACACCCAGAGCCTACACATGGTAGGAAAGTCACTGCCACTGAGGTACACCAGTCTCTTCCTTATCTGCTTTGCTGTAAGTTCTGGAGAGCAGGCCAAGAACAAAGTACTTGGTACTCAGTCTTTGAGTTGTTGCTCAGGTGGCATCTTGGTGTCTTCTTTTAGTTTTATCATTACTGTTCCATGTTTGGTTTCAAACTCTTGATTTGTAGAAGCCAGAACAGGATGAAATCTGTTGGATGAGTGTTGGGTCGGACCTGGGAGGCAGGAGCCTGGGACGAGACTGCACTACCATCCACTGATGACCCAGGAAAGACATTTCACCTTTGTGTGGCTCAGCATTCTCATCTGAGAAAACAAAAGAGTGAACTAGATAATCTCCAAGAGACCAAATTCTGAGTGTCTTTGATTTAACTCGGAGTCAAGTGGGTATTAAGGCAATTATGGAATAACCCAAACCAAAGGGATCCTTTTTCCTCTCTCCATAGCTGAGGAAGAACTAGCTGCCGACTTCAGCTATTAGCCTGGATTTGTAAACAACTGCCTGACTTCCGCCACTTAATTGTGTGTCTGTCATCATAGAGTTGAGATTTCCACCAGATAACCAATGATTAAGTATTTGGTTAAATATTCAGCCATGTAGAATTTTTATTCAGTTCTCTAAAAAGGGGAATGTAGGGATGTGTGTACTGACAGGCCTAGCGGCAAGGAGTGAGTTATGTGTAATTGGAGAGTGTATGATATTTGAATCACCCTTGTTTTTACCTAGAATGAACTGATTTCATGTTAAAAGAAGAGAAAAGTAACTTTAATTGTCACAAAAAACCTCTAGTGTAAATTAGACATGAAGAACGATGTAAGGATTCCTGGCATGCTATGTGGTGAACTCAACACGGCATCTGCAGAACATGCCACATACAGAGGCTACGTAAATCCGTGCCCACCCTTTCTCTTAAAAGGAGATGCTATGCTGCATTCTGTCTCTTCTCTCTTCTGCTTCTCTGCTCCTGTACTCACCTGGCAACTCTCCTGAATACACTCTCTGCGGCCCTGGTAGTGTGTGCGTGTGCCTCTTCCCACATGTGAAATCAACAAATGCAGCTGTGCAATAAGATGTTAAAAGACCAATGATTTCTGAAAAAATAAGGGGAGCTTGAAAGGTTTGACTCTTAAATCAATTCAAGTATTATTTACTTAAAAAACCTAGTATACATTTGTGTAAACACACCATCTGTTTTGTATAGGAATGATTTTATTTTTGTACTAGAGAAACCAGAAATCTGGGCTCACACCTATCATTTCAACCACGGGATACAAGAAGGTCAATGAAAGTTTGAGGCTAGCCTGTGCTATATAATAAGTTCTAGGCCAGCTTGGGCTATAGAATAAGAACTTGTCTCAAAAAGACTTGGGTGGGGAGTGGGGATCCAAGGATGCTGGAGAGATGGCGTGCCAGTCAAGAGCACTTGCTGTTCTTGCTGAGGATCTAGTTCTGTTCACAGTAGTCTGTGGTGACTCACAGTCATCAGTAACTTTAGTGCCAAGAGAACCAGTCCCTTTTCTGGCCTCCTGGACTCACTGCACGCATTCATACATGCAGGCAAAACAGCTATTCACATAAAATAAATAAGTCTAAAATAAATTGCTTTTAGAAAAGAAGAAAAGGAAAAGAAAAACATGTCTGGTAGAGGCAGGGAAAAAAATTTATTCTTTACTTTCTAGTCTCATTTGTGAGCACTGAAGGATTCAAAAACTTAAAAGTGGTGTTTTCTGTGACTTTATTCATAATAATAAAAAAGAAAGAGGAAAAAAAGAAATAACATTCCATTAAAAAAAAGAGTGATGTTTTCATGTCTCTGTGTAATTTTTTTAAAAATAATAATTGATATCTACTCATACAAAAATAATTTCCACTATGGTTTGCTTTTCTTTTTTTTTCTTGTTTTTTTATATTATTATTATTATTATGGTTTGCTTTTCAATCTTTTAAAAGTACCACCAATATCATCTAAAGTGTGGAATTCCCCGAGGAAAATCTATTAAAGTGTCTGTATGTCACCCATGTGAATAACAGATGAATTAATTATGACGGGGGCAATTATAAGGAATAGTTAATGAAGCCATAATGACCAGACTCTGGCAGTTAATTTTCAAAGCACAGTGAGAGGGAAATGTGGCAAAAGGTCCCCGAAGAAAACATGAAGCTTTGTGTGCTCACCTTGGGGGCAGGGTCCTTGAGGGCACCCAGTCAGTTGAGCTTGTGAGGAACACTCCTTACTGAAAGAGCTCTCTTTCTGCATCCAGCTGCTGACTGGGAAGCTCACCTGGAGCCGGGGAAACCAGAAGCCTGCCTACTCATTTCCTTTGACTAGCATTCCCAAGGGGCCCCGTGTCTTTCTTGTTTTAGGACTTGTGGCAAGATGGTGGAAACTGAAGAAGTCAGTGATTATATGGTGTTTTTTTTTTTTTCTTTTTTTTCTTTTTTCTTTTTTTTTCCTAAAGCAAGATCAAATTAAAATTAAGTGAATGAAATGGCGGGTAAAGAACAGGGCAGAGTGGCAGGAGGGTTGGGCATAGACCCCAGGGCATGCCTGGGCCTGTCACTTGGTGAGTTATGGTTGCTTTTCTCATTTGACAAGTAAGGAGCCGACTGAAGAATCTCAAAGAGGCTAAAATTCTGCATGTCTGTGATTCATTTTTTTAGTTCACAGTCCTGGAAGGCAATTTCAAGTAAGAACCACAATGCTGAGCATTTTCTCCAGGCTAGGTTTAAAGAGGGAGGTGACTTGTTCAGTGAGTGAAAACTTAGGAAAATACCAGTTCTGCGGAAACTAGAGAGGAAATGTCGAGGTTATGGGTTGTGTCCACCATTCGCCTAGGAACTCATCTTCAAACAAAAAAACAACGCTGTAAATTTGGGGATGTGCAGTGAAACCAGATGCCTACCATCAGCTTTTGGACTTATTGGGTCAGGTAGCTGGAATTAATAAGAACGCTCTTGCCACGCCTCTCTTCCTGGGGTCAACGCTTCGTGATAAGAGCAAAGACGAGAGGGCAGTTCAGGAGTAAGAGACTGCTCGGACAGCAAGGTCACATGTGCAGAAAACCCAGAGGATCAGGTTCAATGTCACCTCCCCTTTTGTCTCCATGAATGTATTTTATTCACCTTTGTGGATGGGAATTAACTAATATCTGTCAACATAACAGCTGGCAGGATCCAAAATACACAAGAGGTCTAAGTGCCTTTCTTTCTCAGGTATTTTGATAGTGGTTTATCAGTACAATCTACATTTATATATATATATATATATTTCAAGTTTTAATCCATCGCAAGGTACTATCCTAGCTGTCCATCTTGGACTGGATCACTACCTCTGAATGTCAAGAGGCCTCCTCACAGGGAGCTGATTTCAAAGATCTCAGATGAGCACTGTCTCTGGGGGCTCTCTGTCTGTCTTTCTGTCTGTCCCTCTATCTCTGTGTCTCTCTCTGTGTATCTCTCTCTCTTTCTCTGTGTCTGTCTCTCTCTCTCAATTAGCATGCAAAATGATGGGTTCCAATATGATATTATCATAGTATGTGAAGCTGTATTTTATTTAAAGCATCCTCTCTCTGAGTGCCCTCCCTGCCTCTGTCTCTTCCCCACCCCCAGGGCTGGCCCTCTTCCTTTTCAGAGACAGCCCCATTAGCCTTCCTGCCACAAGCCTTCCCTCACTCCCTTCTTCCCACCCTTTAGGATCTCTTTCTTCCCTCATGATCTCCTTTCCAGTTTTGTGACCTATACTTTCTTTTTTTTAATATTTATTTTTATCTTATGTGAATTGGTGTTTTGCCTGCATGTATAACTGTGTAAGGGTGTCAGATCTTGGAACTACAGACAGTTGTTAGCTGTCATGTGGATGCTAGGAATCGAACTCAGGTCCTCCTGAAGAACAGTCAGTGCTCTTAACCGCTGAGTCATCTCTCCAGCTCCATGACTTATACTTTCCATCACATGTGTCCATATGTATATATGCATACATTCATGTATATATGTATAACACTTAAATCTAGGTTCTGTATATAGGATAATCATAAATCTCGGTCTATTTTGAGTCTGCTTTATTATATTTAGATAATGATTTCCAAATGGATTCACTTTCCTGAAAATGTCATGCCTTCATTTTTCTTACAGCAAATAAAATCTGTTGTGTGCATGTAGCACGTTTTCTTTATCCAATTATCTGTTGTCAAACAACTGACTTGATTCTCTTTCCTAGCTATTTGTGGGCAGCAGCACCTGTATAACAAACATGGGTGTGCAGATAATGTCTGTGTTATGTTTACTTAGAGTCTATCGAACATACACCTAAGACTTGTATAGCTTGGTCAAAAGGTGGTTTTACTTTTAGCTTTTTGTCTATAGCAGCAGTGTATAAGGATTCCTCTTCATCCTCATACTCATCAGCATTTGTTACTTGTTTAGAAGATGCCTAGAGTGCTCTGTCTTATACACATACTGACAATCTACCCTGAGTCATACATTTGGCTAGTACTGTCAATGGAATGATAAACTCACTAAATGCCTGTCCACTCTACTGACATTTGTCTAGTATAAGTGAGCATAGCATGCTGTATGTAAGGACTGCCATGGGGGCTAGAGAATCCTACAGGAAGAGCACTTGGTCTTGGCTGGGTCACTTGGTGTGTTTAGAAACAGCTGAGCTCCAAAAGATAATAAGTAATAGGCAAAGGAACATGTGTGAAAAGGGAGTGTCCTGGGTTTCCATAGTAGTCACAGGTCTTATTTGTTTATTTATTTAATGTGACAATTTTCAAGCACACATGGAGCCAGCCCCTAGCTCCGTGAAGCAAATATTGTTAGCATCTCTATTTTAGAAGTATTTTAACATAGAAAAAGTGTCGATGAGCATAGGAAGCCATTACATTCTTAAGAAACTTGTCAAGGTTTGCAGCCAGCAGTCGGGAGAGCCAGCACTGGAGGTCAATTCCAGAGGCACCCAGTGAACTCCTGAGTTCCGGTGTTTGGGGCAGGGGGCTGGAACAGAACAAGTTCAAGGTAAGTGACACCAGGGTTGCTTAGAGCCCAGCTGTGAAAATTCCTTCTTAAGAAGTGACCATTTGCCCAGTGAACACTTGGAAATCAACCTGAGTGTAGGCTGGTGATGGGTAGCTCAGGTGCAGAGTACTTAGGAGCATGTACAAAGCCCAGGGATCAAGCTCCGGCACCTAAAATAAAATAATTAAAAAAAAAATACAGAAAACCACTAGTAATTTTGAAGGAGGTAACAACAATAAAAATCTCTCTCCCGTCTCTGTCTTAAATATAGGAAAGAAGGGGCTGGAGAGATGGCTCAGCAGTTAAGAGCATCCTCTGCTCTTCCAGAGGACCCGGGTTTGATTCCCAGCACCCACATGGCAGCTAACAACTGTCTGTAGTTCTAGTTCCAGGCAAACACCAAAGCAAACAAACAAATAAATAAAGTTAAAAAAAAAAAG
The DNA here is from genome assembly GCA_004025045.1 of Sigmodon hispidus. Classification (NCBI taxonomy): domain Eukaryota; kingdom Metazoa; phylum Chordata; class Mammalia; order Rodentia; family Cricetidae; genus Sigmodon; species Sigmodon hispidus. The sequence goes on along the minus strand of PVIH01000101.1, from coordinate 174,281 downwards.
TACAATGTTTTAAAAAAGTATATATAGGAAAGAAATACAACATAAATGAGATAAAATACAGTTTATTGAACTTTATTTAGTCAAAGGCAGAAATCGACATACTAGTGACAACAATCGCAATTTGAGCTGGTCTACAGACACTGGGCTGTCTCCTGGGCCACTTGCCTCCTGGGTGTTACAAAGTGACTTTATGCTGTCTTTTTCAATTTATTTATTTATTTTTGAGACAGGGTTACACATTCTCTAGCCCAGGTTGGTCCCACACTCTCATTATTTAACCCAGACTGGCTTCAAACTCACAGAGATCCTCCAGCCCCAACTTCTCCCTCATCTCTAGTGCTAGGATTAAAGGAGTCAATCCTGAAGACCTTCAAAAATTGTTGGCATCCAAGATCATATGTGGGAAATCCTGTCCTTAATTTGTGGATAATCTAAGGTCCCACACAGAACAATAACAACATGGTCTCTTGTTCCCAGAATCTCTGAGATGTTCCATTGGATTAGGATAGGTGATAGAGCCTGTTTGGATTCTAATTGTACTATTTATAAGATGTTTTGTTTTATCTATATAAAGGGCTGACCCTAAATTGAGGGACATTTTGATGTCTTGGGTGTAAGATCTGTGAAACTATCAGCCTTTTCTTAGTGTATACTTGCATAGCAGACATACTGTAAATAAGACCTGACTAAAAAAAGGCAGCTGTAGTAGGACTATGTTCTGTTACATTGTAAATAATTGTCCCACCTACATTGTTTAATAAAAAACGCTGATTGGCCGAAGGCAGACGGGAAGTGTGGGTGGGGCTGCCAGACCAAGAAAACTCTGGGAACAGGAAGAACAGAGCAGAGATGCCAGAGAGATGCCTGTGAGACACAGAGTGGAAATGCTGCTGAGAAAAGGTACGGAAGCCGCATGGCTGAACAAGATAAGAATCATGGGTTAGTTTAAAAGCAACAGCTAGCTAGAAATATGCCAGAGCCATAGACTGATCAGCATAAAATTAGTACAAGCATCTGTGTGTTTATGTGGGACAGCGGATCAGAACCTTAGGGCTAGGCTGGAAAGGCCAGGCCAGAAGCATAATAGTACAGGCAGCCCCAGTGTCACTTATTATTAAGCAAAGAAAATAGACCTAGGAGCAGAATGGCAACAAAGATGATTGTTACCACTCCTGGAGAGCTCACTGTGCGCCAGTGGCTGCACCATGCCTTCTGCAGGAAGGATCTCAGTTTATCCCCCACGACTCTTCTCTGTGTCAGGACTATCTCATTTTATAGACAAGGGACATAGGATCAAAGAGACTAATTTACTTAGTATCACATAGTGAGTAAATGTAGTACTAGAATCTGAACTTGGTCTGACTCTGAGACTCATTCATTTGGGCAAGCTTCAGAAAACGACGCTCTACATAAACAAATTCTGTGGGCTGCCTCATAAATACAAATGAAAAGTCAAAATCAGAAGGTGACTAAAAGTGTCAAGGACAGTAGGGTGCATTTTTGCTTTATTATTATTATTATTATTATCTTTAATATACAGTATTTTGGTCCAGGGCTATCTTTCTACATGAGCTCATTTGTGTGTTTAATTTTTTCCATGGAACTAGCAACTTAGAATATATTTACTGAAAGATATCACTTAACCAATTTAAATTCTTTCTCACTGCATGTTTGTTACAGGATCTGGGTTTACAGTGCCTTACAAGGATACCCAACCAATCTCTGTGCCTAGTCCAGATCAATGACTTTAGCACAAATAGCCACTGAGAGACTTTTACTGTTTTTTGTTTCGTTTTGGTTTGGTTTTTTTGAGTAAGCTAGTTGCTGGTTCACCATGCAGAGCTCAGGAAGGATCTGTAAGTAGTTTTTCCCTTCTACATTGGTTTCCCAGATTCTTAGCTCCTGTCTTAAACAGTAAGGCTTGGATGTTGTTTCAGGACACGTTTTATGTATATCTAAACTTCTGTGTTAGCATCATTGATCACGCCTCATCCCTACTGAAAATTTAGGAGTGTTCTAAGCACATTCTAGATTTGGTTTTTAGGCAAGGCGATCATTCTATGTTATATATAAAAGCCTTCTTTTTTTGTTTTTAAAGTCTGTTTTGATAATTCCTTCATCTAGCTTTGTGACATACATAGCCGTTTCTACAGCAATTAATATTTTTGTAGGAAAAAAATTCTGCCGTTGGAATTGCTGGGTCAATGTGGAAATGAGAAATGCTCCCAGCTGCTTTCCCAAGAGGCAGTACTGTACAGTTGCTGCAGCGGTGTGTCTGGGTGCCTAGATCCACACTCAACAGTTGCTGCAGCGGTGTGTCTGGGTGCCTAGATCCACACTCAACAGTTGCTGCAGCGGTGTGTCTGGGTGCCTAGATCCACACTCAACAGTTGCTGCAGTGGTGTGTCTGGGTGCCTAGATCCACGCTTGCCCACACCACCACACTTTTTCTGTTCTTTATCACTGGGATAGTTGAGACTTGCATTTCTCTTCATGAGTGGCAGTGCTTCTCTGCTATCTAACAGCCGGTCTCAGTCCAGGAGGGGTCTACAGTTCAGAGCATTAAGGGACTTGTCTAAGGGATAAGAGACATAGAGGCAGAGCAAAGGCTTCTGTCTCTCTCATTGTGGGTTATTTGCATCTCGAAATCCAGCATTCAGGAGGCTGAGGCAGAAGATCATTAGTTCAAGGCTAGCCTGGGTTATACATCCAGACTTTGTCTCAAAAATCAATCAAGCACAGATGTGTGCTGGTTCAGTAGGTAAAGAAAGCCACTGCCAAGCCTGAGTCAGTCCCCAGGACACACAAGGTTGAAAGAACTGACTTCTAACAGCTGCCCTCTGACCTTCCTGTGTGCGCACAGACTTCGTAAGTAAATGTAATTTTAAACAATGCTTAAATAATCAAACAAGACAATTTTCGCTTCTGAGGTCAGAAACTTTACTCATTTAAAGTGCACAGATTATGGGCTGAAGAAATGGTTCCTCAGTTTATTTTCCTGCTGTTTTAGAAGACCCGCGTTTGGTTCTCAGTACCCAGCTCAGCATAATAACCACATGTAATTCTATTTCCAGGAGGTTCTGTGCCCTTTTCTGGCCTTCTGGGGTTACCACATATACACACATCACACACATATACATACATACATGCTTAGAAATAAACAAAAACAAAAATTTAAACATATGAATGGGGAGTGTGTGGAGAGATAGTTCAGTGGTTAGAAGTGCTTCCTGCTGCCAGAGGACCTGAGTTTGGCTCCTAGCATAGCATCTGTTAGGCAGCTCACCATTGCCTGTAACTCTAGCTCCAAGGGGCCAGACAGCCTCTTCTGGCCTCTGAGGGTAAAGGCACCAACATGGCAAACATGTACGCACGCACAAATTTAAAAATTAAAATATATCAGTTGTGTGGAGAGTGGAGCTCATTGGTGATAACTTTTACATTGCTAGAGGTTCCTAGGTTTGATTCTTAGTATTGTAATATATATATATATTCATATATATATACATAAATACAGTTGAGCAATGACTAAACATCTACCATGTATCAGTCCCACTTGGATAAAGTGCTGAGAATACAGCGTGGCATAAACACACGAAGGTTCTGTGCCCATAAGCTGGCTCTCTGGCGGGGAAGTAAACAGTAAAAACGTGTCAGGTGACTTGTCACAGTTAATCATTCAGACCATCTCCCTTTGAGGACAGTAGATGCAAGCTGGATGTGGACATCTTGTCCTCTTCCTTAGGAAGAAAACGGAGGCCAACCAAGTCACAGAGAATGGGTTGGCTAGCCTGACCAGGACCTGGATTCTTCTGTTCTGTTTTTGTTTATCCTTTGAGACAAGCCTTCTTTGTATAACCTTGGCTTTTCTAGGACTAGTTCTCAAGACCAGGCCGGCTTGAACTGACAAGAGATCTACCTGCCTCTGCCTCCCTAGTGATGGAGTTAAAGGCACATGCCAACACTGCCCGGCTCAGACCTGAATTCTTAATCCAAATTGTCTTACATGTCCTCCCTGTCTGTGGCTAGTTTTCTCCAGGGGCAAGTTTTACCTGTGATCAGATAAGAATTCAAGTTTTGCTTACAGAGTACACCATCCCAGTGAGGGACTGGTACAAGGTTCTGGAGACCTGGCTGTGCCTCCTCGTTCTTCAAGAAGGTAGCTGCATGTCGTTAGGCCAATGATCCTTAGGAAAGAATCCAGTTCTTTGTGTGTAGAGGGGAGCCTCTCCCCTAGGTCCTGGGGGTTCAAAGCATAGCTCTTTATATTAAATGAAGATTTTTGACTATGGTTGCACTTTTCAGAAGGAAAATGAAACCAGGACATTTTACATCTTAGTCCTTTAGATCAGGACACACACACACACACACACACACTCGACAGAGTCCAAGTGCTGGGCTCTGTCAGCACGTGTGCAGCACGTGTGCAGCATTTCAAAATAGCGGCTCCTAAGAGAAGTCTCCCAGACCCTTTTCCTTTCCAAGCCGGAACAGACAGCTAGGTCATCACTGCAAAGCTTCTAACGACTGGGGCAGATGTGTGTGCCTTTCCTTGTTAGATCCACTCTTTTTCTTTTTCAAAATGCACACAGGTACTGTGTTCCGGTCCATCTGCCTTCAAATTCCAAAGGCACCAGAAGCGCCCCAGAGGAAAGGCTGGCTCTCAGCAGGAAGGTGCTACATGCAAATGAGCGGAGGACTGGAAGGTGAGACCCCTGGGGTGTCCATGGCCTGCTCTCCAGGCTGTGAGAAGACCTGCAGACCCAGCCTCCCCCTGAGGTCCTGGTTACTCAACAGGTTATTTTTCTCAGTCATTGGGAAGCGATAATGTGCTCCCTATATGAAATTCATATCATTTGTGTTTGGCCTCCTTTGCCACTTAAGGGTTGCGAGGGGCACCATTTTAAAATTAATTTGCTGGGTGTTCTGTCTATCTGTTAGTAGCAGGAGGAAGCAGTCCCGTCCGAGTATTTATCAGACACATGCCGCCCATCTGCCAGAGCTAGGTCGAGGAGGATTTGCAGTTAATCCTTTAGACCCATCTGTAGGGGGTTCAAAATGCTGACCAGGAAGCTAGACAAGATGAGGTTTATTTAATTAGAAAAACGACTCTGGGGGTTACTCGGAATCTTTGTGAGGAGGAAGGGCTTTGGGCCACGTCACTCCTGTGGTGGTGGGGGCAGGCCAAAAAATGAGGAGCGTGCAGAGATTATTTTGCGTTGGGTTTGGTGGGGTTTGTCTTGGCTTTGAAGTCGTGTGGCCTAGATGAGGGAAAGGGTCTCCTTGGTTATGTATGAGCCCGAACCAGCTGCATCACGGGTCATAATACAGGAAGCTGCTGTGTGTGAGAGAGGCGACCGATGCAAGCCAGAGCCTGCAGAGACAGCACTGAGTGGACTTGCAAGACTGAAGTGGGGAGCCTGCTCAGGCCTCTGGCAACCAGGCAGCCCCCAAACTCCTGGCTGTCAATGCTAACCTATTGAAAGCAGGCTGTAAGCAGTTGAGGGCCAACCCTGTTCCCTACCTCTTAGTCCTAAAAATCCACAAGATTCTTAGCACTGGTACTTACAGTCATTTGAGAATGATTCTAGAGGAAAGGGGAAACAACAAAATTACATGTAAAATTTCTTCCGATGGAGTGAAAAATGACAGCTGCTCAAAACAAAATACCCGGCAATGGTCATTTCCTTTTATATCTGAAGATATTATTAGAGTAATCGGTTTCTGCGGGGCTTCCGTTTAGGACACCTGAGCAGGGAAAATCATGTGCCTGCTCTGATCATTAGTCCTGCTTCTATAAACACTGAAATGCTGAGGTAAATGGTCCCCTGTCTGCCTCAGGCCCTCAGAACGGTGTCTCTATTGCTATCCAGATTCCTGGAAACTGGTCACCAATGGATCACGTTTTTTAGACTGTATCTTTTTAAGGTTGTTGTCCAGGGACAAAAGCTCACTTTAGGAAGTAGGTGTTCCCTGAAAGTAACTACCTGCTACAAGGAACTTGACATTTCCTTTACAATTCGCCAACCATTTAGAGGAGTAGGAAGCCATCCTCATCTCCCACCCCTGTTCCAGCTCTTCCTTATAACAAGGGACACTTGGTTTGGAGCAGCAGGATCTCTCTCCTTCACCCCAATCTTTCCAATTCATCCTCTAACTCATGAATGTCCTAGAATCCTTTCTCCCCCAAATTGGGAACGTTAGCTCACAAAGCCCACTAGCCACCTCAGGAAGCTTAAGGCCAAACTCCTCTGATCCAATTGAACAATCCAAAGATGTTCAGAGCAGGGTTGGGAAGAAGAGATCCTAGGAAGCAGGTTCAGAGACAGTGCTCCTGCCAGAACCGACCTCCACAGGTGCTGCTACAGGTTTCTCTCTGGCAGATAAGGCTGAGGGAGATCTGGACCAGCTGGCCTCTCCCTGGGGTTGGAGCACCATATGAGGGACTCAGCAACCCCTAGCCACCGGGGGAAATCACATGCTGAGTCGGGAAGCCTTGTAGAAGCAAGAACTCTCTTTATTGCATCAGTCTGGGGCTTATATAGGGTTGTGAGAAGGGGGTGGAAGTCTTGGGATGAGGTAGATGAGGTGGGGGGAAATGGCTAATAGTAGTTTGCCATGTTAGCAGAGGCTAGGCAGAGGCGGTTTTTGATCAGGCTATGCTGAGTCACTCAGACGTGGAGTTTATGGCCAGAGACAGGTGGCCAAACTCTAGGAAGGCTTAGGAATTTACACTGGGCCTCAACCCCGAGGCCTCAAAAGTGTCCAACAATGTGGCAAGGCAGCATTTGGATCTCCTGGCCCAATCCTCCCCTCTGTGGAAAAGTAGTTAGCTGGTGAAATTTTTGAGTTCACACAGGACACAGGCCCATTTAATTGCCTATTTATCGTTCTTTCCATCAGCCAGAGGCTATGGTGAAATGAGAAACACCAGCAGAAACAAAGCCCGAAGGTTCGTTTGGTTGCTGAGAATTAAATAAAATGTAAGCTTGTAAAAGGGAAGGGTCTCCCTCTGAGGCAGGTGTTCTGCTTCTCTTATTCAGCAAGTGAACTCTGCTCTCTCCAGGAAGGAACATCATATCCCTGAACAAAACTTCTGGCCTTTAACACCTAGTGACTAATGACTTAGCTGATATTTGAAGAAGATTCCAAAATGGCTCCTCAACAACTTCTAAGAAATGTGATATTTAGCCACGTGTGAGTATTCATACCTGCAATCTCTTAGCACTCAGGATCTGGGGCAAGATGATTATGAGGTTAACACTAATGTTAACCCTGAAACTGTGAGGAGAAAGACCACAGATCCAAATTAGTTAAAGCAAGCAATTAATGAAGACAAATTTTTAATTCATGTACACAGGCTGTCTCTCCCTAAACAATGGGTTTCAAGAGGTCAACAGTGGATATGAGGAAGACAAGGTTTTTATAGCTCAGGGGTAGGGGCTTCCAAAGAGAAATTTGGAGGGTAAAATAGGCAGGGTTACAGGAACAGAACATAAACATAACAAATTCGTCATAACAACCTCCTGAAACACAGACATGATTACATAGTGATCATAACAATGCAGTCATAACAGGTGGTCATAACAACATTTTGAAACAAAGACATGAGCTGTCTTTGGAACAGGCAGTACACAAGAACCATTTGTAGTTAAGGTTACAGGTGGGCATAGCCCAATCCTTGAGAAACAGAGGTTTAATAATAAACAGAAAAGAACTTAGTTGTTTATCTTTATATAAGATGGCTTTGAAGTACAAGATGGCTCATTATTACTTGAGGTACATGACAAGACTTTGGGGAAAAAAGACACAGGCAATTCCTAACTGCAATAAAGATTCTATTAGGTAGAATACACACGCACATGTGCACACACACATCCTTTAGCACATCATTAAAATTTAAATTTAAAAAATTGTTCTAAAGCAACAACAGTAACAACAAAATAAAACAAAAATATCTGTCAAGCATGGTGGAGAATGACTTTTTATTTCAGCACTGGAGAGGCAGAGGCAGACAGATTTCTAAATTTGAGGCTAGCTTGCTCTATAGGGAGAATTCTAGGACAGCTAGGGCTACATAAAGAAACCCTGCCTGAGAAAAACACCTCTAACACCAGCACCACCAACAACAAAAATCTACCTTGGTTTTAAGAACAACTCAATCAGTTGCTCCTGAAAAAAATGGCTTGTTCTGTTATCTATCTATCTATCTATCTATCTATCTATCTATCATCTATTTCTGAACTTCCACCTTCCTCTTCCTCTACCAGCAGCCCATGGCCTTATCTCAGGCTTCCAGCTTTTAGGGACTGTGTCATGGGATGAAGGCTTTATTGCTTTGGGTATTACCAAGCCTGGTGGATGTCCTGAGTTTTGCAGGTTTGTTCTGTACCAAAAAAAAAAAAAAAAGAAAGAAAGAAAGAAAGAAAAAGAAAAGACAAGACTCATGGCCTGGGTCTGGAGGGGGCTTCCAGAGGCAGGATGTCCTCCAAAGATGGTGACACTTGTGCAGGGTGACACAGTCACGTGTGCTCCAGAAACACTGCCTCAGACATTGTTTTCATTAGTCTCACAGCAGTCCTCAGGACTAAAACATCAAATTTCTTATCTTTTCTTTCCATTCTTTTCCTTTCTTCTCCTTTCCTTACTTTTCCTCCTTCATTTTGTTTGTATTTTGTTTTTCGAGACAGGGGTTCCTTATATATCATTGCTGTCATGGGACTAGCTCTCTAGATCAGGCTGGCCTCAAACTCAAGATTCGTCTGACTCTGTGTCCCAAGTGCTGGGATTAAAAGTGTGCATCACAACCTCCCAGCTAACTTTTCTTTTCTTTATGCATTTTTGTTTATTTGGGACAGAGTCTCACTGTCTCCCACGCTGGTCTGTAATTCCCTTGGTCAGACTCCTGAGTGCTGGGATGACAGGTGTGTAGACCACACTGGACTAGCAGTTCCTTCAGAAAAGATCACCTGAGAACCCTGCCGTGGACTTCCAGCAGGGCCTTACTTTATCTCTTGTCCATACCTTATCTCCTGTGTTCCTATTTGCTTCTAAGTTGGTTCTTTGTCTCCACTATTTTGCCTTTTAAATATATATATATGTATATATATATACATATATATATATATTTAGGACTCAGATAATAGCTGTGTTTCCTACCCAGGGTTGATTTTTATTCTTGATAATGCTCCAACTTTACTTTTGTTTACTTATTTAATTTTAATTAATTAATTTATTTTAGATTGGAGAGGGCAGTCTCACTATGAGCCCTGACTGGCCCAGAACTCCTACTATTTTTTGCTTCCTGTATGCTGGGATTAAAGACATGTGCATCCATACCCACTTTTGTGTTCAAACTTTAAAACCTGGCAGGGTATTCAGTCATCATGGAGTACCAGGTAAGAGCTCTGGAATCAGGTTGTTGGAGTTCATGTTTAGAACTACCACTTACTGGCCATGTGCCTTTGAGTAAAAATCTCTTAAACCTCATCTGAAAAGCAGAAGGAATAGCGTAATAGGATTTACCTCATTGTGAAGAATGCACGTAACCATGCTTGTAAAGAACCTACAGTCATAAGACTAGTGTATATGTTATCAAAAATGGTAAAACAAAACCATTCATTCTGCAAGTATTTCATTTTGAGATTATAATTATATCATTTCTTTCTTTTCTCCCTTCAAACCTTCATATATACTCCTCCTTGATCTCTTCCCCATTCAGAGCCTCTTTAATCATTAATTGTTACATGCACATATGTATATACATATATATTTCTACGTATAAGCTGCTCGGCCAATATAATGTTACACCTATGTATGTTTTCAGTGCTGAGCAGCTGGTGGGCTCTTTCCTGAACAAGACTATTTCTCCCCATTTCAGTGTTCCTTAGTCGCCTGTAGGTATAGGGTTGAGACCCTGTGCTCATCCCCCACTTTGGCATAGCTAACTTGTTCAGCTAGTGTTTGGGTAGTCATGTTGGTGAGACTTTCTGGGTGTAGCTTCTAGTATTTCTAGGAGAATGACCTCACAGAGAACGCTTACAGTCTTTCCACCTCCTCTTTCAAAATGTTCCCTGAGCCTTATTTAGGTGTGGGAGTGTTCTGTGGATGTAGCCATTGGGAATGGGCTCCACAACACTGCATTTTCATTGGTTGTAGTTTTTGGAAACAGTCTCTATCTGCTGCGAAAGGAAAGGAGAGCACGCTTACTTGTGGGTATAAGGACAAATATTTAGAATGTTGTCAGGGGTTATGTTGGTTTAGTAAAGGGGCAGCTGTAGGTTCTTCTCCAAGGTCTATGACTTCTCTAGCCTTGGTAGTTGGTTAGATTTCCAGTCATCCAGTTATGACTTGCTAAGCCACAAATATATCTCAAGGCTGTGCTGGTACCACAATAGTTGAGATTAATATCAACCAAGTAAGAGACTGTGTGTCTGCTACCCCGAGGTTCACAGTCTGAAGGAAAACCTGTTATCATTAGCAAGACACAGTAAAGTTCATTTGCAGCATTTAATGAATATCTCTTTGCCACTGACCTGTCTGTCTGTCATTCCTTTTGCCAATGAATACAGTGCATACTTTGAATACAGTGCATACTTATAGTCAGTGTCTTTTAATGTCAGGTACCATTCTGAGCACTTAAAACGCATGGATTGGTATAACTCCCATAATACCCCTTCAAGGCAGGCACTATTATTCTCCTCTAATGGATGAAGAAATTCAAGAAGGGAAAGTAATTTGTCTAAGATGACACAGGTTCCCATCCAGCACTATGTGGCAGTCCAGTTCATGCTATAGGCTGAATCATACTGGACATGAATCATTCTGAATTAGGGTCTGAGTTAAAAGGTACCCCCATTCCTTTAATCCTTCCTTGTCTCAAGGAAGGAGTGGTGAGCTCCTGCTTTCAATCTCTGCATTTGGGAGTCTGAGCCCAATCTAAGCAATATAGTGAGTTTCAAGTCAGGCTGGGTTAAGCAGTGAGACTTTGTCTAAAATAAATAAATAGGGGCTGGGGATATAACTCAATTGGTACCAGCGATTGTTTAGCATTTGCAAAGCCCTGGGTTCTAGCTTCAGTACTGAGTATGATGGTGCACACCTGGAATTCCAACACCCAGGAGAGGGATTAGGAGCTCAAAGCCTGTTTCTTCTTTCTTGCACAGCCTAGTTATCTCTGTCCATGTGCTATTTGCTGGATTAACTGTTTGTCTGGTCAATAAACTGGTATGCCTGAGGCAGAGTGTATTTCTTTCTTTAAATTTTTTATTTACTCTTATTTATGGTGTATGCGTGTCCTTACCTGTCTGTGTGTGTGCAGTATGCATGCATCACCACTGGAAGCCAGAAGAGGGTGCCAGAACCCTGAAACTGGAGTTTTAAGCAGTTGTGAGCCTTCCATAATGGGTACTGAGAACCAAACCTGAGCCCGCTTCATGAGCAGCTTGTACTCTTAACCATGGAGTCATTTCTCCTTCCCTGTATCCATTTCTACCCCGGAGACCTACTTCACCCTAAAAGTATAGTGCAAATGCACACAGTACACAGATAACCCCTACAGTGTGGAACTGAGTCCCTAAGGAGATGGGGCAGGCTTTTTGGAGAACTGAAGAAGTAGGACTGGTTCAGGCAATGCAGGGCATGAGAGAAAGAAAATCTGAGGTGTGAAAGCTGGGAGAATCAGAGAGTGACCAAGAGTCTAGGGTAAGTGGGAGGAAACTGCAGCAGTTGGTATGACCAGGAGAGGCTCTGCTGATCACATTAGTGTTGTGTTTATCTAAAGAGCAAGAAAAACTACTAAATGTAGGAGGAGTTTTTCTGCCCTGACTGTGTGCTCCCAAACAATCACTCAGAGGCTTAATATAAATTATAAATGCTTGGCCAATAGTTCAGGCTTATTATTAACTAGCTCTTACAACTTAAATCTATTTCTATTCATCTATGTGCTGTTGTGTTCTATCACATTTTGTGTGTCCAACTGATTCTCCCCCTGGCTGGCAACTCCTCTGACTCCGCCCTTCCTCATCCCAGCATGCTCAGTTTGGCTTTACCAACTAGCTTTATCCTGTTCAGCTATTGGCCAATCAGATTGTTTATTAAACCAATCATAGCGACATATATTCATATAGTGTACAGAAGGATTATTCCACAGTAACTGAAGGTTTTGAAGAGGGGACATGAGGGTAGCTTGGACTAGGCTGTAGTCTCTGAGGTGAGAAGTAGATGTATCAGATGGGTAGGCAAGAGGTAAAGTGCAATGGGACCCTTCTTTGAATTCCTGCAGATCTTTGCTCAGAAATTTCCTTCTCAACAGGTGATCAAAACTGGACCGTGGGGCATAGGGTGGAGTTTACTAATCTAGTAAGCACAAGGCCCTGAGTTCAATCCCAACATTGCTAGCACTACAAGAGCAGGTCTGTGCTCAGGTGATGTGTGATGGCTTTCTGTATGCTGTGAATGTGCTTTATTGCCATTTGGTAATAGAGGCTGTTCTGGCCTATGGCAAGGCAGCGTGGAGGCAGGTGGGAGATTCAAGCAGAGATAAAGGAGAAGGAGGGTGGAAGTCAAGGAGACCTGACCCAGCCACTCAAGAAGCAAGATGTACAAGTACAGGTAAGTCACAAGCCACGTGGCAATACAACAGCTTAATGAAAGTGGGCTGAGTCAAGTTGTAAGAGCTGGTTGGTAATGACCCTGAGCCATAGGCCAAACAGTTTGTAATTAATATAAGCCTTTGTGTGATTATTAGAGACTAAGCAGCTCTGGGTCCAGACCTCAGAAAGCTGGGACAGAAACTTCAGGCTACATTCAGGTCTATTTCTCCTTGTTTTTCTCATCTAGAATACTTAATACTCAATAGCATTTCATTATTTTACTCATCTGCTAAGTGAATCAATGCCATTGTCTTTTTTTTCCTCCTTGAGACAAGGTTTCTCTGTGTAGCTCTGTCTGATCTGAAGACCAGGCTAGCTTTGAACTCAGATTCCCCCCACCTCCCGAGTGCTGGGATTAAAGGGATGTGCCACCACCACCCAGCAATGCCCTTGTCTTGTTCTGAACCTTTGACAAGCTACTTCAGGACAAGATCCTTTGTTTTGCCCTTGGTGGATGTTAACAAATACATGGTAAACACTAGAGGGAAATGATGTGGTTCTTTTGGCCAAATTGTTTATAGACTTTCAGATTTATCTAGATACTTAGAATCCATACTTGAATTTCAAAATTATTGCAGATATAGACTAATATAACTTGGTTGACCATTTCCATTTCCACTGGTGTATGCTACCTTTGTTAACAGTCTTCTTCTAGCTAGGTAGATCCCTATTCACAATGTGATTTTCTTTTTCTTTTTTTTTAAAACTTATTTATTTATTTATTTGTTTGCCTTGGTGTTTGCCTGGAACTGGAACTACAGACAGTTGTGAGCTGCCATGTGGGTGCTGGGAATCGAACCCTAGTCCTTTGGAAGAGCAGACGGTGCTCCTAACCGTTGAGCCATCTCACCAGCCCCCACAATGTGATTTTCTAACTTCCTGGAGAAGGGCCCTGTCTTGTGACAGGTGGTTTGCAGAGCCTGCTATAGTGAAAGTGGTGTGTTTTCTCCTTTGCTGGTGTTTCTCTTTTTAACCAGTGTTTCCATCTGTGATGACAGCCTCCGTCCACTCTGTTTCACAAGCTGGGCATGGCAAGGTTTGCTCAATGTTGCCTTGTTGCCCTCATGTCTGTGATGAAAATGAACAGTTCTCAGTGTAATTGCTAGCAATGAATATGGTCAGCAGAGACACTCAGTGGAGACAGTTGCTATGAATGGACAGTGATTCAGAGCTGCCAGGGAATACCTTGACCCTCTCTTCAAGAGTCTGGGGATATAGCTCAGTGGTAGAGCTCATATACTTAGCTGTTTCTACCTTTAATAGACCCATTTAAAATTCTCTCTTACATTATAAGTCAACCTGAAACCCCTTCAGGAATATGTGAGATATAGTCTGCATTAGCTGATACAATCAGTTCTTCTTGTCTTGGCCCCCCACTTCCTCAATAGGAATTATGTCCCAGATCCTGTGTTTGGTCCTCAGCATTACAAAAACGAGAAAGAAAAAAGAAATGAGGAAGGAAGATTTATTTTCCATTCTTCTAATTCATTGCAATTTTATTGAGTAAGAGTAGAATAGAGCAACATATTTAATATGACATCATCTCAGCCACATTTACCTCCACACAAAGATATGGTTTAGCTATAAGCATGGTGAACTCTCAGTGCAGAAAAGTGAGTATGGTCAGGAGATTGCACTGATATTTAATATACTCTATTCAAAAAGACACATTAGAAACCCAGGCAGGATCATAATGTCTGCAATCCCAGCACTGAAAGCTGAGACAAGAGGATCAGTGTTTTTTCATTTTTTTTAAAAATAATTTTTTATTTTATGTTCATCGGTGTTTTGCTTGCATGTATTCTAGATCTTTGAAATTACAGACAGTTGTGAGCTGCCATGTAGGTGCTGGGAATTGAACCTAGGTCTTCTAGAGAAGCAGTCAGTGCTCTTAACCACTGAGCCATCTCTCCAGTCTCCAGATCACCACATCATTGTGTTTGAGGCCAGCCTAGATTAAATGTGAGACTCTGTCTCAAACAAACAAACAAACAAACCAAGAAAGAAACAATAGCTAAAGGAACCACTCTGTAAATTTCTCCTGGAAATCAGTGCTGAAGAATTTTGCTTTTAGTAGAGCAATGTATGGTTGGAAGGGCATCATGTATCCTAACATTCTTGCCTGCTTGCCCTAGTTATATAGAGACATAGTTCACACTGCTCCTCTGCGACACTAATTAATTAGCCCTGTCAAAGGGTTCCTGGAAGCCTAGCTTCCTCTGCTTCCTCAGATAGACTCTGCTGTCTCTACCTTTAATGGACCCATTAAAAATTATCTCTCACATTATGAGTCAACCTGAAACCCTCTCTGGAAGATATAAAAAATAGTCCTCATGGGCAAATGTGATTAGTTATTATGTCTCATTTCCTGGATAAGAATTTTGAATCTTTGGAAGTTTTACTAATAAGTGAAAATGGGAGGAAAGTGCTGATCTGTTCATATGTCATCTTCAGTCCTCTAGAACAGCTCATGGTTTTCCCACAGAATTTCGTGCTCAGAGCTGATGAGAGGCAAAGGCAGGATCCAGTATAAGGTACTGGCTTCTAAGTCTACACACCTCAAGACAGAGTATGGAGTAAGACAGAACCCCCTCATTTTCCTGTCCACCAAAGCTCAGGAAGTAGGACTCCAGACTCTTGGTCAGGCTGGTCTATCTGAGAATCATCTTTATACCTTACCAATTCTGTTTCACTGGACTCAATACCCACAGGTAGATGGAGTCATGAGGCACTGGACTGAAGACTCCACAGAGGTCAATATGGCTTTCTTCCCTGGCAGGCAGCTTGTAACTTCCTTCCAAACTCCTCTGAAAGGGTATGAAAAAGAGCCCTGACTCCTTAGGTTAAAGGTAAAAGCCCTCTACAAGAAAGGTTCCCAAAGGCTGAAGGCAGCTGCATAGTGGGATTATATTGGTACATTGTAATTATTAGATCCACCTACTAGTTTAATAAAAAGCTGATTGGCCAGAGGCAGACAGGAAGTGTGGGTGGGACTACCAGAGTAAGAAAATTCTGGGACCATCTCAGGGCATCTGTGGCTGCAGAGGTGCCACAGACAGACATAGAGGAAAGAAGCTGAAGTGGTGCTGAGAAAAGGTACCAAGCCACATACTGAACAAGAATCATGGGTTGAGTTAAGATGAAGGAGTTAGCAAGTTATATGCCTGGGATGCCTGGGCCCTAGGCTGATCGGCCTAAAATTAGTGTAAGCCTGTGTGTGATTATTTGAGGCTAAGCGGGGCTGAGAATGGGTTCAAACGTCTGGGCTAGGCCCAAAAGTTCGGACCAGAAACAAAGTACAACAAGCAGAGGACTCGGGTCTTCTGTCCCTAGGCTTGCTTGAATCTAGGGAAGATGGCAGCTGCTGTAGCCATGGCTCTTAGTGACTAGAGCTAGGCATTCCATTGTTTTCATTATGTTTGTTTTGAAACAAAAGCATGCTCTGTGGCCCAGGCTAACCTGGTCTGGATCTTACAACCCTATTACCTCAACTCTCCAATTCTAGGATACAGATAATCTGCCACCACACTCAGCCCCTTTGTGGCTGTTTATTATCCACTCCCAAATATTTTCTTGTTCCTCACAAGTCACACACATCCAGGCACTGGTGGAACAGACCCCAGATCACCTCTGTGCTGGAGTCCTGACCTTTTCTCTTGGACCATCCCACACCTCTGTGCTGGAGTCCTGACCTTTTCTCTTGGACCATCCCACCTCCCTACTTAACTTGAATTTTCTCAGGTGTTAAATTTTAAGCTCCAGTCCACCCCCACCCCTTTGTTTCCTGTGTGGCATCACTGCGAACCTTTCACACAGCACTTCTGCTATTAAGTTGTTGGCAACGTTACACAGTGGGTTTTGATTTGGATCAGTTAGAGCTAATAGCAATTTTCAGAAAAATATTAACCAAACACACACAAAAGTCGCTCGTGTGTCTCCACCCTCCCCTTCAGCGGGATTAATGGAGTTAGCTATTGACTCTGTTTTCCCACCTTCCATTCCAAACAAGGAAATGACACTAAATTCATTCAGTACAAATTTATATTATTATCTGAGGCAATTTTAAACAATGCTTAATTTAATTTCCTTGTTTGGAGTGGGCTATTGAAGAGCAGACCTACATCATAACGCATACATGGGTCTCATGCATCTGTCAGGCGCCTGGCCATATTCTCCAGTGACTTGAGAATCCCCAGCGCTCTGTTTAACTTTGATTGCAATTCAAATGTACCAGATCATCTCTGACCTCGGGTAAAGAGGAGTCAGCTCCTGAAAAGCAGATCATTCCCTAGACAGGCTACCTTGAGGTCTTCACCTTCAGAATGTGGTACAGGTTTTTTTCATATGATTATACTTCTGATTCACACACACACACAAATCGAATAGATTGACTGTTCATGTTCTCATGGCCTAGCAAACAGTTAGCTGGTGTTCTGTCTGCTTGGAGAAAGAGAAATAGCCCTTTACTGAGTATCAACATATCAGGCCCTAAAACACTGTGCTTGCCCTGTACCTCTCCTGGGCAGCACAACAGAACCAACCTTATTGGGGAAAGTGTAGACAAGCCAGCCCCAAAGTTGTGGGCATGGGAGAGCTGTTTACATTACTCATCTGTCATGTGATGATGTACACAGGAGATAGATGTGCTCCCCCCTGGATACCCATCAACTCCTGCTGCAGGTGGGGAAGCTGCCCTGACATCATAAGAGCAGGAGAGCTGCTCCTGCTCCCCATCAGCTGCAGCACTCAGGAGAGCAGCCCCTATACCTTCACCTGGACAACACAGTAGAGCTGGCCCTGAAGGTGTAGGTGTGGGAGAACCAACCCCAGTTTGTGAAAGCGTGAGAATTGGCACCACCCCTCCTTGATCATTGCTGCAAAGGGTGAAGTAACCAGGGTACTCCCAGAAAGCCCACCCAGGTGGTAAAGACAAGGGAGAGCTGGTGGACTTGCAACTACATAGGCCCAGGGTTATGTTTTGGCCCACCTCAACATCCACCTCATCTGTGCTCTGCTGGAGCCCTGGAAGACAGGGAGGCTGGTTCTGTGGACTCAGGGTTTTAGGATAAGCATGATACAGGAGGAATCCCAGTGAGGGCCCAGCATCATCGATGATGTAGCAGAGACCCTCTTGGACTTGGCCAGACTTGTGAGCATGAACCAACCACTAGCATCCACTGAAAAGGACTTACTCTTCTTCCCTTGGGCTCTGCTGGACCCTCTCCGTTGGAAGGGCTGGAGAGGGCTTTTCTGCCTGGATGGAAATAAGAGCAATGTATCCTTTGGCTCTTAAGAGCAAAGTCTCAGGCAGCTTAGCCTATAGTGTGATAAAATACTATCCCGTCCTCTCAAGTTCCAGGCCCCCTGGAACTATGTAAGCATTGCTTAAGAGTATAAAGCTAGTGAGTCTCAATCATTTAACAGAATTAGCATCAATTAAATTCTCTGACTTCTTAGAGTTCTGGCTTCCAAGGTATCTTGTTGAATTCCATAAATTCAAGAGTTGTCTTGGCTCACAAAACATCATGCTAAAGGAATAAAAAAATAACTTCTGGCCTCAGATGATTTAAGATGCAGTTTGCATAAAAGCAGCTATGTGAAATAACTGTAAGAAAAAAAAATGAAGTAAACACAAGAAAATTAAAATTTTCTTCCTTGTCAGGGGGGCATCAGAAGAAGACAGGATCTTCAGGGGAGGAAAGAAAACCAGAGAAGGAGGCATCATGCAGGAGGTGGTGGCCTCTGAAGCCTTAGAAGGATCAAAGCCAGAAGACCTTTGTCAAGGTGTGAATAGCATCTCTTAGGGTGTGAAGATAGGAGCCCCACTCTGAGCCCCAAACACCTGACTTTGCCTATGGGAGGGGTCACTGTGCACCAATATAGGGAAGCTATATTGGGGGATGGCCAGATAGATTCATAGGTTACTCTGGAGTCTGACTGAAAGTTCTCCATTGACTTTCAGGCATGGGAATTTTAAAAATTCCCCTCTGTGGTTTTTTAGTTTGTAGTTAGTTTGAGGAAAACTGGGCTGGATAGTCTTCAAGATCCTGTGCAGGGACTGCAGCACTAGCTGAGTGGTTAAGAGGATTGGCTGCTTGTCCAGAGGACCTGAGTTCAATTCCCAGTACCCATATAGTATCTCATAACCATCTGTAACTCTTGTCACAGAGGATCTGACACTCTTGGTAGCCTCCTTAGGCACAAATCATGTAAGTGGTATGATACACATACAGGCAAAACACTCACATGCATAAAATTAAAATAACAATTTTTTAAAAGTTAAAATGATTGCAGGTAGCCTGTGAGACACCCTTTCTGACCCAAGAAGCTAGTAAGACTGATATAATGAGTGACTACTGACTCCAAGTGCAATGCCTTCAGGTGGTTGCCCCTGAGTAGATCTGTGGCTGATCTTAAGATAAGGGTTCAAAGCCTCAACCCAGGGGTTCCCAAAGGGACTTACAGCCTAGACAGTTGTGCTTCACCCAAAGCTGGTACCCCCCCACCCCCATCAACTTCCACTGAACATGAGGTCAGGGATGCCAAACTCTGCAGCTTTGCAACAGAAGACAGGAATGTAGCAATATGTTTTGATTTGACTGTTAGTGGTAAATTTAAAGTTTTGATAAAACATTACAGGTCATATAACAGATTGTGTCAACTGGGCTCTGGTTTGATACTTTTGCCTTAGCTGTGATTATTAGAGAAGAATCAGTTTTCATTTTAAAGTAATTGCTACCTGGCCGTCCTTAACAAGATTATGATTAGCCTGGTATGGTAGTTCACGCCTATAGCCTCAATAGTCAGGGGGCTGAGTCAGAAGGATTACTGTGAGTTTAAGGTCAGCCTTGGCTATGTAGTGAGTTCTAGGCCAGATTGCTGTGAAACCATGTCTCAAAAAAGAAGGAAAATAAAAGACAATGTTAATTGTTTATGTTAACTACATGTATTTGTTTCACTTAAAAAAACCCATACCTATTGGAAGACACATAGAAAGCTCACATGTATACTTATCAATTAATGGCTAGCATAGTTTTATTCTCTCACCCATTTCCTATCATATTAATCTGAAGCTAATTTTAAATATCTCATCAAGTATATTTAAACATAAACAATACGTTCATGTAATATTTATACATTAGGGCGTGTGGAGTAGCATGCTTCTTTAATACCAGCACTTGGGAAGTAGAGGCAGGAAGGTCAGAAGTTCAAGGCCATCCTCAGCTGCATAGCAAGTTTTGAGGACAGTCTGGGTTACATGAATTAAAACAAAATTAATTCACCCAGTGTCTAAGATCCAGTCATCTATAAAAGTTGTAATTAAGCAAAAGTTTGCTCAAATCAGAAGCTTAATAAAAAGGTCTACATACTTGTTATGCTTATGTCTGCTTTTCATACTCATTTTTGCACATCAGTTTTGGAGAAATTATAATTATTAATTTATTTGTATGTAACTTTTCACCAAAAGATTTGTAAAAATGTAATGAAGTTTTGCAAGACTAAGTTATGTGATTACATTAGAAGTTAGTTTGATATAGTAAGCCTTACAAACAGCTAAATTCTGTCAAAGAAAAATCCATTTTAATGCATGATTGGATATTGATAATTAATGGGAACTATGAGGAAGTCATATGCAAAGATTAATTACCAACTGAGCTCTGAGAACATTTTTCTTCCTTTGTAATCTTACCTCCTGAGAGAAATAGTCTATATTGGTCCTACAGCGAATTGACAGATATGTCCAGAAAAAACAGCCTCTGACTTTAATCTTTATTGGTCATGCTCAATTGGATATACTGTTTTTCCCCCCCAGCAACAGTATTTTTCAGTTAATTCTTTCTGTAAGGCAAGAATCAGAAGGTGAGAATTCTGAGACCTTCCTTTTTTTATTTTTATTTTATGTGTATGAGTGTTTTGCCTGCATGTATGTCTGTGTATCACATATATATCAAATGCCCACAGAGGCCAGAAGAAGGTGTCAGATCCCCTGTGACTGGAATTGCAGATGGTTATGAGTCACCATGTCGGGGTGGGTGCTGGAAATCTAACTCTGGAAAAGTGGCCAGTGCTCCCAACCACCATCTTCCAAACCAGTCTGGCAGAGGCAATTCCCTAACTAAGGTATCCTTTCCCCAGAAGACTCTAGCTTGCATCAAGTTAGTGAGAGTTAACCAGCACGCTCTACAGTGTGTGTGTATAGAAAAATACACAGCACACACAGGGTCTAGGACACTTTGTTTCCAACTTCCATGGTCATGGTCTTGGAACACATCCTCTGTGGGTAATGAGGGACTCTTCTTCTCTTCCTCCTCCTTCTTTTTCTTCTTCTTTTTAAAGATCTCTTTTTTAAATTTATTTGGCTTTATTTATGTGCATTGATATGAAGATTTCAGATCTCTGGAAGAAGAGTTACAGACAGTTGTGAGCTGCCATGTGGGTACTGGGAATTGAACCTGGGTCCTCTAGAAAAGCAGCCAGTGCTTCTAACCTATGAGTCATTATCTCTCCAGCCTCGGGACTGTTCTTCTTGCAGTCATTTTCTTAGGATGAGGAGCCAAGGTGATGTGCCATATAGGTTTGCTCTTTTAATTGCTGTCACTAAGGAAATGCTCTGAGCTGCTTGCTTCAGAAAGTGACTCCACTGAAATTGACTTTTCAAGTCCAAGTTCATTAAAATAAAGGGAACAGTAGTGAGGCCTTCTAACAGAAAGACAGAGAAAGGCAAGCTCTCTGTGGTTAGGATTTGTTCACCCACCTCAGCTTCTGCTCAGGGGCATTCCCAGCTTAGGGGTCTTGGCAGACTCAGCTGTGACTGGCAGCAGCTCTGTGACTTTGCAGGGTTTCCTCTGCAAAGGTAACTGGTGGCCAGTGACTAATTACACAGTTGATAACTTGTTAAGACAGTGCCACATGTGTGCTCCTTGGAGTGCCAATTGCCAGGTTACTGGGTTCCTGTATGGGTACTAATTATACCTAATTCAGTCCTGAGATTTCCACGTTTGTCTTTCTGTCACAAAGTTTGTGATGACAAATAGCTCGTGTTGATGGGGAGTGACCTAATTGTCTGGTGGCTCACTTGCATAATAAAGCCATTCATGAAGGCAGCAGTGTTGAGCTGTTCTCACAAAACATGGAACATCCTCCGGTGTTTGTTAGCTTTCTTTTTTTCTGAGAAAAGTTAGCTTTCTCCTGATATTTGTTTTCACAATGAATTAATTACCTGAAAAATGTAGACAAAGCTTCCAAATGTGACATGGTGTGGAATGTACAAACACGTAGTTCCTGGTAGCCATTGTGTGACTGAAGGAACATTTAACCCAGAGCAGACTTCGAACAACCCATGGGCAGACACTGCTCCAGTGACCTCAGCTAAGTCTCTCCTTACCGGAAGAGGCAGTAAGGCCCATGGTCCTGTAGCTCTCCCTGACTCTTTCTACGAACCACTGTTTCTGGGTCCCTAGTGTGGGAGATGGGAACACGGCTGCCAGCTAAGGCCACACATTCCTTTTAACATTGGTGAAAAAGCTTTTGTAAGTGATCTTAACAGTGGTTCTAAGTGTTTTAAAGCACATTCTTATATTTCCTTTCTAGAGAGGGGTGTCCTGACATTTACCTGCTGCTGCTGAGGTAGGAGGAAAGGCATGGATGCTGTAGGAGCCAGGCTTGAGGTTCTAATCCCATCTAGGGAGACACCGGGGAATGGAGGGCTGAAGCATCCCCCATGACGGTTCTGGCCTTGTCAGGCCTCTAGGCTGGGCTTCAGCTATTTTTAGTTACAATTGCCTCAGAGAGGAGGCAGAATTGGAAATCTACTTTTGAAAAGAGACTATGCCCATGAAATCCAGGGTGTCTGGAAGATATTTTGAGACGATTGAATACAGGTAAATGGCTCTGAAGCTTTCTTAAGAAGCCGAGGCAAAAGGATGAAAAATCCCAAACCAGCCTCATAATAAAATTTAGAATGTGTATGGTGGCACAGGCTGTGTTTCTGGCACTCAGGAGAATGAGACAAGAAGACTATAATTTGAAAGCTAGCCTGGGCTACCACAGAAGCTCCAAACTAGCCTCATCTGGGAGGTGGAGTCAGGAGAATCAAGGGTTCAAAGTCATCCTCTGCTCCAGAATTCAATACTGTCCATGGCTACACCATATCGTGCCTTAAAAATAATAATGTTGAAAAAAACCTCCCATGTCACAAACACCAGAAGTCTCAACCCTAATGGTTTCTTAGCTGCCAGTGTTAAAAAGAGTTTTTCAAGGCTGGAGAGATGGCTTAGTGGTTAAGAGCACTGGCTGTCTTCTCTTCCAGAGAACCAGGGTTCATTTCCCAGAATCCACATAGCAGCTCCCAGCTGTCTATAACTCTGATCCCAGGACATCTGACACCATCTTCCTGCCTCTCTAGGTCAGTGATGCTCATACATGCAGACAAAACACCCACACACATAAAGTAAAATATAGCAAAGTAAGCTGAGCATAGTATCTCAGGTGATCCCTGGCTGCCTGGAGGCAAAGAAAGAGGATCGTAGGTTCAAGGCCTGCCTGGGTTAAAGAGTTAATTAAGGCTTGCATTGAGTCCCTGTCTCAAAATAAAAAGCCAAAGGAGGACTGAGGTTATTGGTCAATGTTAGTGTGCTTGCTCTGCATCCATGAAGCCCTAAGTTCAATTCCTAATGCAGCAAGAGAAAGAGCAAAGAAGAAAAGAACAGCAGATGAGTGACCTTGACATTTTCGTCCTATTTGGTAGTTGTGTTCCACTTGGGTTTCTCTGATGTCACAAATGTTGAGCATAAATCACAATCTTATTAACCATGACCGTGTCCAGTCACTGAGGCTTCATGGTCACATATACTCTTCTGGCTACTCTTGGTGAGAACACCATTTGTAGTGGGATTGGAACTGATCTGATAAGATGCTAGATGATCCAGGAAGCCCTCCTCTCTCCTGTTTCCTCATTGGCTGGATGGAAAGAGAAAGCACAGAGGCCAGCTCAAGTCTGAGTGTGTCCAAGAGCTTCTGCCGCTCACTCACTCTTTGACTTGGATCCAATGCCCTGAACAGACTTTATTCCTTGGGTGCCCTCATCAGTGTGCAGGATAATTCTTACCTGTGGGATTAAATAATGAGTATAAAGTTATTAGCACACCGTGGCACTGAGGCCATGGCTATCAGAACTCTGCCAATGAATATATCTGGCAAAGGCTTCTTTACATCCTGTTTCCTAGTAGGGCCAGCAGGGGAAGAGGATTTGCTTCTGCCTCTGTCTCCCCATCAAACCCTGCAGAAGACCTGGATCTTCTTTGAACCAAAAGAAGAGAACAAACCTTACATGTTACTCAAAGATAGTGCTGCCACTGTCATCCAGCAATCTTTCCACCCTGTCACATACAGACACCTCAGTTCCTAGGCTGTTTAATTCTTCTGAAGTATGAGAGGCTGTGCTTTCTGCCACATGCCATGGAAGACACGTGATGCCTTGCCTTGGAAGCTGGACTGGTGCAAAGCACTCCCAGGCCTGAGACTCAGCAGCAGCAGTGTACCAGGGACAAGCAGGAGGATGGAGTAGGAACAAGCACAACTCCAAGCAAGGTACCACTTCTGGATGAGGCCCAGCTCACTCCCTACTGATGCTGCGGTTGTGTCAGTATGCCATTGGCTGTCATTTTTCTTAGCACACTTTACTTACGTTCACTGTCCCCTGCCTTTGTTTGCTAACTACAGACATTCTAGGCTTAGCCAAGACATCTCTCTTTTATCCGTTCACTTCCTCCCTCTGTTCTTGTCCTTTTGATAAATTAAGTCATTTATAGCAATTTTAATCTAAGTAACTCATAGCAGAGTTGAGTTCATCTCTCCCCAGCCTGAATTCTCTGGGGTGAGTTCAGAGAATCGAGAGAGCAGCATGATTGTAAAATACTGTGTGATGGTTGGGACGTAAGAAGCAAAGTAGATTGTGAGAAGACAGAATGAAAGGTGGGTGGCTAGGTCATTCTCACGGGTCTGTGTCCTGTGATAGATACTTTGTGTTCTCACAAAAGACAAAATAACATCAACAAGAAAGCCAGACTGGAGATCAGAGGGTGGAGCCAGCCACTAGCTAACCATAGAGGCCGCATCTTTAATCCCAGCATTTGAGAAGAGGAAGCAGGAAGATTAGGAGTTCAAGACCACCCTGGACTACATGAGATTGACCCAGTCTAAAAGAGATAGAGTGGGGCAGTGTTGGTACATGCCTTTAATCTAAGGAGATAGAGGCAGCAATATAAGGTGCAGTAGGGAGAAGAATTTCACCTCTTTCGATCTGAGGATTCATAGAGGTAAGAAGTTTCTAGTGGCTGCTGCTCTGCTTCTCTAATCTTTCACCCTCAATATCTGTTTTTATTGGTGAGCCTAAATAGGATCCTGCTTCCCATTTGTCCATTCAGTAGTAGAGTGCATCCACCAGTCATTTTCCTGATTCAGAGGAAGGGGACCTGTGGACATGTGTCAGGTATCTGAATACCCACAGTGCAGGGGTCCTGGGAGAGAAAGCAAAGAAGCAGCGGAGGGACATGGAAGCCAGATTTGCAAAGCCAACATTGACCTCTGTCTTGGGTTCTGGCCTCTTCCTCTCTCATAGTGTCTTTCGGCCTTCCTGTGACCGGTCAGCTTACCAGACCTCTTCACTCACATGGTCACCTCTTGTGCTTACTGGAGGAACTCTGTTCAGTATATGATAGAGGGCACCACTCTTGCCTCTGTCCCCTCAATTCCTACCATTTCCTTGTGGGTAAATATTCAGTGTTTCAATCATCTAGGGCCTATTAACCCACTGAGGTAGTTTTTGCATCGCATTTGTATTTTACTGGCTTGCAAGTGTGTCCAAAAGTACAAGTACCCCAGGACTCCCTGAGGGGTCTCAGCCAGCTTCTAGGCCTTAAACACAGCTGCAAGTAGATGTTCAAATTTCTCTTAGAGCACCCTCTGATGTTGTGACTTGTCCCCAAAGAGATCTCAGACATCTTAAGATGGGTGGTATGCATCTGTGCGTTCTGATTCCAGCCAAGTCTTGCTTTATCAAAGTATAAACGGCTACATCTTTTCATCTACTCAGGATATCAGATGTGAGGTCATCTCTACTCACTTATTCTCACACCTGGAAAAACATGGCTCATAATCAAATCAATCCAGAATCAGCCATTTCTCAGTCTTTCTCAATCCAGTCACCATTGATGTCTTTTATTTTGCCTTTATCAATAGTCTTCTTACTTTGGTCTGTTCTTGGCTCAGGACCAGCACAATTGTGATGACAAGTACTTCTCATTAATTCAGTCCTTGGTTTACAACCTCCAGTAGCTCCCACTACCCCACCCCAAAGGTCAAGCTTGCCCTCTGAAATACAAAACAAAGGTCATGGTTTACTTTCTGTAGGCCAGTGGCAGCACATGGCCTCTGATGTTTCTTGCCCTGCAACCTGACTGAAGCTGTCTTCAGAGCTAATCAGTTAGTGACTTTAAAAGTCAGTCAAGGTTAGATGTGCTAAGAAATATATTTCTAGGGCTGGAGAAGTGGCTCGGCAGTTAAGAGCCATGAAAGGACTCATGCTCTATTCCCAGCACCACATGGCAGCTCACAACCGTCTGTAAGCTCCAGTGGGTTTCACTCCCTCACGAAGACATGAGAGTCAAACACCAATCCATTATTTTTTTAAAAATATATATATACATATTTCTAAACTTGGCCTTTAAGATAAGAACGTAAGTGACTTTATCTGAAAAGCAGATTGTCCTCTTTGTCTACCATTTAGTCATCAAACATTCCTATTTCTTCTGAATAGCCCATTGGCTTTTTTTCCTCTTGGTTTTCAACTACGCTTTCTTTTCAGAAACTTCTACCTCCAAAAAACCCCCCAAAAATCAAAACAAAACCTAAGTCCATTTTAATTTTATGGGTGTAACAGAATGAAGACAAAAGGATGTTGCTTTCTAGGATCAGTTTTTTTTGTTTGTTTGGTTTTTTTGTCTATGTGAATTCTTTTGGCAGAATCAGTGTTTGCAAGGAGCAGATACAACTTGAGAACTTCAGGGTGGTACACAGCCACCTGTCAGCAAGTCTCGAGCATCTAACAGAGGCTGAGTCCATATGAGGCAGGTAGAAGACCAGAGGAAGGAAGCACAGACCTTCCTCCTGGGCCAGCAAATGAATGGGTTGTTTAACAATCACAGTTAAAACAGTAGATCTGGGTGTGTGAACTCTCCAAAGATAATGTCTCAACTTGCTTTGCCTCCTAAGACAACATGAATGTATTGGCATCAAGGAAACCCCACAGCCCACAGGCATGTTTTATTCACCTCACACTCGAGGAGTTCACTGACTGAAATTCAATAGAAAGTGTTCTCTGTGTGAAAGTAATTTCAGAAAGTAATCTAGTTTATGGAAATGAAAGGCATCAAAACACAAAAAGCACTGTTTCTCTACAAGTGCTTTGCCTCAAATATTTGACATGGAAATTTGTATAATCCCTCTTGGGGGCATGTGGGTTTCACCAGTGTTAACATCTTTTGAAATGAATTTCACAAATGTTTATTTGCCATGCCGGGATGACAAATAATTTAGAATATCAAACCATCTTCCTGGAATCAAACGTAATGATATGGATCTCCAATTGTGGAAGTTAAAAGGTATGAATTTTAATTGGGTCCTGGAGATGACGTCATTTTCCAAGACTGTCCCAAGGAGCTAAAAGTATCACTTAGCAGTTCTGGGGCTCCAGAACTCCTTGCTATTTAGGTAATGCACTTCAAAAGTGACAGTGGATCGTCCACTGGCATGTTCTGCTTCGTTTCCCATAGAGGAAAGCATTCTTAGTACACCTGGCTGGAGGAGAGGAAAGACAAAGTGGACTGTGTGCTAAATGGGGTTTCAGCTTCTCAAAAAGGCCTTAAAAAAAAAAAAGGCAGTGGGAGATGACCCTCCTGAAATAGTCCTGAGGCAAAACTGAATCAAGGAAGAGCTGGAGGAGGAAGCTTATGCAACCCCTTCATCCGCTGAGTCTGAGTGCTCTCTCTTTTCTTTCTTTGGAGGAACACTGAATTCTCATGTGAAGAAAGAAGATAACTATACTCCATGTAGGGTCAGCAAGATGGGTCAGTGGGTAAGAAGGTTTGCCATGAAGCCTCTGAAATCTACGTGGTGAAAGAGAAAGTTGTCCTGTGATCTCTACGTGTGCACAATGGCATGAGCTCTCACATACATGTATGATAAAAAAAAAATACATAGCGGAAGGTGCCCCTGCCCCAGCCAGCAGGGTCTTCAGCGTGGACCTAGGCCTGGGAAGGAAGCAAACGGAAGGCAGGAACACAAAGGAACGAAAGGACAAGACAAATCTCTCTGTTCAAGTCCTCCCAAGCTTTATTATTACAGCCAATATTTATACAGAATCTCTGCCATGCAGGTAGCTGGGAGGAAAGGGGTGGGATATTCAAAAGAATATGAGGGGAAGTAACAGACAGGATAGAATTGATATAGAAATCTATCTGTTATCAGTTGAGGGTCTGGGGAAGGTCACCTTGCTGATCTGAGAAGGTCAAAGAGAAAGCCTAAAGTCATGGTTTAGCTTAACAATAAGGGTATGTAGTCTTCTGGTATTTGGCTATCTAGAGTATAGGCTGCTGGCTAGCTGTAGAAGCTGACTTAGAAAATATGGCTAAGTTGACTTTGGCTCCCAACATGCCCCAAACCCATGTGGTCCTGGGAGAACCTCTGGCCCTGGTCATGAGGTCCTTCCCTAGAACCACAGTATTATGCCTAGTAAGAGTTAGAGTAGGCATAATCTTTCCAGCTGGTCTAGCAATCCCAGCATAGACATGTGCACACTGGCAATCCCAGTATATACAGTCTTCACATTGGCAATCCCAGCATACACATCTGCACACTGGTAATCCCAGTATAGACATCTACACACTGGCAATCCAAGCATACACATCTGCACACTGGCAATCCCAGCATAGACATCTGCACACTGGCAATCCCAGTATACACATCTGCACATTGGAAATCCCAGTATAGACAATCTGCACATTGGCAATCTCAGCATACACATCTGCATGCCAGCAATCCCAGCATACACATCTACACAAGGGCCACAGCTTGCCTATCTCTGCATGGTGAGGAACAGAGCCAGCTGCAGACAGGGTTCTGCTCCTTGGTTCAGTACCTTCACTACCTCATGAGCATGCTTCTTACCTCAGGGTCTCTGAGTGCTGAAAACTGCACCTCACCAGAAGGAGGGAAAAGCAAAGGGAATGCAGAGAGCACACAGATCTCCAGGAAGATTCTTAAGGTGGGACCGTGTTCCCTTCTTTGAGCCTCACCAGGCCCTCTAGCTGACTTAGCCTTGATCCAGCCTCTTAGAGGACAGATTCTGCTCTCTTCCTCCATGGGAGGAGACTATCTGGAGAGGTCTGGAGACACACAAGGTAGGAGAGGTTGTTGGAAGAAACTCCTTGCTAGCTGCTGGTGTTGGGCACAGGAATCGTGGGGTTTTTACTACTGGAGGGTATAATGAAATTTGATTTGGTTTTGGCTTCTGAGATAGGATCTTACTGTGTAATCCAGACTGTCCTCAACTTCATGAGCCTCCTGCTTCGGCCTCCAGCGCTCTGCATCCAGTTGTGAACCACCACACTCCTCCAAAAGTTGACTTTTTATTTGACTCAAGTGTGAAAAAAGTTGGAACCGGGGAGGCGGCTCAGCAGTTATGAGTAAGTACAGTTCTTACAAGAGACCAGAGTTTAGTTAATAGCATACACACAGGGTAGCTCATAGCTGCCTGTAACTCCAGCTCTGGAGAAGCCTCAACCTCCTTGTGACCTGTGGGAGCACCTGCATGCGTGTGCTCATACTCACACACAAACACATACACATGAATAAGAAAAATAAAAAAGTTTAACCAAAAATCAGTACATACTAACAACAGCTAATAAGAGTAGTAATTGTTCTTGCTGATCTTGGGGATTGAACAAGAGAGCCGTATGTGTGGTCGACTACCCAGCTGCATCCCCAGTTACCAACATTATCTAAGTATTTTACATTTCTTTTCTCACATGAAGTCAGAAGTCCACGGTGTTTGTTATGTACAATCTGTTTCTGTCCAGAGAAGCCACATGCAGGTGCTCAACAGCCAGAATGAACAGCTGGGTTAGCCTTATCATGGTCATTGCTGGTACCCCTTCCCCAACGCCACACAAAAAAGAAACAGTTCCTCTAGACATGAACTCACATAAAAACAAATACTCAGGCATCCCTCAAGACGAGCAGCCACCCAAAGTATACTAAGGTGCGAGATTCCCCTTACGCTGTTTGGAGGCATGAGACAGATGGAATCCTACTCTCCACTTTTCTGTAGACTATAGACCGTAGACCATCATCTTCCTCAGCGATGCCCTTACAAATTCAGTCCTCAATCCATCTTGCTGAAGCAGAGCACCTGCAGAAACATACACACTTGCAAAGGTGCTAAGTAGCTCTTCAATTGAAATAAGAAGCTGCTGTATAAAGGCATTTGCTTTAGAATTACTCAAACTAGATGAGCCTTTTGTTTTATTATTGTTGCTTATTGCTGTTACATGTGTATGCAGGCACACAAACTTGCGGTTAGACGGCAACTCTGAAGAGTCAGTTTTCTCCTCCCACATTTTCTTGAGTTCTGGGTTAAATTCAGCTCATCAGGCTTGGACAGCAAGTGCCTTTACCTCCTGACCCCTCCATCCCATTATGAGACAGGGTCTTAAGTATCCGAGGCTGGCCTTGAACTCACTATATAGCCGAGGATGAATTTAAATTTCTCATCTTCCTGCCTTCCCCTTCCGAGTGCTAGAATTACAGAGCTGTACCATCATATTTGGTTTATTCTGTTCTGGGAATGAAATCCAGGGCTTTGTGCATGCCATAAACTGAGTTATAGCTTCAGCCATAGAACCTTTCTCTTGAATGTTTAAAACAAATCCATTTATTTAAAAACATTTCATTACATTTTACCAAGGTGTCTCTCTTTCTTTGAAACAGAGCCTTGTCATGTAGTTCTGGGTGGTCTGGAACTTGTGTAGAACAAGCTGGCCTTCAACTTGCTGGGGGTTCTCCTGTGTCAGCTTGCCAAGTGGTGGCAGTGGCCAGCCCTCTCTATTCCTCAGTGTGGCACTGAGCATCCACTTGCTGCCAACCTGCAGCAGCCATAAGAGGAAATCTGCTCTCCCCATTCCTGCAGCAGACAGCACCATGGGACTCTGACAGTCTTGTCTCAGCTACTCCCACCATTAGACTTTGGCCATTTGCTTTTGGTTTTGGACACAGTCTCATACCATAGTCCAGGTTGACTTGAAGCTTACTTTGTATCCAGGTGGGCTCATCCTCACCATGATCTTCATGCCCTCAGCCTCCTGAGTACGGGGATGACAGATGTGAGCTACCATGCCCATCGGTTTGGTTTTGCCTTTGCTTGGTTGTCATAGCCATCTTCCTGGTTCCCCTCCTCTTCCTCTTCCTCCTCTTCCTCTCATTCTTTTGCATGCAGGGAAAGGGAGGGGAGCTTCAATATATAGCCCAGATTAACTAAATTCAACTTGTAGTCCAGGCTAGCCTTAAACTTGGGATCGTCTAGACCCAATGTCTCAAGTGTCGGGATCACGGGCTGAGCCCCTCCCACCCCTGGGTTACGACCCGTCTCTGGGAGATCTGTTCAGTGTGCGCCTTACTTTAATGCTAAGCGCGGTCCTTCCTGCCCAAATTCTTTGCCTTGAGTAGAACAAAACCTTTACCATGGGTTAAGTCTGAAGGTTGAGAAGAGCGGACAGAATAGAGCTGCTCGGCACTCCCTTCTTACGATGCCCAGGCTAGACTCACCCACGTTCAACAACTTCTTTTCCCTTAGTCTTTCTTCCACATGAAATGGGCCTCATTTAATAAAGCACTGCTGTCTGTAAGGGAGTGTGCCTTGGCCTCTTTGTAAACCCAGAGTCAGATCCATTGGCCCAAGCGCTTGGATTTACGTGGGGGGAGGGGGCTCCTAGGGGTTTAGTCCTCCATCGAGGCTCTGCTGCTGTCTTAAAATCTCAACTTTGGAGTTAGTGGCCTGCCTTTTCATGTTTTTACTGGGTCGCACGAATGTGTGGTTGGCGCTGTTATCATATATTTTTTGCTTTACACAAAGAGAGAATTCATACTGAGGTGATGTCAGGAACAGTTTTAAAGTCTCAGGCTTGGTGAGTCCAGGGTCTGGGAGATGTAGGGTAGGACTAAGAAATCCACATAAGCAGATAAGGAGGGCTGGGGAGGCAGGATTCTTCCGTTTCTGTTTTTTCTTATGTGACCCAGAAGCTCCTAATCCCTAAATGTGGAGAGCCATCAGGCTTCTTGATTTTCAAATAAACAAGGAAAGGAAAATGAAGGTAAGAAAAGACGGGCGAGCTCACAGCTGATTGTTCCAAAAGGGGAAAACATGGGCCTTGTTGCCAAAGCCGACCTCATTTCCCAATTTTCCAAAGACCCAATTTCCCCAGCTGCTTTGTTGACATAGCAACAGTGGATTCTGAGAGGGTTCTTATAATGTTAATATGTATTTCATGGTGGGTTTGCCTTGTGTTCTCCCCTCACCTTGGGATCCAGGTTGGAAAAGAGGCGCTTTTTGGCTCCTGGCCACTGAAAATTGCAATGCCAAGAAGCCAGTGCCTCCGTCAGCACCCTCCCAGAACTGGGTGGAGGGCCACCCTCTGCACCCTCCCAGGATACACAGCCTTCCTCTGGGGAAGGGGTTGACTATGTAGATATGTGAAGTAACAGCTGCACCTTGGGGTACATTTCCATCCTCCTCCTATTTGGGGTGTTAAATGTAACACCTGTGAGCCATTGTGCAGAAAATCAATTATACCTTGGGCCCAGTGATAAGAATTCATCCCCTTGAGCTCAATTTTCAAAAGGCTTCAAAAGGCCTCCCACCTCTTTCCCTTTTTCCAATGCAAATGAGCAACACTCGGGAAATTTGCATGCCAAATTCCAGCATGAGTTTCAACCGAGTAAATGGTCATATTTATTAGTAATAGAGGTAGATGAGTAAGTGGTATTTAATAAATGCATGTTGAATGTGCTAGCTCTTTTATAGCATTTAGTTTTTCAATGCTTCCTTCTCTCTATACACCATGTATTTGATTCTTAAACAAGCAAACAAACAACCCGAAAAGCAGAGTGATGGGGACAATAGAGAATTAAGAGTCTCATTGTTACTGATGAAGAAAATAAGGTCCAGGAAAAATTTTTATCTTGGTTCAAAACACGGAACCAATTCCTAAGCTTCCGATCTGCCTACATCTCTGATTTGGCTTCTACCAAGTCCTGGTTTCCTCAGTCTCACAAGCCTAGTGCCATTTTAGACGGGTCACAGGAATAAAACAGGAGTTACATTAAATGACTGAAAAAAAAAGTATAACAAATAGTAGCTAAAATTTATTAAAGGCTCACTCTGCACCTGCTATGGATACAATCTCATTTAAAAAAACCTTTTAAATTGAGCCTGTAGTTTTCGGTAATTGTAGTTTCACATGCAGCTGTAGGGAACAGCCAGGCACAAAGCCCGCCCGCAATCCCAGCTCCTCTGCAGGCTGAGGTGGCGGAGTTGCAAGTTCAAGCATTGCTTGGTCTCTATGTGTCAATTAAGGTCAAGGTGAGCTTGAGCAACTCAGAAGGAAAGTGTGCCAAAAAGAATTGTTTTTAATAATAATACTAAAAGAATATAGTCCAGGGATGTAGCTCTGGGTTCTACTTGAAGTACCCTGCCCCTCCCTCCAGTGAGACCCTACATAATCTTTACTCAGTTTCCCTCCTACGCCAGGATCTTAAAGAAATATGATCAATGTCAGAACACTAACACCGGGTGACACCAGAGTCAAGAACACAGGACTACTCCATCAGTACAGGAACTCTCATAGAGCCCTCTCAAACCGAACCTGGAACACTTCTTAACTGTGACAACCTTGGTCTGCTCTAGGTATGGATAGCCATTTTAAGAGTATATAGTTCACAGTGACAAAGCAGGAGCTGTTTTTTCCCACTCAGCATCAGACCCATCAAGAGTGTTATATGTGCAGGGGACAATATTTAGTTGGCAGGGAGCCTTGTGTGCCCTAGGCCCTGGCTTTGGTCCCCAGCACTGCATAAGCTGAACATGGATGGTGGCACACACCTGTAATCCCAGCACCTGGGAGGTAGAAGCAGAAGGGTCAGGGATTGAAGGTCACCTTCAGCTATGCAGAGAGTTCAAAGGCAGCAGGAAATAATAGTGTCTCAGAATAACAACTTGTGTAGAAAGCAACCTTGTCAAGAATTTCTGGTTTCAAGACATAGGACCCAGGGCAGGGCTTCTAACTCAAAGGTTCTTCTTTAAGTCTTCAGTGGCCTTTAACACAAGGGCCCCGAGCTCAGGTTCTTACCTCGCTAAAAGCTTGTCATTTTTGTTTCTAGCCATTCTCATAGATGAGCGTAACTGTCTTACTGTCCCTAAAAGCCACCACCCCAGAACATTTTCTCATATACTCATTTATCATTAAGACAAGTCTTTTTGATCAAATTTTTTATTGGATTGTTGTTCATTGGTTGTTTTGCTTTATAAACTATTTAATTTTGAGAGGTCTTTACACATCCTAAACAGTAGTGGAATACTTATTTATTTATTTATTTTTCTTAAGAGGGGGTTAGTGGAGCATTTGTTACTCTGCAGCTTGGTTTTCCACATTCTTAAAAGAATCTTTGCATAGAAAAAAATAATGATTTATTTATTTTATGTGCCCTGGTGTTCTACCTGCATGTATGTCTGTGTTAGGGGGTTGGATCCCCTGGAACTGGAATTAGAGACAGGTGTGAGCCACTATGTGGATGTTGGGAACTGAACCTCTGGAAGAGCAGCCAATGCTCTTAATCACCAAGCATTTTCTCCAGCCTGCATAGAAAAAAATTGGGCTTGGAGTGTTGTAGAGGGTTTTGCTAGCTTGGAACTCTTGCCCTCTCCCCCAGCTTCCTTAGAGCTGTGGTTATAGGTAGAAGCCATCATGCCTGATTTTAAATTTGGATTAAGTTCAGCTTTTTAAAAATCTATTTTTGTTTTATGTGTACGGATGTTTTGTCTCGTGTGTGTGTGTGTGTGTGTGTGTGTGTGTGTGTGTGTGTGTGTGCACTTGAGTACCTGGTGCTCGGGAGGCAGGAAGAGAGAGATAGATCCCTTGGAACTGGAGTTATGGATGGTGTAAGCCACCACATGGAGGCTAGGGACCAAACTGGGGCCTCTTGAAGAGCAGCCAGGGCTTTGAACTTCTGAGGTATCTCTCCAACCCTAAATCCAATGTCTTAATTTTTCCTTTTGGAGATTATTGTTGTGGTGTCAAACTTACGATCTCCTTGCCTAGTCCAAATCTTAAAGATTTCTCCTAGGTTTATTTCCAAATAAATAAATAAATAAATAAAATTGTAACTTTTTTTTACTTTATTTGGTATATTTTTGTTTTCTGAGGCAGTGTCCCCATATAATCTTCAAATATGCAGGAACCTTCCTATCATTAGCTCCTAAATTCTGTGGTTACAGGCACAAGTGACTATGCCCAGTTGCCTTTTTTACTTTCCATTTAACTTTGTAACCCTCTTCCAGTGAATTTGTGGATAAGGAATATGATATTGGTCAGGGCTTTTTGGTTTGGGTTTAGTATGAGACTGTCCAGAGGCTCCACCGCCAGCAGCCCCCCTCTCCAATACTCCATTTTCCAAGTATTTAGATTATAGTAGACAACCACACTGGGCATATGTGATGCTGGGCATCACCCAAGAGTTCATGAAAGCGAGGCAAGTGTCCTATCAACTGTCACAACCCCAGCTCTTAGACATACTGATCTATCGAACCCATCCATCCTAGAACTCACCATGGCTTGTACCTTCTTATTCTATGAGACAATACATCCCCTTCTGGTTCAATATGGTTTGCTATAGAGTTTTCATTACTGACGACCAAAATCTTCCTGACGGGGCTGGATGCTGCTCTGCAACAAACCACATGCTCAGCTCTGTCTCAGTGCTGGAAAACAATCATGGTGAAACATTGTGGTTGACTGCCTCAGCTCTGTCTCAGTGCTGGAAAACAATCCTGGTGAAACATTGTGGCTGGCTGCCTCAGCTAGTGTCCGTGCAGGGGATCTGCTTCAGTTCCCTGTCGCTACTACTTTCGTAGTAGAAATGTTGCCAGAAGCTCCATTTCTCCATCTAAGTAAGAGAAAAGCCAAATTTAAAATAAGAAACCAGGTGTGTTGGCACAAAACTGTGATCCCTACATTTGAGTGGTTGAAGCAGGAGGACATCGTTGAATTTGAGACTTTGTCTCAATGCTGTCTCAAAAAGTCAATGAATAAATATCATAACTTTGAAAACTCTGAGAACAACTAGGAAATACTGGCTGGTTGTTCCTGAATCTTAAGTAATATGCCAGGAAACTGAAAACAGTGAGAGATGGATTATTTTCTTCACTGTCTATCACATTTCTAAGTTGTGCCATTGTTGATTAATAAATATATTTTTGAAATAAAAATTAAAAATAATAATCTAAGCCAGGTAGGGGTGGTGTACACCTTTAACCCCAATACTCCAAAGGCAGAGTCAGGCAGATCTCTGTGGTCTACAAAGCTAGTTCCAGGACAGCCTGGACTGTTACATAAAGACACCCTGTCTTGAAAGACCACAAATGAAAAAATTACTTATTCAACTAAAAATTAAATTAGTAATTTAAATTACTATTTTATTAATTCTCATAAATTTTATACAACTTTTAATTTATATAAATATATTTAACATCTTATTCATACTTAATTTAATTAAAAATTAAAGTGTAATTAAATAAAATTAATTAAAAACAGCTGGGCAATGGTGATTCACACCTTTAATGCCAGCACTGGGGATGCAGAGGAAGGTGGATTTCTGTGGTCATGGCCATCCTGGCCAACAGAATAAATGCTAGGATAGCCAGGGCTACACAAAGAAACCCTGTCTTGGAAAACAATAAATAAGTAAATGTGTTACTTTTATGTGAAAATTTGAAGTTTTTCTAAAGGTTCACTATAGTTATATCTTAAGATACACTGTGGTACATACCTGTAACCCCAGCACTTCAGAGGTAAAGTTTAGGAGGACCAGGACTTCAAAGTTATCCTTAGGTATACAGCAAGTTCAAGGCCAGTCTGTCTCCAAAACCTATTGAACAGACTTCGGCACTGAAGTCAGTGGGAGAATGGGCACTAGGATATGAGGTGGTGTCTTCTGTCATGGAGATCTTGTCTCCTGGCAAGGCTTTCCTTTCATTTAACTGCATACAGAGTTATTATATGCCATGTTTCTGATATGAGCAGAGCTTGAGATATGGACCTC
Organism: Sigmodon hispidus; assembly: GCA_004025045.1. Taxonomy (NCBI): domain Eukaryota; kingdom Metazoa; phylum Chordata; class Mammalia; order Rodentia; family Cricetidae; genus Sigmodon; species Sigmodon hispidus. The sequence continues at coordinate 137,202 of PVIH01000101.1, read as the reverse complement.
TTTTAAAATTAGTCTCTTTCTTGTTACTAGCTCACTACAGGATGACTTTTGTCTTTTAACAGGGTGAAAAGGACTATATACCTGGTTGCTATAGTCCTGAGAGGTCTTAAACCTGCTACAAAGGACCTGGCAATGTTGATAGAAGACTTCCCTTTATTCTCTCCTCTGGAATCCTGAAGAAGCCCTGTACAGGATCAAATTATATCCAAAGACTGCTAGTGCTGTGGCTTGCTTATGTTACATCTGAACTTGATTCAAGGATGCTATTTCAGCTCATCAAGGTAGGCCTCATGGTAGGATACTGGAAGGAGCAGGAGACCCATGTGTGTGCTTCCTGTTTCCTGTCATGCCTTGTCCAGTGCTGGCTCAGGATTCTGCCAGCAAGAAGACCTCCAATGTAAGGGCTTGGACCTCCAGGTCTGGCAGCTAAGATAATGCCTCCACTTTATAAAGGGATCTACCTCTGATATTCATCAGAGTAACCCCTGGAAAAGCAGAAGACATAGTTCAAGACAGGAGTCGCTACACAGAATCGGGTGAGGTGCTCCATGATTGCTATCAGAGGAGTGCTATTGAAATGGACAGTGACTAGACAGGTCTATGCATGCAGAAACACGGAGGTTTGTCATGAGAATTTATTTTCCTCTTTTCTTTGCCTAAATTCAGCATTATTACATAGCTTAACCTATATATTAACCTAACTGTATGTTGCAACATTTTTATTATTTGGGGTGATGCTAAGACAAGTGAATTTAAATGGTGTAGGTAGCTAACTCTGATATCTGAAGTGGGGCAACTGTGGTCCATTTGTATCCACCTCCACTTGTTTAGTTATTCATCCATCTACTGAATTTATGTCTTTTTTTTTTTTGAGCACATATCTTACTTCATGGTCCATGCTGGACTCAGAGTTATGCTTCTCCCCTTCAGCCCAGTAAGTGCTGGGATACGTGTTTGTGACACCACACACAGCTTCAGTATGATGCAGTTATGTTTCTTATTTTCCAATACTATAATAAGCACAAGAACACCTAAAGAAGATATACTATCCCTAAATTTAGTATAATGGGGGAGACATAAAAGCAAGCTACGTGGGCTGGAAAGGTGGCTCAGAGGTTAAAAGCACTGACTCTTCTTCCAGAGGTCATGAGTTCAATTCCCAGCAACCACATGGTGGCTCACAACCATTCGTATTGAGATCTGGTGCCCTCTTCTGACATACAGGGACACATGCAGGCAGAACACTGTATACATAATAGATTTTTTTTTTTTTTTTTTTTTTTTTTTTTTTTTTTTTAAGCAAGCCATGCAATCTAACAGTATAGAAACTGTAGAAGATTGTTCCTTGGTCACCAAGGGAACCTAGAGGCAGTATACTCTCCTAGCATAAGGCCTATGCATGGGATTCTACACTGGAGATGTCAATCTTCAATCAAAGAGCTTTCTTAAGAAACCCCTAGCTGCAATCACGGGACTCAGAAGGTGAAGGCAATGGAGTTCAAAGTCAGCCTGGAACCACATAACGGAGTCCTGTTTAAGAACCAAGAAATCAAAGCACAGACAAAAATATTCCTCTGTCAAGAAGAACTTCCTACATTTAGTCTTCCAAAAAGAGCCTGAGCTAAGGAAGGATGGGCTGATGTTTATTTTGGTAAGTGACCCTAGGTACGGGGAGGAGAATCCAGGAAAGGAAAGCCAGTTTAGAAGCATGTAACAGAACAGTTAGTACTGTGAACAAGTGTGCTTCACCCTGCCCTCCAGTACCCTCCTTGCTCAGTGTGGCTTTCTGAAATTCCAGGTGAAAAGATGTGCCAAAAGCTCCTCGTGGCATTGGCTCTTCTGTTCAGTGTCCACTATCTCCCTCCTGGGGGCATGGATCCCCTCATACTTCCAGGCATAGCTTGAGTGTGGGTCAGCTGGCTGTGCTAGGGAAAAAAAAAAAAAAAAGAAACAGCACAGAGTATTAAAAAAAAAAAAAAAGAAAGCAGAGCTGGGGGAAATGGTTGCCAGGCTGGGCATGGCTGAGGTGCGGTAACAGTTGGAACTACGTCATAGCCTGAATTAACACAAGAAATGCTGTTAAAGCCTTGAGTGGGTAACCATCATTTAATCTCAGCACTCAGGAGACAGAGGCAGGCAGATCTGTATGAGTTGGAGGCCAGCCTGGTCTACAGAGTGAGATTCCAGGGCAGCCAAGGCTACATTGTGAGTCCCTGTCTCAAACAAAACAAAACAAATAAAAAGGAAATAGCATCAAAGATGTCTGGATTGAAGGGAAATTTATCTGAAGGGTGGTAAGTCACAGTAACACTAGGCTAGTGCAAGTTATGGACTTATGGACACTTGTTTGTTTGTGGTGCAGTGATTGAACCCAGGGCCTCAAGCATGGTAGGAAAACACTCCAACAGAGAGACCTATACATTCAATTTTGATCAAGTTCTCTACTAAACTGAATGTCTGGTGGCTTCCACAAGGCCTTCCAAGGAAATCAGTCAGGACAGGGCTAATTTTGATCCATTGGTAAGAGGGAAACAATGTGGGAACAATAAACAGCGGTGGAGGGAGCCCCAGAAGGCCTACTCAGATCACAATTTGTCTAGCAGAATCTGGAAAGAGGCCTGGAGTCTTCTGTGAAAAGGGCATGGCACACCTTCCATTTCTGCACAGGACTACCCCTTCAAAGAGAAACCCAGACAAATGGGCATAAAGGAAGGGCGAGTGTGTGAGCAGTCGGAGAAGGCTGTGTCCTTAGCGTAGTTTCTGTGCTAACGCTGCCTTGCAAAATACAGCAACAACACATGTCTGAAATATAAGCCTCGTTCCTCAGAAGGCATAGCCAGTTTCTATAAAGACTGGTCACAACGAATAGCCTTCTCACTGCCCTACCAAACTTGGGTTTCATCGGAATTGAGTTACACCACGGCTACTGTGAACACACAATACTCCTCTGCTGGGAGCCAAGGCACCACCTCTGTGGCCGACAGCTCTGTTCTATAATAGGGTAGCTGTCAGAACCACTAGGCATCAATTCTGACTCCTCTTTCCTTGGTGCTGGAAAATACCTCAGATGCATTTAAGACTAAACACCCAAGTGTTTATGCCTGAAGGCCAAACATTGATTGGAATTCTCCAAGTAACTTGGTTCCTCGCATACCCAGCACTGGCAATCTCTGAAATCTGCACATAGAGGTTATAATTTTCAAACTAAAAGAGAAAAAGGCAGAGAAAATGAACCATGGATTTAGAAAGAATTCTCCAAGCCTCCAAGATTGTAGGTATCTGACTACTTAGAGGTACTTCTTACATGCTTTCTATATGCCAGGCCCTTTCTATATGAGATGTACTTCATTATTTAATCCAAACAAAAGAGCGGAGCAGGCCAGTTTCCTCATTTTAAAACCAAGGAAATTTAATCAAGCAAACTTACCCAAGATCACACAGTTCAAACAGGACCCAGAAGTGGGAAAAATGATACATATAAACCATCTTTGTAACCCCCACCCCACACGCCAAGACCCAAAACCCTCTCTCCAAAAGAACAAGCTGTGTGTGATGTTTCCAATTTTGTGAATTAACTGCTTATGTTTTATTTATTTTTGTTTGTTTGTTTATTTTGAATTGTTTGACATGGTGATTCTCTATGTATCCCTTGGACTCACTCTGTAGACCAGGCTGACCTTGAACTCACAGAGCTCTGTCTTCCTCTGCCTTCAGTGCTGGAATTAAAGGTGTGTACTTCCACACCTGTCCAGGGTTTTGATTTTGTGAACAGAGACAATACTTCTTATCTTTTACTGATCACTGACCTGTAAAACCAAGTCACCCTCAAGGTCACACATTAAAATAGGCTCTTTTGGGGGCTGTGGGAGTGGTGGGGTATATCTTTTCTGCAGGAATACTTTTTTCTTGGATCAAGGACTGTCATTGGCTGTCTACAGCTGAAGATAATGTTGTCCTTCCTTTCTGTCTCTAAAGGATTGCGTTCTGTGGTACTAGAAGTATATAGGCGCAGGTAGACTAATGGTGAATTGGACTCTCTCCTCTCTGACTAGATGTGACATGGTGAGTCTGTGCTCTTTCTTACAGAGCCTCTGTGTTTCACTCAGATGCCTACTGAACTCTTCTTCTGAGGTCATTGAAGAAGCCCAACAAGGCTCTTGCAATCACTGAATGAACAGCCTTCCTCTTTTTAAAATTTTAATCAATTTTTTTTTTTTAATTCTGCAGTTGCTTCTGGCAGGCCCTTAGCATCGTAGATGTACACCTTGCCTCCAGTGTGCCTTCCCACCTGCATGTGGTAGTTCCCTCCCCCATGGAACACAATCAATATTCTGTCATTCTCTGTCATTTGGATGTTACATGTGCAAACAGCAGTTTTAAAAGAAATAACACCAGGAACTCTGCTGTCTACAAATCAACAACCAGGCCAAACAAGAAGTGGATTACCACAGAAATCCTTTTTGTTCCAAATTGTAATCAACTATATTGGATGCACAGGTTGTCCATTTTAAAAATTTAATAATGGGTTTTGGTCCTCCCAGTTCTATAAAAAGGGCATTTATAAATATTAATATGGAATAGCATGGAAAGAACAATACATAACAATAATGAGAATCACAGAATCCCATCACATTTGACACTGCTATGTCACAGCTTAAGGATTAGCAGGTTAACCTTAGAGTTAAAAATATTGCTTTATGATTAAAAAAAAAAATCTCAGAATTAAGAAAAAATTCCTTATTGCATTGTGCATTCTCTTTGGCTTCTTTGTTTTTCTCCAGGTTATGGGATCACTGCTTCGATTGACATTTTGGGAGAGAACGGGCTTAGAGGAAGGTAGGTTAGCTGATCTGCATTCTTCTTTGCCCAAGTCATTCTGAGCTTGGCTTTTGTCTAACCCTAACCCCTGACACCACTTGAGTCAATGGCCTGGCAACTAACACCCTATTTTAGCTGCTTCCCGGCTCCCCCCCCCCACCATTTTAAACGATAAAGTTACTGAAGGTGTCAGTTTTCACCAGTATTTCTAAATATGTCTAGTAAAAAAAAAAAAAAAAAAAAAAAAAACAAAAAAAAAACGCAGCAACTTCATAGCAAATCCAAGTATTGAGATCTAATCACCGCCTAAGCTGTGGGTTTATTATTATTATTATTCAAATCTGACTCACCAATATAGCTTAAGATGTAAATGAATTGCAGAGAGAAACAAAGCAAGAAAATCTCTGATGGCCTTTCCAGCTGCTGTGTGATGCCAGGACCTTATCAGTCACTGAGCGAAGCTAAACTCCAGTGGCAGCCTGGCTGCCTTCCTCCCCAAGCCCCTACCAAACAAAACACTTTCAGTAGCCTTAATATGAAACGGGGGAAAAAAAGGTCAAACTAGACAGGCTTTGCCAAATAAATCCCGAAGATCCATTCTAATTTCCAGCCTCGGATCTTTTAAGTCGCCCTGGATGCCCCTTATGATACGCTGAGCCACACTTTACTTTCATTAAAACTTTGCGACTTAGTATCTTTCAACCCGATAGCTTCACTAAACTAGTTCTCCAAGTGTCCTCTAAGCCGCTATGCATAAAACTACTTTGCTGTCATGGTAGCTTCTAATATCACCTAAACGCAGGCGGCGGCTCCGGGAATGAACCTGATCTACATGCATTCCATCTGAGCCTGGGAATTACTTCGCTTTGACTTTGACTGGGTGTTTTATGAGGAAGAGGTGCAGTCCTCTGCAGCTCCGACCCTAAGCCCTCCTGAAACCAAATGCTGAATTATCTACCACCCCGGTATTTGTTCTGGAAGCAATCTACACAGAACACGACTTTATCTTGCTAAGATTTCCAGCTGGGATTAACAGATGCTAAAAACATTTGGGGGAGCGGGGAGGAGGAAGGGACCTATAGAGGAGAAAAGAATAAAAAGAAAGGTTTCCTCCAACAGTGGCAGGGCAAATCCAGAGAAGATTCAGGCTAAGCTTCCAGAGTGAGGCTTCTCAGAGGGGTGCATGAAGAACCAAGCTTTACTGACATGAATTTAGAAATGGTAAAAGGAAAGTAAGAAACCACTCCGGGCTTCCGACTGTCCTGAAAATAACTTGGAGCTGGCTGGGTTCCCTGGGTGAGTACAATGCACTCAACTTCCCTCCACTCTGAGATCTGAGAGGCGCCTTTATTTCTTTTTTATCACCGTGGTCGGTATATGTTACTGCAGTCAACAGAATGATTGGCAAAGAGTTTCCAAAGAGGTGGAGATCATTTTTCTAGGGGAAAAGGGGATTAAGCACAAAATAAATAACCAGGAGAGCAGAAGAACAGATTCCCAAACCCTGTTGAATCTACAGTTGCCAGGTGTTCCGATCATACTATGACCCCAGATGTTCTATCCAACACAACTGGAAGACAGCCTAGCTCAGCATTGGGCTGCCAGGGGGCAGAATCGGATGTGGATAGGGAGGTAGGGGTTGGGGGTGAGGGTACAGAATAGGAAATTAATTTTTCCAGACACTGGCCTGGCCTTTTCACAGGTTGTCTTCAGGTATGGGGAACATGATAAGATTTGATAATAGGCCTGTGGCGACAGGTACAAGCTCTGAGGCTTTGCAGTCAAGCCAACAAGACTGAAAACCTGCGTGCGATTAGCTCAGTCCCGTGGAGTCTCAGTCCCTTCCGCCTAGGATGGAGAGAATTAATACCCTGCTCTTAAGTAGTCTTGGTCACATGTGAGGCACCCGCTTCTTGTTCTTGGCACACATTTGCTCTTAATATGCCAAAATTAACACGATGACACTTATTACTGTTAACTTGGACTCTGCTAGTAGCAAGGGCTACCAGAAGTTTCAGTGGTCACCTTTACTCATGCTGTTGGAAACTTCCCACCATGGCTGAACTGCTCTGGATTTCCCTCAGGACATGGGGATGAAGGGTATTTAATGCTATGTCCCTCCCCATTGCCCACGCCATTGTCAGATTGTATACTATAGGGAAATAAGGCAAGCTAGGGAGGCTTGAGCAATTCCCTGTGTGTGTGTGTGTGTGTGTGTGTGTGTGTGTGTGTGTGTGTCGGGGGTGGTAGTGGATTGAAAAGGCCTGTAGGACAACTCTAACAATAACACAGCCATCTGTGTGAGGGCTCTCACATGGACCGCCTACTCTTTTCACTCTATTCAAGTCTTTTTCCAAGATGGCCGCACTTGTTTCCCAGAAAGCCTTCAGTTACAGAGTGTTCTCAGTGCCGCTTCCTGGTTGACTATTCTAACACTTTAGGAATTTGATGCAGAAAAAACTGAAGCTTTGTGTTGAGAACTGATGGGCACAGAAGCCAAGTGATGTAGGAGGAATCCATCACTGGGTGTGTTGGCTGTAGTCTGGAAGCATCTGGCTTTGGTATAGCACTTCCTATTTATGATCATCTTCACTAAAGCACAGAGATGAGTTAATCACCTCTCACTGCTCCCATGAGATAAAGCCCAGAGTCTCCTGCATGCTGGGCTGGACTTTACCAATTGATCTACACCCCTAACAAGGGGTTAGCCACCTCTTTGAAGACTATAACAAAAGTTCAAGAGCCCGGGTGGCTACGCAAGGCTCTTCAAAGAGGAGGTCGGAAAAAGTTCTGGGCAAAGGGTCAGACCCCCTGGTCCTGGCTGTGTTAGACTCTCTGTTGGATCTCTCAACCACATCCACATGTTTCAAATGAGGTGGCTGACACCATTAGCTGGGATTATCTCCGAAAGGTGGGATTATAGGGAGAACTCACTCTTCACTTTAAATATCTTTACTTTCATTTTAAAATATCCTATATAGTATCTTGACCATATAAACTCTAAGAACATTATTACCACTTGTTTATTTACTGTGTCTGAGGGAATATGTATACATTGAGGCATCCAGATACACTTGTAGAGGTCAGAGGAAAACTTGAAGGAGTTAGTTACATGTTTCTACCTCAGTAATGATCCTAACAGTATAGACTTTTCATGGAATTGTCCTTCCAGTGAGACTATGCTGGACACAGCAAGAGCAGCTAGGCCACCAGTGGCTGGCTCTGACATAATGTGGCTGTGACCAGACATTTCTGTCTCCAGGTAATCTCCCTAGATATCTCTAGGCCTGGCACTTAATGCCCATGCTTTTTCACCCTAAGGCTACCAGAAAGTTTAATTTATTCATTTGATTCATTAATTCATCATATTCATTCCCCAATGCAGCTGGATCCCAGCATATGCACCTGCACAGTCAGCTAACATAGATTACTGAGCTAAATGCCAGGGGCTGCTGGTCTATGTGGGACCTAAAACTTGCACTTATTCTGAAGCACTCCAGCTGTCTCTGGTGCCATCAGGCTGCTACAATGATATTGTCCATGACACATTAGTATTATGAGGTGATTTCTTTGGGGTTTCACAGGTGCAAGGGTCCAGACCAGAAAACATAGCCAACCATGGACAAACCAAGCAGACAGGTGACCCTAAACACAATCATGACCTGACAATGCCCCACACGCAGGTGCAGGATTAGTGTTGGACACACATGCATGGCCTAGTGTGTTTTGACAATACTCTGCTTCTGTACCCCATCCACAGCACATGCTCCTCCCCTGTCCTTACACTGGAGGACACCTAATGGCAAATTAACATGCAGTTACAATAAACCTCAGAAACAAACAAACAAAAAAATGGTTGGGCAAGAAGTGTTTTGGGTTTCCAGAGAGTTCAGTCCAATTTGCCATCCATATCAAGGTTGGCTTTTGATGATGTTGATGGGAAAGACCGTGAACAAAACAACCTTTCTCTGCTAATTAATTCCCTTCGAAGAACTCTAAAGATCTTTAATTACACAGTTTGAAAAGCGGCAGTCACCCGATCAGGGGCGATCACCCGTGTGCTTCTCTCTCTGCCCACCTGAATGGAATATTTTCTTGTTTTCCCGGCTTCGAACACCTAGGATGGGCTTGCAGTAAATCCTGTCAACTCTATCTATGCCTTACAAAAGTGCTCTGATGTCAGGTATAAAGAATGCCACCTACAGCTTAATGTCTGAAAAAAATTCCAAGGGCTGCAAACAAGGAACGGTTTTGTCTCCTTAATGCCCAGTGTGCGATTGAGTGGAGATAGTGCCTCCGTCTGTAATCTATGAGGGAAATTAAAGTTGTTGAAAGACATGGGGTAAACCAGAAGCCTTTGTTTCTTTACCAAACAGGGAAAAAAATTAAACCACTAAATGTTTTAGCAGATTTACTCAATTTCCAATTAAACCACAAATCTATTATTGTAAAGCTCCAAAAAGCAGTGTTTCTTACTCTCTCCTTCACTTCCTCTACCCATCTGTGAATGCACACACATGTGCAATATGACATAGCAAGCCAAACCATTATTCACATATATGTTCTCTCTGTGTATATATTCTTTGTGTGTGTCCAGTGTTTGGCCTACGGGGAAGTGGGAGTGGAGAGAGCTGTACAATTTTAAAGGTGAATGAGGCCAGCTCAGTAGTGGTTTTGGGGAGAGCCTAGATCAGCTTTTGGGAAAACCCAAATAACCTGCCTCCTCCCACCTCCCAAGCCTGGAAGTTTCCATGGCTCCCAGTAGATCCAGACTGCAGAATGGAGAGTGGGGAGGGCATCAGATCTGCTGTACAAGAGCACCCTCTGCCAGCTGGCACGGAGGACTGGCTGGGGAGGCCTTTGGGCCAGAGGCCTGGGAAAGGGCAGAGCTGTACAGAGCCTGAGGCTGAAGGCCAAGCTGGAGAGAGATTTTTCTCTTCAAACCTTAGACTTACACTCACCTCTGAACAATAGCTCCAGACAGGAGCCTGATGCTGATTTCCAAGGGCTCTTCACATTAATCCTTCCCCAGATGCAGTCCCACTGCTTATCCAGTCCCCAGGAACTTGAATGGTTCTCCAGACACCCATTCAGTAGAAAATGAGGGGTGATTTTTGCCTTGTCTCCTGAGATCTCCAGTGAGCATGTTCTGGCTAACGTGTGTTTGTAAAGATAAAGTACAGGACTACTTTGGGGGCCTTCCCAGGCTATTACAAAAGCAAATGGTGCCAGCCTGGGCTCTGCGTGGCTTTTTAGACTTGAGCTGTTACGTTTGCTTGTGTTTTTGTTTTTGTTTGTTTGAGACACAGTTTCTTCATGTAGCCCTGGAACTCATTCTGTAGACCAGGCTGGCCTCCAACTCCGAGATCCACCTGCCTCTGACTCACAAGTGTTGAGATTAAAGGTGTAGGACACCACCACTGCCCTGTTACTTTTTGTTGTTGTTTGGGTTTGGGGGTTTTGTTTTTGGTTTTTGTTTGCTTGCTTTTTGTTTATTTGCTTGTCTTTTGTTTGTTTGTTTGCTTTTTGTTTTAATAGGCAACTCTTCCTGAAAAGGAGTCAAAACAACTTAGAATAAAGGTAAACATAAAAAGATCATTCAACTAAAATTAAGAAATCAAAGCTGGGCTGGCGATGGCTCAGTGGTTAAGAGCACTGACTTTTTCTAGAAGTCCTGAGTTTGATTTCCAGCATCTACATGGCAGCTGACAACTGTCTGTAATTTCAAGATCTGACACCTTTACAGAGTTATACATGCAGGCAAAACACAATTCATGTAAAATAAAAATAAATGTAAAAAAATAAAGCAAAGCCATGGAAAGAAGAAAGGAGCAAGCATTGGTTGTAAAATGTAACAGAGCTCCTGTGAGTTAGTGTCAGATCACAGCCTGAGCCTCCTGACAACCAGTGCAAAAAAGGTTCCCCAGTTGGATGGCTTATACAATCTACTTACTAGAAGGAAGCAGGATTCTTCTCAAAAGGAAGTGAGTCTTTGCTTTCTCCATTGTTTTAGGACAGTTGGTGTAGGGGACTCTGAAAACATCATACATAATTATGTTCTAATCAGATTATGAAATCATTATTGTAGAGCTCTGCTGTTATGCAGCACATGTAGGAAGTGCCCTGATGCACCTGTTTCTTTTGGGGTTTGTTTTTGAGACAGGTTTGAAAACCTATATGAGACCAGGGAGGCTTTGAACTCTCCATGTAGCCTATAATGATCTGACTGCTGATCCTTCTGCCTTATGCCCCTCCAATCCCTAACTACTGGAATTACAGACGTGTGCCATAATGCCTGGCCTTGAAGTACCTATTTCTTGCTATAAGCTTTGGCATTTGTGAAGAGCATACATGGGTCATAGTTCAGTAATGGTAACTCTTAAAAAGAGCAAAGAGAGAGGTGGTAAGCAGGGTGACCAAGGTGGTGCAGGCTCCTGGTGATTCTTTAGCTATTTGTGAGATACCTAGTAAGTGTCAAGTTCTAGATAGTTGTACAGATGGACAAAGAGATGGACAAAATCCTCCTGGATGGAGGGATGTGATCCAACCAAATGTTTAAAAGCCTTCAATGTCTCCAGAGGGATGCATGAACAGGTATAATAGAAAGGAGACTTTTAGATTTAAGTCTCAGAAATCCCTCACAGAGCAGACAGCAATAAACACTAATGATATGTGGGGCTCTGGCTCAGCAGCCCCCCCCTCCCCCAGTGTCTACTCTTTTCTTACCTCACTGCTGGCTTCAGTCTGCAATGCAGAAATGGCCACAGGAATTCTTAGAGACACAAAGAAACAGGGCAAGGTTCAGAGCGAGGCAGGAGGTGGTTTCTCCTGGTGTGTTCTGTTCTCTTGGGTTGGGGAAGCTTGGTCTCTACTCCAGGCTGCAGACTTCTCTTCTGTCCTATTGGCCAGAATTGTTCATCTCCGGTCTAAATGGATCCACCTTTAGACCAGCTAGCTCACCATTGGTGTTAGCTTCCTGTGGGGATTGGCTAATGGGAAAGATTGCCTCCTCTAAAGCATAGCTGCTGAGTTATTCCACAACTATTCCCTGGAACGAAGTAAAGATTTGAATGGCAGAAGACTCTTCAAGGTTGCTGGAAGACTCTACTTGCCTTTTTTTTTCCTCCTAGAGTTGGATTCAATTATCCCCTTTTTCTTTTTTGATGCAGGCTGGTTTGACCTCACATCAATCATCCGGCCTTAGCTACCCTCCTGGGATTTCAGATGTGTGTCACCAGTATTTTCCTTTTGCTGCTGTATTAGTCAGGGCTCTTTAGCGAAGCAGAATGGACAGAGTGTGCATATATATCACAAAAGGATTCCCTAGACTAACTTAGAATCAACAGAGGGCTGACTATCTGCACACTGGTAGCTGCTCAGTCTATGAAGCTGGGTACCTTTAGTACCGAAGTGATGCTAAAGACTTGGAGGATTCTTGGAGAGTGGCTGGTCTGAAGTCTTGCTTGGGAGGCAAAGGAAACTGGATTCTGCCATTAGTGGAGTATAATATCATTACCACCATTACCAATATCATCATCACTTTCACCACCATCACCAGCAAAAGCCACAGCAATGGGATAGACAAATGGACCAGCAAAAGGTAAAGGCCTGCAGGCAAGTGGTACAGCTTTTCCTTGAAACTCTTTGTATCTGGGGCACTCATCCAAAGGTGCTTCCACTCTGGGGAAAGAGGGTCCTTTCTCCTCAATTATTCTTTCCCAGAAATGTCCTTAGAGACCCTCCCAGAAGCGTGTGTGTTAGTGTATGCCAAATCATCTGTCATGGTGACAACCAAGGTTAATCATCACAGCATCTTTCCTTGTTTTCTCTTTTATTTCTGTTTGCACCTAGGTTTTTAAACAAATTTACACCAGCAAGACATCATATTTATTATTGTATCCATATTTAGCTCATTTTACACACTGTGAGTAGAATAATATTATTGCAAATAAATATATTATGCTAGGAAAGTGGGACCCCCTCAGTGATTTTGTCTGTCACTGACAAGGTGACCCTGCTCAAGTAAGTGATCTGTCTATCCTGCAGGCAACCTTAATTAAATGCACACACACACACACACACACACACACACACACACACACACACGAGATATAGACATATAGATACATAAATATATAGATGGAGAACATAGAGGAGGGCTGGAGAGATGAATCAGTGGTTAAGAGTGTGTACTGCTCTTACAGCCAATTAAAGTTCAGTTCTTAGGTGGCTGGAGAGATGGCTCAGAGGTTAAGAGCACCAGCTGTTCTTCCAGGGGTCCTGAGTTCAAGTCCCAGCAACCACATGGTGGCTTACAACCATCTATCTTGAGATCTGGTGCCCTCTTCTGGTGTGCAAGCAGACATGCAGGCAGAACAGGGTATATACAATAAATCTTTAAAAAAAAAATAGTTCAGTTCAGTTTCTAGCCCCAACATGGGACAGCTCACAGTCTCCCTCTTCTGGCCTCCAGAAACACTGAACACATGCATAAACACACCCATATAAAAAAATTAAAGAAAAAAATATATCTTTCTATTAAAAAAGACATAAGAAGAAAAGGACCAATCTTTGAGGAAGAAGAAATTTGGTGTTTGGACAAAGGAAATCAAAGTTTTATAAATAATCTATATTATATAATAAGTTGTATGTATATATGACAAGAAGCTGAGACTTAAAGGAGTATTCTTGGAGAAACTCAAGTGTAGAGCTGACTCTAAGACATTGCCTTTAAGGAGCGTACCAGAGAGATGGACAGCACGGACCTCAATACCAGGTGAGACATTACGCTGGTGGTAGAGACATGCTTGGAATAGACGGAAGGCAGATTGCAGACTGTGTACAAAAAGATCATTGGAAGAACTGATGACATGAATAATCACAGTGACATCAGAGAAAAATATCATCCACCTCATGACCCAGGCCAGAGAGCAAGACCTAGAAAATCAAAACAATATTCCCACTACACAGAAGAATTGAAGGATGCCAATCTCATACACTGAACTCTAGAACATCATTTTTCCAAGTCCAGAGAAAACCAAGTATGTTTCTGAAAGTAATTGTATATGCCCACAGGTTTCATAAAGTGTGCACTCATATAATGTATATATGTCTGTGTATGAATTATGGAAAGAATAACTTTTAAAAATAAACATCATATTATTTTCTTACTTAGCAACTTATTTGCCATACCATCACTTACCAAGTAAACATTTTTGTATTCATATAAAAATAAAATATTTAGGGCCTAGAGAGATGGCTCAGAGGTTAAGAACACTTACAGAGGACCCAGGTTCAATTCCCTGCTCCCACATGGAGGCTCATAACCATCAGACAATCTGGTGCCTTTTCTGGCCCCCACATGTATCAGACAAACACTCAATACACATTCATATACTCAGGCGAAGATGGATATAATATAATATTATATATATGTGTGTATACATGCATAAATACACATATATATGCATTTTCTTTTATTGAGACAGAGTTTTTCCGTGCAACCTCCCTGGCTGTCTTGGAACTTCCTCTATAGACCAGGTTGGTCTTGAACCCACAGAGATCTTCCTGCTTCTGCCTCCCAAATGTTGGGGATTAAAGGTATGTGATTTTTTTAAAATGAAATATTTATCTAAACCTAATAAAATATATAAATACATGCATAAGAAAACCCAAAATAGTCTGATGAAAGAACTCAGAGAATAATTAAGTAAATGAAGCAATATTTCATACACATGGATAAGAAGCATCTCATGCTCACAGATAGGAAACATCCCATGTTCATGGATAAAAAGCATCTCATGTTCATGGATAGGAAACATCCCATGTTCATAGATAGGAAGAAGCATCAATACTAAGATGTTTGTTCTTTCTGAATTCAAAATAATTCAACTCGATTAAAATCACCACAAATTATTTTGTGAATATTAACAAATGGATTAGAAATTTTATATGGGAGGCCAGTGAGATGACTCATTGATAAAGGCATTTGCCACCAAGATTAGCAACCTGACTTCAATCTTTGGGACTCACATAGTAAAAGAAAACAATGGACTTTGACAAGTTGTCCTTTTGATCTCTACATGTACTCTTTGGCACATGAATTTCTACCTGCATGTGCACACACACACATACAGACACACACACACACACACACACGTGCATGCACACACACACACACACACGTGCATGCACACACACACACACACGTACACATACACAGAGACACAATTTAAAGAATTGTAAAAGCATGAAGGAAAAAAAAAGCTGGGTGGTGGTAGCACATACCTTTAATTCTAGCACTTGAGAGGCAAAGGCAGACTAGCCTGGTCTACATAGCGAGTTTCAGGATACCCAAGACTGTTACATAGAGATGCTTTGTCTAAAAAACCCAATTAACTAATTAATCAATAAGTAAATTAATAAAAAAGAAAAAGTTTATATGGAAATGTAGAACACTATAGAATAGACAGCACCACTAAAGAACAGAAAACTGGCGTTACTAAACTTCAAGATTCCCATAAAACTTGGTAATTCTCAAACAGCATGGTGTAATACAGGCAACTGCCAACAGAACCTGATTCAGCCACAAAAACAGACTAATTAATGCATGCAGTCAGCTGATTTTTTTTTCTTTTGGTTTTTTGAGACAGGATTTTTCTGTGTAGCCCTGGCTGTCCTGGAACTCACTTTGTAGATCAGGTTGGAGATACACTTTGTAGATCAGGCTTGAACTTATGGAGATATGCCTTTTATGGCCAGCAAGCAGCCATCTGGAGAAGGGCACAGTGGGCCAATTTTCTGAGAAATGGATGCCCTGCACCTCCTCTGAAAGGGAGAAGAGCAGCAGAGAATCAGTGTCACACTCCTGCTGTCCCCTCTGCTCTGATGCTTCTTGAATATCATTCAGAATACATAGTGTGTGCTGGGATGGGGATGGTTACCCATGCAAGCCTATGAGTACACTAAATGCTCCAAAGGGAACATGAGACCTGTTCCTGCCAAACTAACACAGATTGCTATGTTGAAATACAGGCACTTTATAATATTATTTTACAATGTATTAATTTGTTTATGCTGTGGAATATTTATTTGATGATGCATAGATGTGTTATTTTTTTTTATGTTGCATTTATTTAGCTCTGTGAAGCTGTGCCTGCCTAAAATGCCTAATTAGTCTAATAAACAGTTGAATGGCCAATACCGAGGAAGGATTGCTGGGGCTGGCAGGCAGGGAGAATAAGTAGAGGGAGAAACTTGGGAGGAAAGAAGAGCAAAAGAAGAAGGTACAAGAAGATCTTAGGGGCCAGCCACTCAGCCACCCAGCCACCCAGCCAGCCTTTCTTGTTGACATTCAGCTTCTGCAAGCCTTGGTTGGACCAGTGTGTTTCCTGCAATCTCCTGGGTCACTGGAGCACCTCTTGTCCTCTAGCATGACTTTGCTCCAGGCCCGAGCTATTCTGAGGACAGATGTACACTTGCACACAGGTGTCTAAGGATGGCCTCTCAAGCCATGATAGAAAACTAGAAGGAGCTTGGTTGGCCTCCTTTTACTCTCTCTGCCTCTTCTAATCACTGCTCTGGTGAATGTACTCTGGACTCACAAAATACTTACAGATTTATACAGTGCCCTTTGCTTGGTCCTCTAGTACTTACATAAAGAAAATAGAGAGTTCCCATCATCCTTTGCTTTCCTTTCTCCCCTCTTTTTTCCCTTCCCCCTCCCTTGTCCCTTTCCTTCCCTCCCTCCCTCCCTCCCTCCTTTTCTCCCTATTTATTTATTTAGTCAGGTTCTCATTAGCCCAGGCTGGTCTTGAATCCCTGATTCTTATACCTCTGCCTCCTAAGAACAACAGAAATGACGTCATCAGTGTGTGTCACCTTGCTCAAATTCACTCATTCGTTTCTAAATGTACATTTGTTTTCATTTCTAAAGGAACTATTCATTCTTGCAGGCTGTTTATAAATACTCATTTTCTAAAAGTGTGCTTTCATTTCTGCATGTGTTTAAGGAACATTTAATCCAACCACCTTCCAGATGCCTCCTGTGCCTATAGAGCATGAAAAATTAAAACTGTGCTTCCTGGGTATTCCTGCAGTGAGACTTCCATGAAGTCTGAATGGCAAGAGTCCAGCCATTCAGATCCAGCGTGTGGGATCTGGGGGTAGCAGTGGTGGCACATACCTGCATGCAGCTTTTGCAGAGAAGCACAGGTATAGAGATTGGGTTTCCTAACTGCATATTTCTGTTTTCCCTGAGATTGAAACATTCATTCCATCCTGCAAGGAAGCTAAGTAAGAGGAAGGTAAACTGAGCAGTGCTGGAGCACACCTTTAGTCCTAACACTCAAGAGGCAGATGCAGGTGGATTTCTATGAGTTCAAGGCCAGCCTGGTCTACAGAATGAGTTCCAGGACAGCCAGATCTGTTTTACAGAGAAACCCTGTCTGCAAAAGAAGGCAAACAACTCAAAATAGCTCAGGAAATCCCTGAAACTGACCAGATTCACTAGGCTGCTCCCTCCCAGAGTAAACAAAAGCTGCTGAGAGTCGCTTTCAAAAGAGCTAAGCTTCAGTGAAGACTCAGACAATCCAAGCTGCCTGTAAGAGGTTTAGACCAGAGTCCCTTGGAAAGGACGCTCTCACCTGTTGAGATGCTTGCAGGCCGTGCAGTGTGTTCCAGGTTTCCCAGCTTTTGTGAGCTGTCACCCATGCTGGGATGGGCCCTGGTGATGCAACTGATTTTGAGTCATTTTTGTAAGTGACTCCTCACCACTGCTCCTGTAAGTGACCCCAATAAAACTCATTGGTTCACCAGGTTGACTTTGGTGGCATCTGGACTTTGTTCTATGGTGGGACTTCTATCTGGGGTTAGTAACCCTGTGTATTGTCCCCCCAGGGAAAGTTTTTCTCACACAACACCTATGCTGATCAGTCACTGCTTGTGTGGTGAAGGGTGAGGCGAGTCCCTGGTTTTATGGGTGTAGAATTGTCTGCTACTGAGCTAATTCTGCATGCTGTGGTGGCTTCCTGGGAGTGTCAGTGGTGTCAGCCTCTGGAGCACTAGCTGCCATTGTGTCATGGAGCTTCCTGGCTGAAGGAAACTGCAATTCCAGATGGTCTAGTTCTGTAGAGCTGAGTCAGCTCTCTGGATAATTCTGACAGTCATCTATGCTGCTTTAATTAATACATCTTTCTTACCAAACTAGCTGGGGTCAGGTCTGTCCAACCCTTAGATATATGCTATGGAGGGCATCACCTGCAATATCAACTACAGCTTCTGTCAGAAATGATTAAAATAAGAGAAGCACCATTCAGGGGTTGGAGAGATGGCTCAAAGGTTAAGGGTACAGGCTGCTCTTTTAGAGATCCTGAGTTCAATTCCCAGCAACCACTGGGTAGCTCACAACCATCTAGAATGAGATTAGGTGCCCTCTTCTGGCATGTGTATACAAAATAAATAAATAAATTGAGAGAGAGAGACACACACAGAGAGAGTCTCATTCAGACTTTTCTCAGCAAGTGAGGCTTTTGAGAGACAGTCTTGCTGTTGACATTTTTTTGGTTGCACGTGCAACTTTATGTGACAGTAATAATGGCAAGATTCTGAGGCAATGAGCATTGGAGCCCCAGGGCTCTCATTTTGCAAGGAGCTCAGCCTAAGCCCTATACTGAGAATTCTGCAGGCTGGGTTCTCTCAACACTACTGTCCTGATGATAAGCAGCCGCTCTCTTCCTGGTTCTTCCTCGTTCACTTCCAATTACCGTTGGCCCAGCACACACTGGAGCAGGCTAGTAAAGGAACTCTACAGCATCAAAGTCAAGTTTCAAAGGACAAGGCTAAAAGGCATGCAGTAGTGTGCATCCCTAGATGGAAGACTCACCTGATAAGCACAAGGAAAGGAAATTCTAACAGCCAGGAGGGTGCTGACAACAGAACTGTGTCTGGGAGCAGACATGTCACGTCTGCTCGCCCAGAATGCCGGTCTCTGTAATGTCTCTGTGTGTCCGCCCCACCTAGCCGTGTGTGTGTGTGTGTGTGTGTGTGTGTGTGTGTGTGTGTGTGTGTGTATGTGTGTGTGTGTGTGTGTGTGTCTGAGTGTGTGTATGTCTGTGTGTGAGTGTCTGTGTGTATGTGTCTGTGTGTGAGAGTGTGTCTACGTGTGTGTCTGTGTGTGTATGTGTGAGAGTATGTGTCTCTGTGTGTGTGTCTCTGTGTATGTGTGTGAGAGTGTCTATGTGTGTATGTGTCTGTGTGTGTGTGTCTGTGTGTGAGAGTGTGTCTATGTGTGTATGTGTCTGTGTGTGTGTGTCTGTGTGAGAGTATGTGTCTCTGTGTGTGTGTCTCTGGGTATGTGTGTGAGAGTGTGTCTGTGTGTATATGTCTGTGTGTGAGAGTGTATCTGTGTGTATATGTCTGTGTGTGAGAGTGTGTGTGTCTCTGTGTGTGTGTGTGTGCTGAAAATAACGAGTAAAGATATTTAAGTCTGAGCATCTAGGTCAGTGCTTCTCAACCTTCCTAAGGCTGTGACCCTTTAATACAGTTCCTCATGTTGTGGTGACCACTCCCCCTCCACAACCATAAAATTATTTTGCTGTGGGCTGGAGAGATGGCTCAGCGGTTAAGAGCACCCTCTGCTCTTCAAGAGGACCGGGGTTCGATTCCCAGCACCCACGTGGCAGCTAACAACTGTCTGTAGTTCCAGTTCCAGGCACACACCAAAGCAAATACATAAATAAGTAAAGTTTAAAAAAAAAATTATTTTGCTGCTATTTTATAACTGTAACTTTGCTATTGTTAAGAAGTGCAATGTAAATATCTACTCTGTGGCTCCCAAGTATTCAGTACTCACATGTGGAAAAACTTCTGGTATAGAGGACCAAGTGGGATGCTGGCACTTCTCCCTTCCTGGAAGCTCTGAGGCAGTTCTCACCCATGATTCTCTGATCCCAGATCATGAGGTAGCATCTAAGGATGTATAGCAGAGCTCTAGTGGGTGGGAAGGTGCTCGTGAGGTTGTGGGTGTTGACAACCAGGATTCCAGGCCCATCAGGTTGATACCTGCAGGAGTTTTGATCAGACAGCGTGGATGAGATAGCCTGTGGCTGCCTGTTCCCTGCCACCAGATACTCAGGAAATAGTCAGCTCCTGGCAGGAGGAGGCCTGAACTTTTGTCTTTGCGTTTTGCCTGTTAGGCTTTTATTACATTCTGTTTTCCTTCAGCTTTCCCTTGCAGTCAGTTAGAGCACTTATGGGCGAATGTTTGTTTATATATGTCATGTAGCTGTCCCTTCGGGGGTGGCTCTGTGCATCTGAGGCAGGAGACTATGTTTGTCTTTCAAACTAAGTGGAACTGTTAGAAACTCCTCCCAGGTTGTGGGAAGTCAGCAGCCAGGAGTGCACGGAGCTGCCTTGTGAGTGACTCAGCCTGTAAAGATGCTTGCTGTCCTGTACGCTTGGCAGCCTGAATCAGATCCATGAACAGACATCACCAAGTTGTCCTTTGACCTCGACATACATTCTGTGGCACATGTGCCCCCCCATGCATACAATAATAAATAATAAGTAATCTTAAAGCCAAGATAAGTCTTTAAAAAGAGAAGAGTGGGTGCCAGTTGGAGAAGGGAGGGTCTCACTGGGATTGACCCCTTAGTTAAGACTCTATGCCTGTCTGTGATCATTTTGGGTTTGCTATGTCTTCTCTTATAGGAATTATTACCAGCAGTCTTCAGAATGACTTTGCAGCTAGCCCCTCCAGAAATCCGAAGACATAATTCTTTTCTTCTCCAAATTTCCCATCTCTAAGCCTTCTAATTCTCCTTCAAATTTTCATCTGTAAAGTTAATGCAATCCAATAAGAAAATAATGTGCTCTTGAGACGTTGACACGCTCAGAGCCATTTTATCCTGCCCTAAAGCCTGGAAAAGTTTGAATTTTCCTCCAGATAAAAAAATAGTAAGAAATAATAGAATAATTCACTGTACTGTAACAATTAAATCCAGCAATTGAACATCACGCATTGGTAAATACAATGTTCACAACAGATGAAAGTCTCCCGTGTACTTAGAGACAGACACCAAGTTCTAAATCGAAAGCATCTATTCCCAACCACATCCCAAAATGTAAATAAGCATCCAAGCATGCGGCTACATATCTTTACAGAAGCAATTACAAACAAGCCTTATTATCAGCCCAGGGATGTCTCCAGCACACAGTCTTATCTGCTATGCCCCCTACTGGAAAGACTATGCAAGGCCAGCTGCATTATTTCTGATTAATTTTTGGCATCATTTCCCCATGTCTGCTTTAGGAATGCAAGGCGTGAAATTTATAGTAGCAGGTTTAATATTCCATCTAGCCAAGATGATTTTGTTACAAAGACTTTACCTTTGGTGGAATATTTTGGGTTGGCTCCCCGACCCCCCTCAAGAATATAGATTGCTTCTTCCTTTCATGGCATCCCCCTGTCCAAATTCTTTTTAAGCTGTCACCCAACTCAGTACGTGGCAGGAATAATTTCATGCTGAGGAAAATGTATTTAATCCCACATCTTGTAAGAATAATTACTTAGCATAATGCCACTTAAAATGTATTTTTATCTGCAAATGCTAATGAAGCTACAAAAGTCTGAATCATCTTTTTAAAGAATTAGGATATTAAGGGTGCTTTGCCTCCAACTCCCTTTTTTCCCCTGAAGAAGAATCCAGAACCCAGGGACTAATCTGAAAGTGGATCCTGCTGGCTTCCAGCTGGGTATGAGCCTGCTGGCTTTGGGAGGAATTTAACCACAGAGGCTTTCCTCCGAACCTTCTCAATCTCTGGACACACAGCTTCAGGCTTTCTCCAGATGCTCCCTCCTTACACAGGTCACCTGGATGGCCACTGGAAGGGAGCTTGGGTCCACAACCAAAGTAGGTCACCTACTCTAATGGCCTGGCTGGTAGCAGGCTATGGCCTTTGTCTTTAAGAATCTTATCTCTTTGATCATTGATGCACCCAAGTAGTAAAGACCACTGTCCTCTCTATTGTCTGCCCAGGGCCCCAAAGCAGTTAACAAAGAAAGACAGGAGTCAGAGAGGAATGGATGCTTTGTTTGGAAGTTTCTTTGAAATCCCTTTTATTTGGAAAGGTTGTAGACTCACAGCAAATGTTACAATCATTCAGGCGGACGCCTATCTACCTCCTCTCTGCCTAACTTCAGGCAATGGGATGCTCACACAGATACACAGAATGCACACCGGCCCAAGGCTGTTTCCACACCAAAGGCTTTCATGTAACCCGTGTGCATTTGGCCGCTGTATCTCTTTAGTCTTCTGAGCTCTGTGATGCCTTTCTCTGTTTCTTCTCATCTTTCATGATGTCACAACATCTGGACAGTTCTCACCAAGTATTTTGTAGACTGTCTCTTATTTGTGAGATGTCTTCTCACGGTCAATGAGTAGACATTTGGGGCCAGAGTACTACAGAAGCAGAGTTCTTTGTTGGTGCTCTGTGGGATCAGGGTCAGTTTTACAGCAGGGCTAAACAGGAACATGTGCCGAGACCACCTGAGACCAGGGACCCTAGAAGATCCCGAGTAGGTATTGTAAGGAGAGCTAGGTATGAACTTGGGCCAGTGACACCCTTGCTATTCCTCTTTATCTCCTTTCTCTGTTATGATCATGGCAAATAGAGACGTGGGAACATTACTTTGCTGTGGGGGAAGTCAGCATTAATTTTGCAAAGGTCTGATGCCGTTAAGAGTAGCAGAAGGCCACAAAGCATCAAAGGAAAAAGTTACCGAGGATGTGGGTGTGTGCAGGAGCAATGCACCAAAAGAACATGACAAGTGACCCTTTTTGAGTCTAGTGTAGGCCTTTGTGGATTCATGGGGCTCTAGATAACCTGAGCATGAGATGCATACATCTCAGTGGGTGGACACTAGTGAATGTGTGTTGAGGGGAAGTGGAAAAAATATACATATACTGTTTTATGTGCATTGGTGTTTTGTCATGGACATAAGGTGCCCTGGAACTGCAGTTACAGACAATTGTGAGCTGTCAAGTGGGTACTGGGAATTGAACCCTAGTCCTCTGGAAGAGCAGAGAGTGTTCTTAACCACTGAACCATCTCTCCTAAGCAGTTAGAGAGCTTGTTGCATTTCTTTGCTTTGGTAAGATTTGGTAGTAGTGGGGCTGGAGATGGCTGCCTTTGCCTTCCAAATGCTAGGATTAAATGCATGCTCCACTGCCACACAGCTAGACTGACTTTTTTTTTTTTTTTACTTCCTTAAAAGTGTTTCACCTCCCTTCCTAGGGGCTAGGCTCCTTGTCTTCCTGGCACCTCTCTGATAACCACCACTCAGGCCTGGCTCATTGTAGAAGCTCAGAAAATACTTATTAAAATAATTTTTTAAAATGCGTGAATAAATAGAGTGTTCGCTTTCAGACAGACTCATGACCATGCCATTCTTCCCTATTCTGAAATCTGTGACCCTCCCCAAAGGCTGGATGTGAGAACACAGCAAAGGCCATGTACACAGGGCTTTGAGCTTCCTGCCCTGAGTGAACCCTGCACATATGTGGAAGTGTGTAACAGGAAGGACTATTCTTTGGGAAGTCCCTTAGCCCTGTAGAATCTATACCATTTGTAGGGAGCTGAATAGTATCAAATGTAAAGAAGAGAAATTCTGAAACTGGGAAGAGATATAAGGGAAGGATCATGGGAATGGGACCATGTGGAATAAATCAGAAACATGTGGTTTTTACACATACATACATCTCTCTCCCCCACACACACACATACAAGACTGAGACATGTCTCTTGAGACCAGTTCTTTATTTGCTCAGTGATTTTGGTTACTCTTTCATAATTGACAATTATCTATATAATTTCAACATTATTTATAGTTCTTATTGCAATTTAAATTGAATAATTAGCAATTTCCACATAGATCTGGGTTTATGACACCATTGGTAAAGTACCTGCCACACAAGCATGGTGACCTGATTTGATCTCCAGCCATGGAAAACACTGGGTACACTACACACCTGTAATCTCCATCACTGGAGTGACAGGCACCAGCAGATCCCTGGGGAGCAGGCCAGCCAGCCCAGTTTAAATGACAGCCCCAGGTCCCAGTGAGAGAATTCGTGTCCAAAAGCCAAAGTTGACAGCTTCTGAGCATCAACTCTTGAGACTGACCTCTAATTTCTACACATGTACATACATGTGTACCTCCATATACTTGGGCAGGCAGCCTCTCCCCCCCAAGTACAAATTTCCAGGTGTGTATTTAATGGATACATTTTTAAATATGAGAAGCAACGTTTTAGGAGCTCCCCACTCCCCCGCCCTTTCTTTTGATAAGATGAGGTTTTGCTCTGTAGCCCAGGTTGGCCTCCAACTCGCCATCATGTCTGGCCACAAGGAGGCTCTGAAGACATAAGTTACTGAGTGACATAAAGTAATAACCCCTTTTCTAATCACTAGCAAGGCAGCCAACGCTCTGAGCAGTTGTGTGCACACAACAGTATACCCTATCGATCCTCACAGGCCCCCTGTGGAACTACTCAGGCTGCAGAGATGGAATAACTCATTCTCCAGTGGGAAGCTGGGAGTCTAGCTCCAACTGCTGATATACTGCTTTAAAGCCGTTCCAGAAATGGCGCATGCTTTCTAGAACAACTCAGCCCTTGGGATTGTGAACAGGGGAGCTGAGAAGGGTTAGATTTCTGTTCTTGGCTCCGACGGAGGCACCGTGAACACATCGAGTCTGAGCCATTTCACACGCTTCAAATGAACCAGAAGCTCCAGCTCGCCTGAGACATCACAGGGACTGCTTGCATGAATGAAGCAGCACCTGGCAAGGGTGAGGCAAGGGGTTTCTGAAGGTATTTTCTCAAGCCAAGTGCACTATTAAAAAGAACGCAGTCTCCATCAAAATTGCAGGCAATTCATCTAACTACATCAACACTAGCATTGTGGGATCAAAGGAGGCTACTAGGAAATAAAACTCTAGTTTGGATTTATTCTTATAGGCGTCCCTACTATTTCTAGCTCACAATATCCCACAGAATTGAGCTCTTTAAAGCAAGTACTGGTTTGTTCATAAGAGATCAAGCAAGAGGAGAAATACTGTGCAACCAGATGAAGTAGGTTAGCTTTATGACTTTATCAAATATGCAGCAAAATCATAGTACAGTTCCCATGGCTACAGAGGAGAGGTCTTCATTTCATGGGAGGCATCAAATTTACTTTCCTCCCAAAGTTGGAAGGCCAAATGACTTCCAATTCTGAGTCAATAAAAAACTAAAGTGGGGGGGCTGGAGAGATGGCTCAGTGGTTAAGAGCACGTCTACTCTTCCAGAGGACCCGGGTTCGATTCCCAGCACCCACATGGCAGCTAACAACTGTCTGTAGTTCCAGTTCCAGGCAAACACCAAGGCAAATAAATAAATAAAAGTGTTTAAAAAAAAAAAAAACTAAAGTGGACACTGAGGCAACTCAACAGACGGCCATGTCACCAAGACTATTATAAATTATAAGAGTCTTTACTATTATATTTTTACAATTCATATGTGAACCTTAGCCAAATTTGGAAATAACATTCTCACCAACATGGAACTGGCTTGTAATTAAAGAGCTAGATGTGTGGAGCTGAAGAGATGACTCAGGGGTTAAGAATACTTGCTCTTGCAGAAGACTGGGATTTGGTTCCCTGCACCTGCATGGTGGGTGACTCATAACCATCTTTAACCCCAGTTCCAGGGGATCTGAAATCCTCTTCTGACTTCCTTGGGTACCAGGCACATGCTTGTTACACATACATACATGCAGAAAAAACATTCATACATATAAAACAAAGTCTAAAACAATTTTAAAAAGTTAGACATGTATTATTTTTAATATTTTATTCTGTATGTGTATGATGTATTGTGTGTGTATGTGTGTGTGTGTGTGTGTGTGTGTGTGTGTGTGTGTGTGTGTGTGAGAGAGAGAGAGAGAGAGAGAGAGAGAGAAAGAGAGAACATGCCATATTATGTGTGTGGTGGTCAAATGGTCAAAGGTCAAAGAACACCTTTGTGGCCTCGGTTTTTTCTACCTTAACCTAAGTTCTAAGAATTGAACCCAGATCAGGCTTATGTGGCAAGTAATTTATCCACTGGGCCATTCTGCTAACCCAGCTCCTTTAGCATTTTAAATAAAGTAGCTGAACCAATCAGAAGAGTTATAAATGCCAGCTCAGGGCACTCTTGCTCTCTGCTACCGTGACAAAGTCAAACTCCCAAGTAAATGAATAATCCATAGAGTTGGGGCATGTTCTCCAAAACAGAAGTATGATTGTTTTAAATTTGGCTTAGGCAAGGGGAAGAAATCTAAAAAGACCAACATTTTTCAAATGGAACATCCAACTGCTGATTCAGTTAGAACACAATTTATACTAATAAGTTCTTGAATTTCAAAGTGACTCATCATATAGAGACTTTTTTTTTTCTTTTTTCTCTCTCTCTTACTATACAGAACCCTCCTCCTCATTTCATTTGAGACAGGCTTTCTCTGTGTAGCCCTGGCTGTCCAGGAACTCACTGTGTAGACCAGGCTGGTTTCTGACTCACAGAGATCCACCCATCTCTGTCTCCTGAGTGCTGGGATTTAAAGTATGTGCCACTCCCACCTGGCCAGAACCCTTTTGAGTATGGATTCCTGAATCCAGAGCAGGCAGGGGCATTTCCGAGGGAGGCCAGGGATACATCTAGTTTTGCTAAAAGAAGAAGGAAAAGAAACTACATGCTGGAAGGTTGGACCAGAGAAAAAGGTTCATATATGGGTCTTAATTTCCTATGACGAAGTGATTCTGATTTCACATACTATCCTTGAGAAAGTTTACTGTTATTTATATCTAGCTGCATATTTGATGGTGAGATACAGCTGGCTTCATTTGACTGTGGGGAAAAAGTGTCCCAGACTGTTAGCTAGCCCATTATCTGCTCCCAACTTCTTGACTACTTAGGCATGTGACACTAACCTAGCCATTCCTCTACCATAGGCTTAAGTCTGTGCACATGTGATCCTCATGAGTGTGCAGAAATTGACACAGGTGTCTTTCTGCTGCTTTTCACTCCCTTTATTATTATTATTTTTTGACAGGATCTCTCCTGGGACCTGGAGCTCACCAATTTGATCATACCTAGGTATTTTCCTGGCTCTGCTTCTCTGGTGCTGGGATCATACTATTCACCCACCTACCCCCCCACCCCTTTTTCTGTTTTTATGAGACAGGTCTCACTCTAGTGCAGGCTAGCCTGAAACTACATAGCCCACCCTATCCTCCAATTCCTGGTGGTCCCCTACCTCCTCCTCCCTAGGGCTGGGAATCCAGATGTGAAGTACCACTCCTGGTTTAGGTAGGTAGATAAGCTGTGTATCAGGGACTTATAAGTAATTCTGACATTAAGTTTTCCAAAGCCAATATCTTTGAAACGTATTTACTTTTACCATGACTCTTAATAATAGAAAGTAGACTCTATTCCTATTTTAAGGCAGTGTTTTTGCTATGTAGCCCAGGCTAGTCTCAAATTCACAATT
Organism: Sigmodon hispidus; assembly: GCA_004025045.1. NCBI lineage: Eukaryota > Metazoa > Chordata > Mammalia > Rodentia > Cricetidae > Sigmodon > Sigmodon hispidus. The sequence continues at coordinate 109,818 of PVIH01000101.1, read as the reverse complement.
CTACTTCTGGTCTCCTGAGGGCTGGGATTACAGATGTGTACCACCATGCTCCAAGAGGTAAATTCTGTATTGAAACCCAATCTTCACACTTGGATGTAAATATTATATCTACATTTAGTATGATGTTATACATACCTGCTTGCTTATACAGAAAGTGAACTGAGTTTTATGAAATATTCTTCCTCCCTTATGTTAGCTCAGATGCTTTCTTTTATTTTCCCTCTATTTCATTAGGAAACAGCTGGTCAGTTTTACTGTAGCTAACTTTATGATCTACAGGTTGACAGCTGTTCCAGCTAGGTACACTAAACAACTGTTCCCTGCCAAGACAGCTGGAGTGCACAGGTTAGTGTTCACGTTCTGATTGCTGAAATATAAACAGTGATGTCAAAACCAGTCATAGAGAATGAATATGCTATGACTTAAAACACAGCAAACTCAATAGGAACAACCACCGAGCACAACCGCTCCATAAGGAGCCACACTATTTTATACTGAGCTTTAGGTTTTCTCTTCTTCTCTACACAAATATTTTGTGAAGACTTATTTTCATGTGTATGAGTGTTTTGTCGGCACGTGTGTAAGTGCACCTTGTGCATGCCTGGTGTGGGATATCAGAAGGCATCAGATCCCAGGAACTGGGATTATGGATTGTTGTAATTTGCCAGGTGGGTCCTAGGAACCGAGCAAAGGTCCTTTGCAGCAGCAAGTGTTCATACCTCCAGAGCCATCTCTCTAAACCACAGTCTGTCATCTATCCTTTAGTTGCTGTTAAACGTCCTTCTACCTGCCTGATTTAACTAACTCTTCAACCGAAAGAACCTGAGTTTTTTGAGTGAATCACCTTTCCCTTGAGAAATTCCTTAAAAAGTACTGTTAGTATCTGTTGCTACAGCAGCTACAGAGGGTGCTTGGTTTTGTGTAGATGGACAAAAGTTCATACTGTGTGTCACACTACAGTGCCAAATGCCACTAGGATGAACGAAGAGGTGTTGGAGAGGCATCAAAAACAAGGAACTAGGGAGTTTCTGTTTTAATTTTGGAGGATGCTGCAGGGTGAGAGATGGATATATATGAAGGGACTGAAGGAGGTGAGCAGGATTAGGGTGCATGATGTGAAATTCCCAAAAGATCAACAAAGAATTATGTTTAAAATGCTATTATTAACATGTTTCCTTTCTACTTTCAAAGCTGATCTTGAGGAAAGACATGATTAGATGATTTGGGTCCTTAGAATCTTCATTGTTTCCACTCTTGCAGATTTGGGATTCAGGACTTGGTATCCTGGTATGGTGGGGCATTCTTGTCTTTCACAATACTTTTGGGAAATATCGCGGTAAGTTCTCAGTAGTGGACAATTCATCAGGGTTGATAAGTCTGGTCTCATTTGGTCTCATTTCCCAAACAGTAATCTGTGGTAAAATGTTTTTTGTATGATGTAAATAAATAACTGTTTAGACCCATGTAGGGCACCGTAGAAGTGGGTAGAGAATCAGAGGTAGTCAGGTAGAAGGAGGGTGGAGTTATTTATTTTGTTTTAGACTCTCAAGAGGAGCAGACATGTAAAAAGTACCGGCCAGCCACGGGCTGAGCCACGTGGCAAAAAGATTAATAAAAATGAGTTAATTTAAAAAAAAAGAGCTAGCTAGTAATAGGCATAAGACATGGGCCAAACAGTGTTAAAATATATAAACATATAATTCATTTCTTTTATTTAGCACAGACTCACAGATGAACAGCCACCACTGGTTCCGGTGATTCATCTATGTAAGGAATAAATACTTCATTTAGCTAACGAAAATTTAAAATTTCCACTTTAATAGATTTCCTTACAAAATAATCTCTTTAAGGGAACAGTTCCAAATAGATGTTGACTTCGATTAAAAGGATGAAATTCATTCATAATGAAATTAGTTTATAATACGTGACATATACCAATATAAAGTCTTGATTCCAGGGCTGGGCTGAGGGGAGAGAGCTGGGCTCTATTCTGTTTTGATCCATTGTATTTTTCTTCTCTAACAAGATGTACAGCAGATATAACAATTCTAAATAATGCAGTTATGAGAGAGTGGGCTCTTGGCTTTGGCTCAGTTCTCTGTATTTTCTGTTGCACTTGAACAGTGACAGAAGAGTCAGGTATGTTCAGATGCTGTAAGATGAACACTGGGGTGAGGGGCAGCCCTGATTGACATGCTGGACTTTTGATCATTATCTTGAAGTGAGGCAGTCTCAGCAGCAGACAATTTTAAATATCTTCAAAATATTTTTATGACTGAAAATTAGTCTTTACACATATCACATGCTTTTGTAAAAATAAAGATCCAGCAAATTGCTTGTTGGCTTCACATTCCTGGTTTGAGAACCTCTATCTGTCCTTTCCACCAACCAGCATTTATTTTTTAACAGCATGAGCTAATCCTTCTAACACATGTTGCGTTGGTGAAGAGTTATTATTGTTTTTTGTCGAAACAAAACAAAATAACCCTTTCAAGATATGTCCTGGTTAGCTTGCTTTCCTATATTCCAGGTAAGCACACTGTACTACTCCTTAGGCTTTGAAGGATATCATCCATGCTGATCCAAATCAAACAGGCCTTCAGAGTCCTGACAATGACGTCTTCATTGAGCATGAGTGCGGCTAAGCCTCTGCTCCTTGTTTGCTCTGCAATGCTGTGCCAAGATCTTGGCTTTTAATGTTCCCAGCATCCTTGGAAACATCACTTGTTTGGCATATAAGCTTAAGAATGGTTTTGCATCCACAATAAAATTTGAGGATAAATGAAAATACTGTGAATCTCTTAGGGGGTCTGTCTGGAATGATTTTCTTTACCTAGCCATAGCACCTGAGTAGTTCAGAATCTTATTACTCTGTGATAGTGCATCTGTAAAATTATATCAGAAATAAAAAAGGATTTGATATAATAGGATTCATTTTTTAACCTTAGAGATTCAATGTTTTTTTCCTGAATATTAAAAGCACTCATTTTAACTGCTGACGGATATTAATGGGAAATATGATTAAGGAGGCACAATGTTTAACTTTTAATATGTAAATTTAAGAATCTACTCTTCATATCCTAATCTGATGACATGGAGTTATCAGCAGAGTATAATAACCTGACCTCTCCAAACTGGCTTTAATTAAGTCTTTTAATGGCTAAATATTGTAGCTTTATCAACAGAAAACACCAAGAATATGAGCAAAGTAACATTTATTTACAAACCCTATTGTAAGCTTTCAAAATAATACATTAGTAATGAATTCTATTTTGGTTACATTTTGAGTAACAGAAATATATACATGTACATATAAAACAGAAATATATATATATATACCTATATATAACAGAAATTTCTATATTCACCCCTTTAAAGAACAAGAGGAAATAACACACCAGGAACTGTGCATGCTTCCACCAGAGAAGGGTGGAAAGTGGGGCATGCTTGGGGCTTTGCTAGCTAATATGGAAGCCACAATGCCTTTGTGCTGTGCCCTCTGGGGCAGGCTGACCTCAGGGCTCTGCAGTGTGGAGACAGACAGCTCTGCTGGATCTCACTTGCTCCTCAGGCTGAACTCCAGGCAGAAGTTGGCTGTGTGGGGTTCCTGTCCATCTGCCAACGCACAGCACTCCAGGAACACTGAGGGGACGCTGGCCAAATCCCTCATGAGAAGTCATCCCCTTCACTCCTCCCCAGCACTGGGGTGGGACTAAAGAGCCCTGTAATTTTATGGTGTTAGGCTTGGCCAAGAAAAAGGAGGAGAAGCAAAGAAAACGACTTGAGCTTCACCCAGGAGAAGGGATTCTCGGAAGCATCTGACTTGGAAATGAAGGCCTTTCTAGCTAACCCACCTTAAATCTTGCCTCCACTTGCTATGTTTTCTCCTTTCTCAATGGTTTTAAGAAATTTAAATAGTTGTAACTTTATGTGTCACAGGCTACATATTATTGCTTTGTCAAAGAAAGTGGTCTAAAGTCATTGCTGCACAAATACCAAATCACCCCTGTGTCGCCTGTAAAGCACACTCAGAAGCGGACAGGGCTACATGCTGACATATGTTTAAAGGTAGGTGTTCTTCCAGAGGCCCCCACCACCACTCCCAAGGCTACTAATAGAAATGTTCCTTTTAATAGAGTTCTGAAAACACCACATGTGTAGGGAGATTCTCAGATGTGTAGATTCTCACACATGCCGCCCATGTTCAGAAATAAACTCAGTCGCACATACTCAAGCAGTTTATTTTCTGAACCAATAAAGACTTACTTAAGAAATGTTTGAATTGATTCCTCTTCCCCAGAAAAATGAAAATCATAATCTTACATAATTTCTTTCGAATGCAGAGACTTAGTTTATCTGTGCTTCCTTCAATCTTCACACCCCTCTGAGCTCCAACGGGTTTTTGTTTTAAGGTGAACCAGGTTTCTGGCTCTTCCCCGTGGAGAAGTTACTTTCAAGTCAGTGAAAGTTCTTGGCCCATGATTAAAAGTCTTTGCCAATTAGTACTCAACAACTTCAATTCAGTTTCTTCTGGTTCAAGATGAGCAGGAGCCTAATAAGGCTGTGATGAAAGGGCAAAAGGCACCCGGAGCCAAAAGCGGATTAATGAGCCTCCTCCATGTATTTGTCTTCCTAACAGCTGAACTGTTACAACTATTGACACTCTTCAAAAGGTTCCGCTCTGAACCCTGTCCAGGCTCTGCAGGCTCCAATGGACATCTTCAAATCCAGAGAATGGAGGAGCAAGAGCTTCCCCTGTGTGATGCCAAAACCAACAAAGCCCCATGGATCAGGTAATGAAACTTCAGTTTTTTCCCCTTTGAGATTTATTTACTGGCAGCTGACAAGGGGCAAATTCAGCTCGAATTGTGCAGTCAAGGCCCTGTCAAGCTTTTAGAGGCACCCTTGTCTTGAAGCACCTTCATGACTGGCATTTCACTCAAAAGCCCTCGGCACTGGTCCTTAACAGCTTATGACATCACAAAGGACACTCCAGACAGATGCCTACATGGCATCCTGCAGCATTTTAAAAGAGAATTAGTGGTTTTAATTATGGTCGTAGTATGAAAGGGAACCATGCAAGCTCCACGGGAGACCTTTGATCAGACCCTTTTGCTAGTACAATGCCACGGAACTGTGACTATTCCTGGTAAGGGGCCTTTTCTTGCTGAATGACTCACCAGTGATCTTTGAATGCAGACAAGCTTCTAGCCCTCCCTCTTCATTAGTGAGCATTTCTATACAGGGGCCTATATAGTGCTTGGAGTCTAGGAGCTATACAATCGGAGGGAAAGAATCCCTACAGACTCTGGCCTTTACTGAGGAAGTGCTGAAGGACTCTGAGTGACTTTATTCATTAAAACAGGTTGCTATTAATTAACTGTCATAATAAAATAAAGAACTATTATTTGCATTTCTTACTATGTCCCCTTTAGTAATATGTATAAAAGATGTCTGTAACAAAAATGAATTTATTGAACAACTTCCCCATTCCACCTCTTGCCAACACCTTTTTGTGCATCTGGGCAACTAGCTATTAATTATTGGGTCTAGATCTGTGAATCCAAATAAAAGTAGAACATAAATATGAAATTAATTAAGGACATGTTAAATGCCTTTTAATTTACATGTTTCTGCAATTTAAGTAAGCAAACATGAAATTAGCTTTCCTTTTCAGTGATTGCAGAATGAAGATGATAAAATTCAAAAGTTTTTTTTAAAGAAATCACATACATGATATGATATAAAGTTTCAGACTCTAACACAGTTAACTTTTAAAAAGGGAATTCTAATGAGATATAACAAGAATTGTTTTTAGACACCATCTCAACTTCAACTTCAGAAAATGAAAAATGCCTTTGGTCTGGATTGAGTATTTTAAGATTATCTTTTTAAGTGGATCCCAATAATCACAGACTTCAAAAGATTCAGGATCAAACATTACAGGTCTGTGGAGACAGACAGGTCCTTCTCATTTAGAACTTACAGTCAGTATATGAAGATGTTCCTGACCACTTCTCATGGAAATGCTGATTTGGTAACAAGAGATAAACACAATTTTGCATGAGGCATACACTTTAGCTAGTAACATGTTTCTGTTGTACATGTTACTTATATCCAGGAAGTAATGGAGATGTCTACTTTTTAAACATAATTTCATTACTTGAAGGAAAATCTTTTGGACTTTAGCATCTCTGGAAGGAAGCAGAGCCTGATGAGCAGGGCTGCCACTGTTTGCTGGCTCAGATCTTTTTTGTGTTTCTTAGACTTTGCAGTTCTCTCCTTAGGTGCTTGAGAGCAGCTACAATGTCTGCTCTCTGTGGATCAGTCTGGGCTTTCTGAATGTAGAGATGAAAATGTCTGATGGTTTCAGACAGCAGGACTTCAGGGTCTGTGTCTGTCCCTGGAAGGCGCAGCATCCGCTCGCAGGCGATGGCGTAATTCTTGTGCCAGTTCACTGGGTGTTCCTCTCCCAAGTACACGATCTCCTTATAAAGCTGGAAGACAGCAAGGGTTGGGATTCCATTGTTAATTTAACAGACTTTCTTGTTTCAAAACCAGAAAAGAGAGGAAATAATAACACAAGGAAAAAAAAATCCAAGCAGCCTACAGTAAAAATCTAATCATTGCCAGGCCATGCAGAAAATACAGGGATGCTCCGTAATTACTACAGTAGCAGGAGGCAAATGTGCTTCATCTAAAAGTGCTTCTGGGGTTTTAGATGCTGCAGGATCCCAAGACACACTGTGTCAGGACAAAGTGCTCTTCCTCCAGAAAGATGTTCTGGGAAAGGATTTAGTTCTAACTGGAAGAAAGCTATTTACTCAACAGGCCGAGCGGCTAAATCTAAATTTAGCTGCTGGGAAAAAAAAAAAAAAAAATCTGTCTTTAATAGACAATGTAGAAAAAGAACTTGGCAGAATTAAACTTCTGCTTCACATTCTTAAGGTGGATTTTTCTCTAAATGGAACAGCAATAGTGTTAGCACAATCCAGTCCAAACAATTGTTATCAAGGGTGCTAAACAGCATGAAGAGATTCCCTGAAAGGGCAATGCTGATGATCCTGACAACACCCTACAATTTACCATCTTCACAGCCAAAACACTGTCCACAGAAACTCGGATTTTTGATTTCCCAACTGCAGAGACAGTGTTAGCTGGATGCTGCTGGATTTAAAACATCTATTATTTATTTATTTGTGTGAGCACGCATGTGAAGTTCAGAGGACAACTTCTGGGGGTTGGTTCTGTCCTTCCACTGTGTAGGTTCTGGGGATCAAACTCAGGTCCTGGGGTTTGTTAGCAGGGGCCTTTACCTGCGCAACTATCTGCTCCAGAATTTTGATAAGAAATTTTCCGGAGGGAATGCACCAACATTTAACAATTGAGCAGGTAAGTGAAGACTAATTTGTATAACGGAACATGATGTTCCCTTCTTTGGAAATCTCACTGTCACATCAGCATGGGGTAACTAGTAGTGTCCCAGTAGACAGGACAGACCAGAGGTGCTTTTGAATTAGGGCTGTGTTCACAGTAGCATGTAACTAGCTGACATGGACCAGTTACATTATCTTTCCCATCTCCTCCAAAGCAGACAAATGAATGCCCACTGTAAGACAGTGTCATTTTCAAGAACTCCATAGCCTGTGACTGTCCCCTGGAGATTTTAAAACCCCATCTATCTTCAAGACTTTCCCCTTCACACTGGTGACTCACAGCTGACATTTAGGTTGGAGTGACCTTAGACCCTGACCCTCTTAGTTGCCAGACCCAACTCTACATAATAACTCTACCTTCCAAAACTGACTCCCTTCTCTGTCCCTGAGTAGAGTGCCTCAGAGGACTCTGCCTTTGCTCCTAAGGCTACCACCTTATGGACTAGCCGCTCTCCCATTATGTTCTTGCTCTATTTGGCTAGTTCATCCTGATATTCCCACATGGCACCTCATGACATCTCTTCCCAGCACTCAGGCTCAGCTCCCTGGGCCCCAGAGTCCGTCTGTCAGCATCCAGAAGACTAATCTGTGACTGTGGAGTGGTTGCCTTTCTGTAGTCTGCTATCTCTGTGATAGCAGGGACAAGACCATATCTAACACTTACGCAGTATTGAGTAGGTGTTGAATAAATGCTGTGAGTGAGGAAAGAATGAAAGTGAGTTGATGTTCAAAATTGAAGAGCAAAATAAGTCATGGCAATTGGACACCATGCTGCTTTCAGTCAGCAGCAAGGAAATGTGCTGGCTGAGTAGAACCATAGCAGTCTAGAAAGACGGGAACTTGGCTGCTCATGTACGCAGGGGCTGAGGTCTGTGTGCACAGGCCCTTACCAGGATATGTTTCTACATGGCAAACTGGCTATATCTGTAGTGATGGAAGAGGCCAGTGCTAAAAGTCACAGGAAACCAGAGCCTTAAAACAGTGGTACCACAAGCCTCTCTTCTATGTGCCTTTCCTGAAGAGAGTGTAGCATCTATATCTTTGGAAGGCATTGGGCTGCCCAAGGCTAGTAGAAGACAGACTTTCTGTGGCTTTTATTTGTCCTCAAGACTGCCCTACCAGCCATGGCCTATCAGTTCATGAGCAGGAAGGGTTTTGCCTTGAGGGTGACACGGCAGAACATGTTTTAGTAAAGTTTCCTCTTGGTGCTGCAGTCAAGAACCAGGACCCTGGCTAAAAATCCCACAGCTTCACCGTCCTGCACCTGAGGAAAGAGGCTGAGCCACCACAGGGCTGCACTCCTGCACGCTGCAGAATTAGTTCCTTCCCTTTCAAGCTTTCCAAATCCTCTGCATCTGTAACTCACAGCCCTTTCTCCAGCTCCATGACCAGTAGATACCATCACCAAATCCCCACCCCACCCGCCTCTGGTCTGCCTTTTCTAAGCCCCATGATCATATTGCACCCAATTGGCTAACCCAGGATAAGCTTGATCTCAAGTCCTTTAACTCAACCTACAGAGTGCCTTTTTGCCACAGGAGATAGTAGCCCTGGCACTGTGGGGATGGGGACATTATTCTGATTACCATGACCCTTTACCTTAAACACTGCTTATGAAACAATTGAAAATTGAACATTTTCCCCATATATGTGTCTTTATAATGCTCGAGATAAGCTGGACATTAGAGAATAAAATGTCTGATGTACACCCTGTCTCCACTCTAGACATGTCCACCTCCCAGTAGATGCTCTTCAACAGGACTGAAACGTACTTTATATGCATGAGTGTAGAGCTGTGCTTTCACATCTGGAGGCACAGTAGCAGTCTCTGCCAGGTTAAAGATGAAGAATGGCGTTTTCATCCTGGGGGTGGGAGGAAGAACTCTCGTTAGGATCATCTACCCCAGCACAAAATCTTTTCCTGTGCATTCTTCATTCTCTCGTATGCATGGAAATTTACTCTGAGCCAACAGCAATCCAAAAGCCCTCCAAAGCACAGCGCTCACACTGCACACTGAAGCATCGGGGAAAAGGTTCATGTCATTACTATGTGGTTTCCTACAGATGCACGTCACTGTTATGATGAGTGGTCAGGGGCAGAAGAGTTGGTCGGTTTGTCAGTGCATCACTGAAGGTGCCCATCACAACAGCTGTATCACTGCAACCGGTTCCTCCAAAGTGGCTGGGTTCTTGGAGCACACAAACATTACAAATTGTATTTAGTGCACCAATTATATCAGCACCTGCCTGAATGACCTGCTTTCATCTTTTATGTGATGGTCTTCCGGATTTCCCACATTCAGTTCCAATGAAGAATTGTGCAGTGTATCTTTGAACAGGTTTTCAATGCATATATTGGTCCCTGTAACTAGACTGGCAACTTTAGGACAATTCTATTTCAAAGGCATGCTGGTACAAAGTACAGTACAGCTATTTTGTAATGATTATATTGGAGTTACATTTCTTTATTGAAAAAAGCACGTTTGTTACATTTTATTTATTCTGTGTGTATGTGGTGGTAGGGCACAGGGCTATATGTGCTACAGTGCAAATATAGAGGTCAAAGGACAGCTTGCAGGAATCAGTTTTCTCTTTTATCATATGGGTAGTGAGAATCAAACTCCTGTGATACACCTTTACCTGCTGAGCTGTCTTGCTGGTCCAAGGTGTTATATTTCTTTTTTTTTTTTTTTCTAAAAAGCTATATTTTGTTTTTCTTATCTTTTCCTTTCTTTTGTTTTTTTCCAAGGAGCTCTTTCTTTCATTTTTCCCCTCTCCGAGGCTCACTCAAAGAGTCAGCATGCCTTTGCCTCCCAAGTGCTGGGATTAAAGCACTCCACCACTGCCCATTGGCTTTATTTCTTTGTAATTTTTAAAAATTTATTTATTCTTTAATTTTATGTATATTGGTGTTTAGCCTGAATGCATGTCTGGGTGAGGGTGCCGGGGCCCCTGGAACTGGAGTTATAGACAGCTGTGAGCTGCCATGTGGGTGCTGAGAATTGAATCTGGGTCCTCTGGAAGAGCAGTCAGTAGCCTAAACTGCTGAGCCATCTCTCCATCATAACTCAATTCTCGGAATGTAATCTCTGGAGTAGGTTGGGCATCAGTGTAATTTTGCAGAAGGATGAAGTCCATATATATAAGGAATACCTTTCTGCATTGCTTAGAACTTTTGTACCAATGTTTTGACTAAAGTTTTCTAGTGTTAGTTTATTTTATTTTAATTTTTTGCATTTATTTATTTCGTGTCTGTGTGAACCTTCTTGCCATATGTCAAATGTGGTAATCAGGGGACAATTTATATAAATCAGTTCTCTTTCCAACCTGTGGGTTCCAAGGATCAAGCTCAGGTTTGGCAACTGGTGCCTTTACCTGCTGAAGCACCTTGTAGGACCCTGTTGGTTGATTATTTAAAACTAATGACAGGGACCACGAGAAGCAATAGTGCCACTAAGAAGAGATCCATGTGCGCCTTCCGGCCAGGCACAGGAGCATTGATTGATACTTTAATAACAGACTGGCATGGCACAGATGGAGACAGGGCCTTGATGCTCAAGTCCACCCCGCCCCTCCTACTTCCATGGTAGGAGCAGAAGGACCTGAGTGAACATCGCCTCAGGGTCACAGTGAGCTTGGTGTTCCATCATTAAGTGCCCTTAGAAATCCACCTACCTCATTCTTTTATAAAATGGAGATAACAGAGCTTCAAGGGTTATGAAGAAGGGATGAGATTAAGCACACACAGCAATACAATGTCCTGAACAAAACAACTGCCCTTAAGTTATTTTTAGTACTACTTGTCCATATTCCCAGAATGAAAAGTGTCATGGCTATTTCTTGACTGTATTGAAAACAACCCACAAATATTAAAATGTAGATGAGTCACCTTGCTTGCCACATCTCCTCATTGGCCACGGATTCCCAGGATGATGGATCAAATCTGTATGTAAAGAAAAACAGTTTCCTTCCATCAGCTACATCACACTATGAACACACATTGTCTCCTTTATACTCTCCTATATAAGGACACTGGAACAGGCTGAGGGATTGGCGGTCATCACAGCAAAGAGTTAGGCATTTTTGTAAATGTGCCTCAAGGAAGCAGAGGACAGAGAGTACTGGGCAGCTAGCTGTTCCTGAGTGTATGAAGTGACAAACTGAGGCACAGGCCACACTAGGACACAGCCACACTGCCAAGAGTAGCTGTGAAGAGAAGCTTCGCTAACCTCTGCTGGGCTATTGGCTACTTGAACAATTCTGGCCAAACAACTGCTAGCCACAATTTTATAATCAAAAATTTATAATAAAAATTAAGATGAGAAATTCATGATTATAAATTTTTATGTATGTTTAAACAGAATGGTGCTAAGAAACAATATATACATGTATTCTTCATTGGCTACTTGAAGAAAACGTAATTTCACCATGGACATGAGGATGGTCTTGAACTTACAATCCTTCTGACTCAACCTCCTGAGTGTGGGGATCTGAAGCATGCACCACCATGTCCAGCAGACTGTTATTTCCCAACTTTTCTAATGTGCTGTTGGCTCATATTGTCTCAAAAACTTTCATAGCACCTGTTAACTTAATCTTTTCTCTTGTGCCTGAATTATAAACAATAGGCTACCTGATGTTAAATAATCCATTAATTGAAAAGTATTTTTATTTAATTCTGTGTGTGTGTGGTGGTGGTGGTGGTGGGGTAACATGGGCACAGGTGGCTGTGGCAGCCAGAGGAGGATGTTGGATCGCTTGAAGCTACAGTTGCCAGTCGTGATGATGCCACCATATGTGGGTGCTGGGAACTAAAGTAGGTCCTTCTGCAAGACCAGTACAAGCTCTCAACCAGTAAGCCATTTCTCCAGTTCAGTAATTCATAATTTAAAAAAACAGATATTGGGGGAAATTTGTCTCAATGGACTTATTTTCCATAGATAAGGGTAAACTTCATATAGAGATGCTCAAGAAGAGATTAATAATGCCCTAAACAATATAGCAAGGTTGATGACAACCAACCATGGAAAATGAGTCTCAAATTCAGCCTTCCTTATAGACGCTGCTGTGCTGGGGACTGAATACCCCATTCACGTTAGGAAAGTGCTGAATCACTAAGCTACATGCTAAACTTCTGTCGGCATTCTTTCAAAAGGAATGTAGCAAGTTCACAAATAAAAAAAAAAAAAAATCATCCCGCGCAACAGATTGCCTCCCAGAGCTTAGCCACAGCTCATTAGTCCCTCCCCTCAAAGCAGAATAAAATATAAGTTGGGCCATGCAGTATCATAGCCTGAAAGCAGAAGGCACCATGCGCCAGACTCTTAGGGGACCCACTCACCCACAGCCTTCCTTCCCGTCCCTAGACAGGAGGAGAAGAAAACAACAACAAAAATCTTTCTGTTGATGTTTTATGATCTTTTGTGGGCAAAAAAAACTAAACAAAAAATTAAAAAGTATCTCAAGAGTCAAGTATATTGGGACAGGCCTGTGACCCCAGTATTGGGGGGCTGAGGCAGGGACAGGCCTGTGACCCCAGTATTGGGGGGCTGAGGCAGGGACAGGCCTGTGACCCCAGTATTGGGGGGCTGAGGCAGGGGACAGGCCTGTGACCCCAGTATTGGGGGTCTGAGGCAGGGACAGGCCTGTGACCCCAGTATTGGGGGGCTGAGGCAGGGACAGGCCTGTGAACCCAGTATTGGGGGCTGAGGCAGGGGACAGGCCTGTGAACCCAGTATTGGGGGGCTGAGGCACAGGCCTGTGACCCCAGTATTGGGGGGCTGAGGCAGGGGACAGGCCTGTGACCTAGCACTGGGGGGCTGAGGCAGGGGACAGACCTGTGACCCCAGTATTGGGGGGCTGAGACAGGGAACTGTGAATTTGAGGCCAGCTTGTATGACTTTTCTCAAAAATCCAAAACAATAAAAAAGGTATCTCAAAATGTAGCCTTTTTGTTTTGTTTTGATTTTAGACATGCAAAACTGTTATTTGCTTAAAAACACATCTGCTGCTCATACTTTCCATATTCTGCAGTCCAGTTATAGATACTTCTTGTGCGTTTAATCCACTCTTCCGGGTTGAATATAGTCCTTGAAGGAACTAACTTGTCACAAGATCCCCATGGCCAAAGTGAATAGTTCTTTTTCCATGTTGGGTCACCTTCATGAATTCCTATGCAAACAAATGTTTCTTTTCTATCCAAAACAAACAAACAAAAGCATACAATTCGAAATGTTACATTTCTTTAGTTCACAGAGGATCATTTTGGACTCCTTATAAGTCTTAGTTATTTATACCCCGTTTGTGAACATGTTGGTTTATTTAAATCTTTCTCAAGTATAAAGCATGAAATTTATTTACTGTAAAACAAAACAAAACAGAAACTGCAGGAAGGAACAAACAGAAACAGATGAGAAGAATCTCTCTCCTCTCATTCTAAATCAGGGGACCTTATCACCAGGAGCTGCTGTGGCATTGTGTCACATGTAAACAGATGCTTTCTCTGATACCCCTTCTTATTTCACAGGTAGAATTGTAGGCCTCCCTATCCCCCACACACCCATTGTACTTTTATTATCATCTCTTTTTTCATTTCTATACTTATTATTTGCATGTGTAAGTCTCCCTGAAAAGCCCAGAAGCATCCTGAGGATAGGCTCTCTGTCCTGCCTTAGCCGTGAATGCTGCACAGCATGAGGTTAACACACAATAAATACCCGCTGGAATTAAATTAATCAGATTTGAATAACTGTTAGGTATCTTAGAGCCTACAAAAGTTAGAAACAGAAATGGCTTAAACAGTAATTCTTTTCCTATTTGTGGTTGTTAAGTAGAAAGAAAATAAGGAGCCGAGTATTAGAAGTTATTTGAAAGTAAATGCTTTTCTAACTTGGCAAGACAATGTGTCGGGGTGCAGTTCATTTTCCCGCTCAGACTTCCTGCCTTCATGACTTGGGAAGATATTTAACTTTCCATCTTCTCATCTGCCTAGGGCTGATGAAAGCCACATGTGGGTGGCATCTGACATGAGGCTCAGCCTCCAGTCAAACTGGGGGTGCCAGGCTCTGGGAGGAACCTAGCAGCACTCTTCTGAGGGCCCTGATGAAGAAATGACCAGAAGATCCTGGAAAGAACTCAGAACCAACATCCTAGCAAATCATCAGGGAGCCTATGTGCTCCCTTCTCCCAGCACTTAAAGCAGAGAGATGGACAAAGAAAGCTTCCGATCTTCAAGCTCAGAGGATGGAGGATCAGTGTGTGTGTGTATGTGGGGGTGCGTGGGGCAAGGGGTCAGGATTTGGGGGGACTTCCCTGTCCTGAGGCATGGGGACAATGGTAAGGCAGCTGTGGGGTTAGCATCAGAGGGTAGTGGTAGCTGGTCAGGAACCGAAACCCTGAATTCCTGGAGTGGTTTGGGCTCTGCCTGATACAGACAGAGTCATGGGGAGAAAGACATGGCAGAAGTATGAAGAAAGTAAGCTGCAGGGAGCTGAATAACACCAGGGTGACGGGAAAGGTGACAATCCCATAAAGCTGTGTATGAACTCCCAGCTCATCTCTGGACCCTGAATTCACTGTGCTTTCCACAGTTCTGACTCTCAATGGGGTTTACACAATTGACCGTACTACCTAGGACCAGACTCTGGGTGAAGGTGAGGGGGGAAAACCTGCTCAGAGAGAGATGAGGACTCAAAATGAGAAGCCAGAAATGTCCTTGGCTTTACTGGCAGTTTTATCCTGCCCAGAGGACAAAATACCAAACCGTTCACGGGCACTGGTGTATGTTCTGTTTGTTTTCATCTTTCTCCTTGTACACAGCAACCTAAGAACACAGCTGCCTGGACATCAGGAGGAATCAGACACCAGGATGGCGAAGGGCATGAATACCTGTGGAGGGGACAACTCCACTGACCAGCTGTCCTCATCCAGTGCTTCAGTCCAACAAAACTTTACCAGCAGGACACACGGGGCAGCCCCTGCTTGAGACTGCTCGCCCATAACAAAACTTACCTTTGAAATTCAGCCTGTGTGTTTGTGAGTGATTACACAGAAAAGGCTTAGGATATGCGAGGCTGGATTATCCTCTCTAGAACATACACCACATGTGTGGTTACATGTACATTGTATGTAAATAAGTGACTTATGCTAATAACAACTAGAATTCAAAGCCAATTGATCAAAATGACAACAGCAGTACCTGTGACAGTTTTTCTGTGGTATCTCATTTCCCAGGCCTATGATATTTCTACAATCTGTTCTTGGATCATATGAGACTGTCATTTCTTTTCCTTGTATGTGTATAGCGTGTGTGTGTGTGTGTGTGTGTGTGTGTGTGTGTGTGTGTGTGTGTGTGGTGTCTGTGAGTCAGAAGGCTTTGGAGCTCTTGGACCCAGAGTTATAAAGCACTGTAAACAGGGCACAAGGGACTGAACCAGGTCCTCTAGGAGAGCAGCACGTAAGTCCTCACAACTGAGGAGCCATCTCTCCAATCCCAACTCTCACTTTTTAACAAATGCTGGATGAACACCCATGGGTAAAACAAATGACTTCTTGTCTACGTTCCCAGAATGCTTACCTTATACAGTCAAATAATCTATTTAGTAGGCACTTATGGCATGGTTCACACTTGCTAGTGAAGAACTTCCCACACCCTGGCTAGTTATATTGGCATCACTGTATCCAGACAGCCAGACCATGGTCCACTAGGATTTGGGCCAGCACCACTTTCTATTGTCAGGGCCTAACACAAGCAGAGCAAATATTTGAAAATTTATGAGGCAGAATTAAATGAAATTCACAAAAATGCCACTTGGGAATGCTATTGGCTTGTTACGACTTACTTCTGAATATAATAATTTAATTTAATGGGCACGTTTGTACCCATTCTCTATCATTGCACAAGCCACTGAAAACAGGATCACCGGCACACTGAAACCTACATTTTGTGTCCCCACCAAAGAATAACTTGACATTGAAATTTATACAAAAAAGATTTTTTTTAAGTCCTCTTCACAAGAAAAAAAAAAAAAAAAACAAAGCATAAAATAAATGCTTCTTTTCTAAGCTCAGGACAATCCTGAGCATCTCAGACAGAAGCAATGCTCAGGACTTACCACAGAAGACTTACTTGTTCTTGACCTACAAATCATTTTATGTTCTCAAGTACAGAATTCACAATTCTCTTATTTCATCCTCAGCTAGCATAAACTGTAGGTGTTTTTCTTATTTACAAAAATGTTTTATCCTTTATATAAATGCTTAAGCTATTTTTATATAGTGATTATTCCTGGAAAAAAAATGCTTTACACTTAAAAGGGGGCCACAGTGCTGATCAGGAGGGAACCGTAATTGCTTGTGATCCACCTGCAATGATTTCAAGTAGGCAGGCACATCTCCAATTTCTCAGAATTGTGCTAAGATCTTATTTGCTGTTCTTGCTAATCTGTCTTTATTTTTCTTTTACCCAGAACAATAACATTTATTTCTGCCTAGCCTCATTTATGCACAGATATTCAATTTAATTACAAAGATAATCTCACCAGTGACAGGGAAATAGGTAGAAAATTGGTCTTTTGGACAGGCACAGCTGCTTCAGAGACAATTTTAGAAAAGCTTAAGAGTTTAGAAAAGCTATTATATGAAAAGAATGCTTACTGTTTATTCATTTCAAGAAAGTGATAAAGATTGAATGTGACCACTCCACCAGGTAATACTGCTCCCACCGGGTTCCACCGGTCTCCAGGAAAGTGCACTCCTGGAAGATGTCTTGCCATCTTGGGTAAATACCACTCATAAGTCATCATCTGTCAGAAAGATCACAGGGAGCCACACCTCAGTACATGTTGCAAATACCAAGCTCACCAACAGCCACAGAAAGGATCTAAAACGTGGATAGATCCGTTAAATAATTGGAAAAAAGCACATTCAGGCAAACTGAGAAATATAGCACTGCTATGCTTTTAAGAATGACCACCTCAGGTTTCATACGTGAGATGACCACGCCCCTGGATCCACTTCACCTTCATTTACCAACCCCCATATGGTGACCCCCAATCTTAGACTTGGAGAATGGATTCTCAGAACCCTCAAAGGCTGGGCCCTTGGAGCTCGACCCTCCCCAACCTCTGTACCTACTCCCACTGGTATAGTCCTAGGCCTGCTCCTCACTGGCCTGAGCTCCCAGAGGGGAGGGACCGAATCCTTTCATCTCTGTGTACCTAGTACACTGCAGAGCACACAACCACTCCAGTTATCTAGTTGTAGTTGAAATGTCTTTGATGAACAGACCAAATAGCCCAGACAAAGTACACAAATGTACTATTACTACACTCTTATCTTCTTAAGCTCACTTAAGATATAATCTCTGCCCTTGAGAAACTCAATTATATAATAACCTAGGCCTCAAAGCTGAAAACCATTTTTGGCTAAATTATCTGAATTGATTAGCAATTCCCAATTAATCATACACCCTTATATATATTTTTTATTTTGCTTTGACTTTTGAGGCAGGGTCTTTAATTATAAAGATGATCTCTCTGATGACATAGGCTAGCTTCAAACTTTTTTGTTTTGTTGAGACAGGGTCTTACTATGTCACACTGGCTGGTATAGACCAGGCTGGCCTTGAACTCACAGAGATCTGCCTGTCTCCGACTCCCTAAATGCTGGGATTAAAGGTGTGTCCGATGATGTGCCCAGATAGCTTAAAACTTCATCCTCCTGCTTCTGAGAACTGGACTGAGATTACAGGGTGCAGCTACAACTAGATCATATGTTTTTTCATTAAAATAAATTATCAGGAAAAAAAATCACTTTTCTGAATTGTATACTTAATTTCATATTTTCATAGAAAAGACTCTTGTTTATATTTTGAATATGATATCTAAGCAAATGTGCTCATATTTTACCTACATTGTATAAGTCGTTCAATTAACAAATGACAAATGAATTTTATTTATTTATTTTTTTATCTTTTAAACTGTTTGGCCCATGTCTTAAGCACATTACTAGCTAGCTCTTTCATCTTAATTCAACCCATTCTCATTAATCTTCCGCCACGTGGCCCACAGCCCGTGGCTCACATGGATTCCTACATGCTTCTTCTTCGGGGGATGGATCGAGAGTGACTAACTCCACCCTTTCCTACCTGCCTGCCCTCTGATTCTCCATCCACTTCTACGGTGCTCTACATAGGCCAAATCAGTTACTTTATTTACAGCATACAGAACATTCTACCACATTTCCTTTTTTCTGTCTAATTAAAAAGGAAGGTTTCAATTTCCATATAGCAAAATTACAATGGAACAACTCTCAAGCAGGAATTACAGTCACAATATCCAGTCTAACAAATGAATTTTAAATGCATATATTCTACAACACAAAGATTTTATTACCTAATAGTTTCATTACTTCGGTTATGCTATGTACTTAATATTCCTCAGTTAAGTCTCATAATACCCCTGTTATAATTTGATCGGATACTATTGCTGGCCCATTAATAGCAACCATCTTTTTTTTTTTTTTTTTTTTTTAATGAAACTTTCCTGATTACAATCAACTCTCTCGGGTGGCAACATGCTCAGACTTGGCTGGTGATTCACCTTTGCTAGTGATTGTTTTAGGAGTGGGCACTATGCACTAAATTGCTGAGGTCTTTTCCAGCTCAGACAGACATACTGCTCTCAACTGAGGAGAGCTATGCCAGCAGGCAAGCAGCAGCCTGCTTTGTTCAAGCATGTGGAGTTTAAAACTAAGTGTCTGTGCTGGTAAATTTTTGACAGCTGGACACAAACCAGAGTCACCTGGAAGGAGGACTCTTGAAGGGGAATTGTTTCCATCATCAGCTGGCCTGTGGACACATCTGCGGCGTACTTCCGGGACTAATGATTGACGTGGGAAGGCTCGACCCACTGTGGGCGGTACCAGACCTGGGTGGTATAAAAAAGCAGTGGGCCTGCCAGTGAGCTGTGTTTCTCTGTGGCCTCTGGCTCAGCTCCTGCCTTGGGTTTGTGTCTTGGCTTCCCTCACTGTGATGGTCTATAACCTGTCAGCCAAACGAACCCTTCTACCTCCTAACTTGGTTTTAATCTGCATTTTATCACAGAGCCAGAAAACCAAACTATAGGACCACTGACATCACTGTTGGCATCATCAATCCTGAAACCTCCTCACTCCAGATGACTTGCTCTGTGACATAAAAGTGCCACAGTTTACATTACTCTTTGTTGGGCATTCTGTTTCAAGCATTCAAAAGCATCTTTCCATCTATGACCAAGCAAACAGAAGTTCCCAGGGGAAAAATCCCTAGTTTCATCACATATCCAGGAAGTGACAGAATAAGGACCTTAATGAGAGTGTGACGACGTTCTTTGAAGTCATGGTTTCCAATCACGCAGACTGCTGTTTCAAACAGTGCTTACAACTGTAGTGCATGCCAAGTCATCAACACAGATCTAGTTCTCAGAATCAGGATTGATGCCCAGGTCTGTACAACTCACACTCAGCAAACGGCTCATATGCACGATGTTCCAAATTGCCACACAGGGCAATTGCACACCTATCTTCTAGAGGTACTCATCATTTTCTAAAAGAGCCCGATGGCCTGCTCAGCTGGACTGGTCACATTACTCTGGTAATTACAGTAACACCCAGAATCTCTCTCATCCCTAAAGACTGCTTGGAAAAACTGGATTTGCTCTTCATTTGGCATTTATGATGAAAATAATAAATCTTATATTTAAGTATAGTTTTTCAGTTTCAGTAATTTGCTTTGTTTTGTAATTTGCTTGTTTTCTTTGAGACATGGTCTTGTGTACATGAGGCTGGCCTGGACCTCTCTATGTAGCTAAGGATGACATTTAATTTTTAATTCTTCACCTTTTCCTCTAAGTGCTGGGATTACAGATGTACACCTCCATATCCAGTTTATGTGGTGCTGAGGGCATCTATGTGAGCGAGGCAACTCAGCTACATTCCCAGTCCAGAAAAACTGTTTTAATAGCACAGTTTTTAAAGTAATCATTTTCTTCTTTTTTTAAGCTTAATTTTATGTGTATGTATATTCTGCCTGCATGTATACCAGTACCATGTACATGCCTGATGACCACAGAAGCCAGAAGCAGGTATTAGATTCTATGGATCTGGAGTTATAGATGTTTGTGAATTATATAGATGGGTGCTGAAAATCCAGTCCTGATACCATAGAACAGCAGCCAGCAGTGGTCTTAAAAAGTGAACCATTATCTATTCTGCTCAGACACCACAGTTCTTACAAGGCTCCTTCACACACTTCTGTCTTAAGATCAATAGTTTATGTAAAAATTCTATAGCAGTGTTGTGATTAATAATTTTCAATTTAAATGAAATGTTAATTTGCTCACATTTTTTTATATTCAATTAATTTAATTTTCATAGGTAGGCCAATGTGCAATGCCATTTGCTTGTTGAACTGGCTAGACATAAAACAACCTAGTCTATGACTTGGTTATAAGATGAAGCATATTGATAAAACAGCTTACATGAGGAAGAAACAGAATTGTGCTCTATCCATTCTAAGAATGATTACAGCTGGTGGTGGACACTGGTAATCCCAGCACCTGTGAGGCCCAGGCAGGAATACAGGGAATTCCAGGCCACACTGGTCTATACTGTGAAATCCTGTTATAAGGAAAAAACTATTTCCTCTCCCTATAGAAAATCCACAGAAAAGAATGATTATGAGAATTTTTTTTAAAAAAGTGTTTACCTATCTGTTTATGTGGATGGAGCATACTATTTGCCCAGACTGGTTCCAAAGACTTGGACTCAAGTCATGGGCACATATACCATGAATGATGTGGTTAAAGGTTGTTATATGATGAGGATACTTTTCTTATACTTACTTCTTGATCCACTAGGGAAACATCTGGCCTCAACCCCTCGCAGTAATGCAAGTAGCGGAGAGAATTCCCTGGCAAATCTCCCCTGAGCAAGATGATTGCATCACGAGGCATGGAGTCCAGAAGATTCCGTGCAAACTGATCAATCACATTATTGGTTCTTTGGTCACAAATGCTAAATAGAAAGATTTTTCAGCAAATTAAAACAGCAGCACATTTCCACAACGGTCACAGGCCTGCTGGCTTCTTCCCTATGCTTTCCCTTCTCTCTTTTCCCTACACATCCACACTTAGGGCTCGGAGCATCCCACCAGCTAGCTGCTCCCTGGGAAGGCACACTTGGGAGAACAGCTCATCAGCTCAGACCTTTGCTTATTTTATTTTGAGACGGGGTTTCTCTGGGTAGTTCTACTGTTCTATAACTGGATTTGAAGACCAGGCTGGTCTCATACTCGTGAGATGTCCCTGCCTCTGCTTCCTGAGTAAAGACGTGAGCCATCATGCCTTGCATTATTTGAGCTATTTAGAGAAGTACAATGTGAAGGTAAAGGAGGAAGGAAAGCCGAACGCTGCTGTCACTGCTACCAATTTATAATTAAGTCCTTGAAAAGCAAACAGTGTGTCTCATGTGTAATTCTCCACCCCAAGTAATCCAATTTCAGTTATCAAAGTAGTTTCTGACTACGCAGAAATAAGGTAATTTTATCTTAATTCTATTTCCTCCAAAGGATTCGTCAGAAATACAAGCGGAAATCTGCCATTTCTGACAAGGGTTGATCTGGCACCTGTGTGATGATGGCGAGTGCCGTGGGTGCTGAGCCCCTCCCCTCCACCTTCCCCCAGCTTTCCTGGGGGTTGGGAGGTCTCTGGGGATGAGAACACCAGGAAGGAAGTGGCCTTTGCTGAGCTGCCTGCAGCCCCTCAGCTGTCATCTACCAACACTAAGTACTGCAGCACGGCTCCTCTCAAGAATGGAGTGGGCTTGCTAATGTCAAAGACAAGGTGAAGGAGTTCAGAGAGCACCATGAAAGATGAAAAGACTGTGAGAGGAAAATCCACCATAGCATAACACACGAAAACCAAGCAACGCCATTCCCTGTAATTCCTGATCTTTCCAATCATTCGCTTTCTAGGCTGAGGAGGTACTAAGTTGAACTAGGAGTTGGTATCACAAGGCAAAGCAGTTCTTCTAGAACAGAGCACCCATGGTCCCTGTCCTTGCTGTCCATACAGCAATGACTGTTACCTACCAGGAACACCCTTTACTTTGCTACTGACAGCTCATATTTTGTCACCAGGAAAGTTGCTACTCATTCCATTCTCTGGGGGCAAATAAAGGGAAACAAAACCTAGACAACCTGGCCAGTCTGCATATCATTGATGCTGAGGCTGGACATCCTTCAAAAACCTGAGCTAGGAGAAGAAGGATATCAAAGACTGAGATTGGGTTGGAGAAGGTCAGAAGGTAGTGGGATCACTGACAGAAAGAAGTGTAGCCCATCTCACAAGGTCATGGTGTCGGAGGCTTCCGTATGCAGCCTCCAGCGTGGATTATAAAGAGATGAGCACTTAAAGTAAGGTTGTAAGGAATTTTCATGAGATGGCATACTGGAGGCTGCCTCTAGGAGGGGTAGTAAAAGGGAGATTCAGAATAAAACAAAAACAAAAATAAAAACCCCAGACTTTATTCCAAAGACAGAAACAGAGAAAGAGGTTTGGGAGGGGCAGAGGCAAAGACGTGTAGCATACACACACTGGCAGAGCAGTTTCAGCCACCGGATGTGGGCTGGGGCTCAGAGGGCACCTCCAAAGGTAAGCCAGGCACAACCTGGGCAACCCACCTCAGAGGAAGGTCCGCAGCCCTCTTGAGCCTCAAATTTAGGTGATGGGTTTTGGTGAGATAGTAATTCTCCCAGCAAACTGGTCAGCTGAGAAGAATTCCATTTTGTCATATTGTGTGACTCAAAGGGCATTGGCTGGACACTGTGACAGAGAATCCATTCTTAAAAATCTGAGCTACCTTGTGAGCTAGAGATCATGAAACATCTGCAGGTCAGGAGACTTAATCTGACCTGCTTCGGCCTGTGGGTGAGAGAAGGAGAGAGGGGTGGTTGTGGAGAAGAGGAGAACAGACAGACCCTGACAAGAGGGGAAGTGGCAGGAGGCTGGGGCTCAGGCTGGGAAATGTGGGGGCTGTGGAGGGGGAGAAGTGAGTGAGCGTGCATGCTGTGTCAGGGGCAGAACCAGTCAACAGAATTACCCCGGGTTTGAGAGCTCCAAGGCTGAGGTGTCGGGAGGATAAGATATTTTGGAGCTATTTTGGAGCCTGAGAACTCGGAGGCTCCAGGGGTGTTCGTGACACCCATAGCTGTACCCCTCCAGCAGGGAGACTCAAACTCGGACGGCCGTGAAAGTAGGAAAGCAGGCCTTCTGCCCGTGTTCATGTCAGTGCTGTGGCTGCTTCCCACATTGCTAAGATACACGGGAGCCGCGCCAGACTCCAGGGAGCATCATCTGGGAGTCTCAGCGCAGGGAATCTTCCCAGCACACAGAATGCAAAGCCAAGTGTGGCCAGCAGAGGGCCCTAATACACAGAGAAGGAAAATGGCTGCTGTGAGGCCAGCTCTGGTCGACACTGGGCACTAGTTCGATAGACGCCTCCACAACATAAGTAAGGGAACACAGGAGCCTACAAGTTCAAATGATCCCTGCCTCCGTGTGTAAGTACAAGTTCCCAGTTGTCAAGGACCCCCAAAGAAGCTGTTGTAACACACCTTTTCCCCCACCCCACATGGTTCTTTTTATTTCTACATATTTATCAACTTTTTTTTTTTTTTTACTGTATTTTAAAATTTTTTCAAATATTTTTAACGGGCTGGCAAGCTGGCTTAGACATGAAGGACTTTCTGCCTGATGACCTGAGTCTGACCCCTGGCACCCTAAGATATGATGGAAGGAAGAAACCAACCCTTCAGTTGCCCTCCGACCTCCATACTTACACTATGGCATGTGCATACCACCTCCCAATCAGAGATAAATAAATAAAACACAATGTAATTAAAATCTTCTTAAAGAAATGATTTAAAATAAATGTTTTATTTGTTATCTCCCTTTAAACATTCATATGCCTTTATTTACATATTTTTCCACTGGGGGCAATGTATTTTCTCTTTCTTAGTTTGTATTTTATCTCCTCTATCTCTCTCCCTTTGTTTACATTATTAGCTTTGAAAACAACATAGTGGTGGTGCACACTTTTAATCCCAGCACTTGGGAGGCAGAGGCAGGCAGATCTCTGTGAGTTCAAGACCAGCCTGGTCTATAGAGCCAGTTCTAGGACAGCCAGGACTACTCAAACCATGTCTCAAAATAGATAGATAGATAGATAGATAGATAGATAGATAGATAGATAGAACAAAAATATTCTCTTATGTTTGCGCTTTTATCCCTTCTCCCACTGTCTAACCTCTGTCCGAGCCTCCTCAGACGGAGGAACCTCTGCTGCTGTCTCTCTCTTACTTCTCTACCCTCATCTTCCTCCTTTCTTCATTTCATCTTGCCCACAGCCCTCCACTCTCTTCTTGATTTCCTTCCATTACTATTTCCACACTTACTCTAAATAACTTTCTACTTGACTGCCCATTTCCCACAGTTTTGCCATATTCAGGTCTGAGGTCTTGGGCAATGATGTGGTGGACATATATATTCTATATGGCTTGGTGATATGACTGCTATAGCAGTTTGTTGCCTCCTCACTAAGTGGTACTAAAGATTCATCTTCTTAGTAAGAGCCTCATCAAAATCTAAAAGAGATATCCAAACCAATAGCTATAGAAAATCACTGCAGAAATGCAAGAAACATGAACATCAAAACAATATGACCCCCACAAAACACCATACTTCCTACAGCAGTGAACTCAAAGATACTAAGATAGATGAAATGTCTGACAAAGATCTTGAAAGTCTTCTGGTAATAATGATGATCCAGAGAAGATACCAACAAGCAGAAGAATTAAATCCAAACCTAGAGAGGAAAGTTAGTAACCCAGAGGAAAATGTAAGCTAAAAAAGATAAGAAAACAAGCAACATGGAAGAAAAATTCAGCCAGATATTGGAAGAGAAAAACTCAATGAATCAAATAAAAGCATGTTAAAAAAAAAATAAATAAAAATCACCAGCAGATCTGCCCAAGTCAAAGGTAGAAGTCAAGGTTGATGAAATATGGCACTCAAATATCAATGAGGAAAATATAAACAAACATAACCATAATATCTACAAACACTGGGATGCAATCCAGAGGGCAAATCTGAGAAGCCACAGGCTATAAAAAGAGGAGATAATAAACACTAAAGACACAGAAATCTATTTGATAAAAGTGTACATTTCCTAAATATATATAGAGAAATGGACATCCAAACACAAAAAGCATCAAGAACTCATATACACATGACCAAAGAAGAACCTCTCAAAAACATTAAAGTCAAGATGTCAAAACTTGAAGTAAAGAAGCAGAAAAAAAAAGAAAACAAAACAAAACAACAATGCCGTAAAGAGAACATGTCCATTCACAAAAGTATAGGGATAACACCAGCTCTTCCATCAGAGGCTCTCAGCACCATGGAATGATAGCCTTCATGTTCCTAAAGCCAGTAACTGCCAGGTAAAGCTGCTACACACCACAAAAGTGTCTTAAAATTCGTGGCAGCACACACCTTTAATCCTAACACCAGGGAAAGGAGTTCAAGGTCAGCCTAGTCTTGCAAAGTGAGTTCCAGGTCAGCCAGCAAAATACAGGGAAACCTTGCCTTAAAATGAACAAACAAATAAAATTTATGAAACAATAAAGAAATTTCAAGGCAAGCACAAACTAATGGAGGTCATGACTGCCACACAGGTGCAGAAGAAGATATTTAAAGGACACTATACCCAGTGACGTAAGAAAGACACGCAAGACGGAACCCTCACATGGAAGTAAAGGGTAACAAAAAATCCAGCATAGCTATCCTAATGTTCAATAACGTGGACTTCAAACCCAAATTAATCAGAAGAGATAAGAAAGGTTACTAATGATTAGTAGAGAGCCATTCATCAAGACAATAAAACAACTGCAAATACACAGCCATCTATGTTGGGAGAGTTCCAGTGTGAAAAACAAGCATTAATGGACACGAAAGTCCAGAGACAATGACAGCATGTGGTTTCAATGTCCTTCTGCCAGGGCTAGTCAGTCATCCAAAGGAAAGCCCAAGCAGAGACGTCACAGGTGAACTACACCACAGATCAAATGCAACAAAAGCAGAACACATGTTTATCTCAGCAACTCATGGAACCCTCTCCAAAATAGGACACAATCCAGACCATAAATCAAGACTTACCAAATATAAAATAACAAGTACCCTCTTACATCTACCAGATCATAGTACAAATCAATACAAGAAAAATTACAGAAGCCATAAACATATAGAATCTGAACATTACACTCTTAATTGAATGTGGGTCATTTGAAAAATCATAGTAGAAATGAAGAAGTTCCTAAAATCAAATAAAAAATGAGAGCACAATTAGCAGAACCTTCATATAAAGACTGACTCCTAGCCAAACCTACAAAGGGGCAGGAACTGACTGGCTAAAATTAATATAATCACAACTGAAAAAAGAAAGATTACCACTGATCCTAATTAAACTCAGAGATCCTTCTTGGAGTACTTTGAAAACTTATTTAAAACAATTAGAAAATCTAAAAGAAATAGATAAAATTCTTAGGCACATAAGAAAATTAAATCAAGACTAGATAATCTTAAATAGGTCCATAAAAGTTGCTGAAATTGAAATAGAAATAAAAGTTCTACTATCAAGAAAAGTCCTGTGTATATGAAGTCACTGGGGGATTCTACCATATCTTTAACAACCAATGTTCCTTAAACTGTCCAAGAAGTCAGAAGAGGAGTGAGCGCTATCCAACTAAAACCAGATAAGAACACAGCAAAAAACAAACAAAAAACTGCAGCGCAATCTCCCTGGTGATCAAGGATGCAAAATTGGAAACTGGCTTAGTAAGGAGCATGTACTGCTCTTCCAGAGGACCCAGATGTGGTACCCAGTACCCACAATGCTTGGCTCACAAACCCCTAAAGCTCTATCTCCAGGGCGATCCAATGTCTCTGCTATCTGTGGGTACTTGCACTGACATGCACACATCCCCACACACATACAAAATTTAAAATAAAATTCTAAATCTTTAAAATGTTTAAAAACTAAATTCAAGGACACATTAAGAAAATGTGTCCATGGCAGAGTTGTTTCAACACTAGAGATGTAAGACTGCTTCAACATACACAAATCAGTAAGTATAATTTAGTAAATAAGAACAGAAGTAGAAATTGTATGACCATTTTAATAATAATTTTAAGATGTATCGTGCACCTTAACTGATGCCCAAAAGTCTCCACCAACATTCAATATTCCTATATAATAAAAGCCATGAAATTATTAAAAATAGAAGAACATACCCAACATAATTAAGGCTAGCTATGACGAGCCTATAGGCAATACACTAAGTTGGGCAAAATTGAGAGAATTTCCTCTAACACCTGCAAGACAAGGGTGCCCACTCTCTCCTCTCCAGTCTTATTTAATAAAATTCTTCAAGTCCTAGCTAGAGCAATAACAGTAACAATTAAAAAGTGTAAATAGGAAGAAAGAAGTCAACTGATCCCTACTCGCAACATGATCTTTATATAAAAGATCTTCATCTTACCAGAACTTTGACCTGGCCAAAAATGTTCAGCAAAATATCAGGGCACAAAGTCAGAACAGAAAGAGCACCAGTTTTCTATATGCCCACAATAAGCTTGCTGAGGAAGAGATCAATGAAAAAACTTGGCTTTCCCAATCTTTTTACAAAATATCTAGGAATAAACCTAATCAAGGAGGTAAGGGACCTCTACAGTAAAAACTTAAAGACACTGACAGACTTCAGGGAGATACTAGAAGATGGTGAGGTCTCCCGCGCTCACGATTAGGCAAAATTAATATGGTGAAAATGGCTATAGCATCTAAAACAACTGCTGCATTCTGCACAATCCCTATCAAAACCCCAATGCCTTTCTTCACAACATTAGGTAAAAGCACTAAAATCCACAGAGATGCACCAAGACCCTGCATAACTAAAGTGATCCTAG
Organism: Sigmodon hispidus; assembly: GCA_004025045.1. Classification (NCBI taxonomy): domain Eukaryota; kingdom Metazoa; phylum Chordata; class Mammalia; order Rodentia; family Cricetidae; genus Sigmodon; species Sigmodon hispidus. The sequence goes on along the minus strand of PVIH01000101.1, from coordinate 81,323 downwards.
GCAGAAAGAACAGTGGTGATCTCACACTGTATTACTGTACTGGTCTCACACTGTATTACTGAGCCACAGTTAAAACAAACCAAACCACTTACTGGAACAGAACAAGACAGGAGAAGCAGACAAAAAAGACTCAGGAATAAATTCACACTCTTACAGTCACCAAATTTTGACAAAAGCAAATTTGAGAAAAGATAGCTTAACAAATGATGCTGGAAAAACATGATCTCTGTATTAGAAGAATGAAACTACATCCACACTTCTTCCTATGCAAAAAACAAAACAAAACAAGCCCTTTATGCAGGACCTCAGACTTCACAATATAGGCACAGACAAGGATTTTCTGAACAGGATCCATTAGCACAGGAAGCAATCCAGTGGAATTACATAAAATTAAGAAGCTTTTGCACACCCAAGGAAACTATCATCAGAACTAAAAAACAACCTTCACCAACTGCACATTGGACTGGGGATTAATACATAAGATATACAAGCACTGCAATCGATAAATGGACAAATAAATTGAATACATAGTGTTCAAAAGAAGAAATACAAATGGCCAATAAATACTTGAAAAGGGGTCTAACATACTTAGCCATAAGGAAAATGCAAACGAAAACTGCTCACTCTAGTCAGAATTGCTACCACTAAGAAAACAAGTAACAAATGGCACATTTGCACAGCCACAAAGGAAGTAAATATGGAAGTTCCTAAAAGCTGAAACTAGAACTACTGTATTACCCCGCTATATCACCCTTCCACAGTTACCTAAAGGATTCTGTATGATCAGAGCAGACATACCTCCACATCTGTGCCTGTAGCTTTCTATGCACACTAGTCAGGAAACGGAATCGACATAACTCATGAGCATGTAGGTGGATAATCAAAATATAGTATACATATACACTGGGATTTTATACAACAATAAAAGTCAAGTCCTGACTTTTCAAGAGAATGGCTACAGATGTAAATTATTAAGATAACTAAACAGCCACACTTGGAAAGATAAGGAAAGTATTTTCTCTCATAAGTGGATCTGTGACCTAAAATTATGTGTGTATGTATATACGTATATACATGTGCATCTATGAGCATGCACATGTATGCATGTGAATGTTTATGTATGTATGTAGGGTCATGGGGGTAGTTCTTAAGAAAGGTGAAAATGGAGAGGATAATAGAAAGGAGAAGCATCTAGATGAAGAGAAGCACCCAGATGAGAGAAGCACCTAGATGGGGAGAAGCCATGGGGAGGGAACAGGAGAATAAAGTACAATGAAGTACACAGCATGAAGATGCCAAAGGAAGCTCACTCCTTGTGTGCTTACCTAAAGAATTTGTTCATTTAGTAATTTATTACTTTGTTTATTTATTTTGAGACAGAGTCTTAACTTTGTAGCTCTGACTATCCTAGAACTTTCTATGTAGAACAGGCTGTCATTGAACTCAGAGATCCACCTCCTTCTCCCCCAAACACTGGTATTAAAAGCATGTGCCACCACGCCCAGCAAGAATTAATTTTAAAAAGTTAACTTGCAAGAGAAAATGTAACCTTTTAAAATTATACTAGTCAAAATCACTATAGTAAATCATTTAAAGGGCTTGTTCTTATATTTTGTAACTTGATAATTCTAGAAATAAATAAACCGTCATTTAATACTTGAAAACCTTTTTGTTCACTCTTAAGTTTTCATTGTAAGGTTATTTAAATTTTTTGAAAAAAAATCTGTAATACTTATAGTTTGTGATAGTTAACTTTTGGAATCTAACTAAAATAATAAATACTCTCTATAACATTGTTAATTAGCAAACAGCCAGGCATCATTTCTGTTCTCTAAAGATGAACATTTGGAGAATAAAGGGGTACATAAGAACCCCAAATCTTCTAATTTTACATGTAAGGGTATTTTAATTATGAATTTATATATATATATTCTTCAATGTATTTCTTGAGTGTTTTAGAGGAAAACAGAGGATCTACATGTACAGCTTCTACTCATTTGCGGATCGATGGCCTCAAACTATACCACTGCCAGAAGCATCAAAATTTCACAATCCAGGTGCCATGCTCAGCTGTTTGCACTCATCTTAGAAATCAGAAGGTAAATCAAAATAGTCCTAGAATTTACATGGCCAAAAGTCTCTAGTGTCCCACACTACCTTTCAGGAAAATAAATTTATGTTGTTACCTGTAATTTGAGTATAATTGATAAGCCACAAAGAGCACTGCTGACAGCCACTCCAGACACTGGACCCCCCTGCAGTGCAGCACTCGGGTAGTCTCAGACACAAGTGTGGCCAAACCAAGCCCAGCCAGAACTGCCACCACCGCATTGCTCTGCATCCAGAATCGTTCCACCTGGGAAGGGGACATGCAGACAGTAGTACATCCAGTTGATCAACAGGAATATATACAGTTTAAGAGACATTTATCACTCATTCTTAGCTTCTTACACCTATTATCATTAGGCCTTGTTAATTCACTCTTCTAGCCAGGATCTAGATTAATTTATTTTCCAGTTTTCCTCCTTGCCAATTTAACATGTGCCCACACATTAACCTCAGTACTATAGGCTTCATCTCTGTCCCAGCAATATGTAGATAGAAAAGATAAAGAAATGCTCTGACTTTACTCTAGGGAGAATCACTTCCTTTGCCTACACACCTCTGTGACGTCTTTTTGTAGGACAAAGGGGACTAATCTGATAAGGGAACTGGCAGCTTCCACTGGGTCAACACAGACTTCTCTTTTCTTCTCTGTTTCTATTGCAAGTGAGTCAGCCACAAGAAGTACTGATCCACATAGGACTCTCCCAGAGACTCCAGATGGTAGGGCTGAATGGTGTGCATCACGGCTTGTGAGTGGTGGCTACGACTGTCTGTTCAGGAAGACAGTATGATGAAAACTCCTTGCTCCCTGGAAGACGGTACATTCTCTAAGTGCAGCACTCTAAGTGCAGTAATAAAGATGGCTGCCCACCAGCTTTAGAGCGGCTTCTCTTCTCTCTCACCTGGTTCAAAGCTTATCAGCTCAAGCAGAGCATCATTTATTAGGTTTCATGAACATACACACAAAGGACCAGGAGGGATCAGCTTTCAAAAAGGGCTTACTTCACACCTATACTTTCTACTGCGAGAGCTAATAGAAGCGTGAAGGTGGCTCCTGACTGTGGCCCTAGAACTCAGGAAACTGAGGTAGAAAGATACTGAGTTCACTATATCAGCAGTTGTCACTCTTCCCACCCCGGTTCAAACAAGCCTTTCACAGGGGTCACATATCAAATATCTTGCATATCAGATCTTTACCTTACAATTCTTAACAGTAGCAAAATTACAGTTATAAAATAGTCATAAAATAATTTTATGGTTGGGGTTATCACAACATGAGGAATTGTATTAAAACTGGGTTATGGAGTCTTTTTTTTTTTTTCTCAAACAAAACAAAATACAAACAAAAATCCTTATCTCAGTCACAAAGATGATGGCCAGAAAAAACACAAAAGTCATGGCTACTTGCACAAGCTTAAGAAAGGTGATGTAAAAAGACACGGTAGGGGGTCCCTTCCTCCCTGCTTAGCTCATACTCCTTTTGCTATTCTAAAAGGAATTCCAGACAAAATGCAGTTGTTCTCATATTTGCAAGAATGCAGATACAAAATTATTAAGTCTACCCTGGGTTTAGTTTTTCTATTTAACCACCCTGTTAATTAAACTCTGCATTTGTTTGCTTGCTTGAGACTCTCTCTCTCTCTCTCTCTCTCTCTCTCTCTCTCTCTCTCTCTCTCTCTCTCTCGTGTGTGTATGTTTACTATTTCTTAAATAGTTTGTCCTTTGACAAAATTCATAAAGGGAAAATTTGCATAATCTTCACAAATTTACTGTTTAAAAGATCAGAGTAAAACTTACCACACCCAAGAAAAGTGGTTTTGAAATATCTAAGTTTGCTCTCCAAGCAAAGAATAATGAATAAATGCAAAGCATTCCAGTGAAAAGCCATACTAAGGAAGACTGCCGTCTGTCCCTACAAAAACAAAAATGTGTTCAAAAATTATCTATATGTATGCATGTCAATAATATACATAGCTCTAAAGTACAGGGCAGTATCTGTAGCTTTAAAACTTTCTACTTTTAAGAAGAAAGCAAAAACTTTCAAGATCTCTGTGGGATGGCTGATGGCAGGCCAACAGCATACTGTAGTCAAGTTCACTTGCAACAGTGCAACAGCAGAGATGACATCACAGAAAACACACACTACCAATCTGTCACGTCTGAGACATCCTCAGGCAGATGTAAAATAAAAACATACTTTCATGCTTAAAAACTTAAGGTTTAAAAATGGCAAATTTTTTAAAGAATTCAGCAGTGACATGACACAGTAAACTAGGGTGAGCCTTGAGCAAAGGTGATATATAATCTCTACCGAAGCACTTAGACAATCACTGACTCAACAATAGGCCATGCAGAGATACATCTTCACACAATAACCAGAAATGAAAATAAACATTAATCTGTGAATGCATTAGTACCGCTTATAATAGTGGAAAAGTGGTAGCAATTTAATGACCCTCAAACAGGAGAACATTTAATTTCCCAGTACATCTTTGGATATAGCTCAGCCCAGGGTGGATACTTGCTATCCTCAGCAGCACAAATGATACATACATTAATTTTCCCTTGATGACATGGTAGAATACATTATGTAGACATTTAAGCAATTTTTAATATGAGAAAATGTTATTTTGTTATATTAATGAAAACATTATTTTATAATGCCAAGCAAATAGAACTATAGATATATGTGTATTTACAAATAAATATATCCAAGAGAACAGAAAGTAAGTAAATAAAAATAAAGAGTTTTATTATTTAACCTGGCCTCAAATTCATGGTGGTTCTGCCTCAGATTCTGCTGGGCTTACAGTCATGCACCACATGCCTGACAAGAAGGGTTTTTCTTTTTCCTTTTTTAAGTTATTGGAGAAATTATAGAAGTTGTAGGCTTGTTTTGCAAGTCAACAATAATAATTAGCCACCAGCAGAGTAAGAGATCAAATCCAAGGTTTTAGAAAACCAAACAGCTGATCTTTCAAGCCACTTATTTGTAATCATAAGATAAAAATAAGATATCAAGAAACAGAAATAGTATATATCTGCCTTGGAAGAAATTGTGATGGTTTGAAAGAAAAATGGCCCCCAAAGGGAGTGGCACTCTTAGGAGGTGCGGCTTTGTTAGAGTAGGTGTGTCACTGTAGGGGCTGACTTTGAGGTCTTCTATGCTCAAGCTACACCCAGTATGCCCACAGATTCCTGCAGCCTAGGGGATCAAGATATAGAACTCTCAGCTCCTTCTCCATCACCATGTCTGCCTGCATGCTACCATGTCCTACCATATGACGATAATGAGCTAAACCTCTGAAACTGTATGCCAGCCCCAATTAAATGGTTCCTTTATAAGAGGTGCCATGGTCATGGTGTCTCTTCAGAATAATAGAAACACTGACTAAGATAGAAATGATTAGGAGTTACTCTAAATGCGAGGCAGTGCTGGCAGCTCTCTACAGGGACATACAAAACACACACTCAATAGGAGAATACGGAAAACACAGCAACAAAGGGAACATTACTCACTTTCTAGATAAACATATATTTGCCCAGACTGCAAGAGCTTGGATGTTGACTGAAAGTTCGCTCTTCATATTTATTAGTTGTGAACTAAAAAACAAAAAGTATTTTATTGTTGGCATAAAAGAAGTTCAGTAAATTTCAAACAAAATATTTTACCAATAAACCACTCTAAGGACTGTGGTCATATTTTAAAATTATTTTTTTCTTTTTCAAATTTTGAAAGAGAGTGAGTGTAGTGGGAAATCAGGAACTATATATGTGAACAATTGCGTCATAGGACTGGAGACAAGTGGGGCGTGGTTAACTGAAAAGGATTCCGGAAGTAGACCTTCGAGGGAGAGGACCAGGTCAGGAAGTCGTCATTCTCTCGCGAGAGTTCCCCGACCGTGTGCGCAGTTCGCCCCAGCTGTTCGGACGTACGGTGTGGGGATGAAGAATCTTCCTTAGAAAGGCTCCAGCGTGCTGCAACCTCATCCTGTCATCTTCTCTTAAAACCGGCTCTGTTTTGTAAGCGATTTTCACCAAATAAACCCCGTTTAAAACATATCTCAGGGCGGGTTTTTACCGCGATAAGTGAGAAGTATCATTGAAAAAGTAATTTCAGTTCTAAGACATTTTCTGATTGCAATATATGGTTTTCTGTACATATAGTTTAGGGCTGACATTAGGATACAGCACAGAGTCTTCCTAATGGCTCGAGTGAGAAGTTACTTTGAAGGTGATATAGACAGTTTCTGTTGCTAGGACAGAAACTAAACTCATCTAAGTTGTTTTCTGAAGATTCAACTATGAAAGAAAGGCCAAGGGAAGGGGTTCTGCTCTTCCTTCTGGTCATCTTTCGCAAGCACCTTCCTCATTTTCCAATTAGTTGTTTTGAAAAATGTTTAGGCAATTTTGCATAAATATGTTCATCTTATTTTGTATAACTGTGCTAATTTTTTTTCCATTAGCTAATGAACACTTTCAAGTGATATCTGAGTCCTAAATTGCCACACTATCTAATTTCTGTCAGAAGAAATATGTCTACAAACTAAGGAAACTTCACCCTCCCTACTGGCAGTTTTCCTGAAGAATATGTCATGCCCTGATAATGGAAGCCATACAATGAGTATTTTACCAATGGAGACACATCTACTATGAGAAGCTACCCTCACTCATTTTCAAATACACTTGAAAAATTGATTCTGGAATAAGGTCTGTTTCTTCAAAAGAAATGAAGTCGGTCTCAAAATTAATTCTTAGGCATCTGTTGCTTAAATGTAAACTCTAAAAGATATCCACTGCCTAAGGTTAGATTCAGTAATCTTCCAGTATAGGATTGCAATTTAGTGATATGCACAGGTAAAGAATTTAATTTGACTGGAAAAGGGTAGATGATTGTGGTCCATCATTGTGAAGGCCTTTCTTATAAGTTAATTATGCATCTTCTTTCTCAAGAACAGATCCACCTGAAACAACAAGTCCAGGAATTCTTTCCCTCACAATGTGAGGGTTGAGTCTCTAGCTTGCATAATGGTTGGTCCATGGTGTGGGTGTGAATACTCATTTCCTGTGCAGTCTTTGTTCTGCATACAACACCTACAAGGTCTTATTTAATGGAAGTCCCCAAGAGATGATGTTTATGTGAAACTTATACACCTGAATATATGTTTGAAAATTCTTTGGAGTTCATGTGGGACTTGAGGTAAAATACAGCAGTAATCCTGAAAAGGCAGGAAGTGTAAGCAATGAGTCTTTCCACATGGGGAGAATCAGAAGGCAGGAAAAGCTCGGAGCCACTGATCTGGTCGGCTGTCTAAAGAGGAAATCAGCTTTCTCCACTGTCTCACTTTCTCTCCCTTCTTCGCCTTCTCCATAACAGAAAAGAAAGAGGTGATGTAAAACACCTGGGCCAAACATTCAAGGAAATATTGCAAATCAGTTGTGAGAAAAATAACAATGGCAGAGAAATATTTTCAAGATCTGCTGAAAACAGACTAACAAAAGTATATGTATCTTATGAATCCATTTAAAAAACAAATTATAAAAGAATGAAAAAATACAGACAAAATATTAACATATTAGTAGCAATGGATATCCTTGCATGTTGAAATTAAAGGTCATTTCAACTTTCATATTTTTGCTTACTTGTATTTTAAAAATTTCTATGATTATGTATCCTATTTTGGAATTGGGAAAAAGAGTTTAAAAACAAAGGAAGACTACCAAGCATAGTTGTACACCAGCAATTTGGAGGCCAAGAAAGAACCGTGAGTTCAAGGGCCAACTTGGGCTACATACTAAGACCACAACTCTAAAAAATAAAGGGAGTGATGGATCTGTTGAGAATCACTGACCACTACATACCATGGTCACAGGTATGCAATTCTAGTTGAGGCAAGAGGGTTGCTTGTTGCTGGCTAGCTTGGGCTACAAAGCTAGGCCTTGTCTAAGATAGATAGATGGATGAATAGACAGACGAACAGACAAGAGGTGGATGGAAGACAGACTGATAGACAGACTGACAGATAGATGTAGATAGGTAGATCTCTCTTTTACACAATCTAGAGGTTCCAAACCAGAAATTAAAAGATCGTTTTAATATTATAAAAACTTACTTTTACTCTAAAAGTTTACACTTGAAGAATTATAATTGGTATTGATAATTTTAAGAGCTGACATGGATAGTTTCAAGTGCTTTAATCTCTGAGGTTTAAAGCAAACATTAATCCATTCTTCAGAGAGAACCATTGGTGATACATATGACATATATTTGCTTAAGCCGACTCTAATAAGGTTGGATGTTAAAATATGAAAGTCAAAAACAGCTTATGACAGCCACAAGGAAGTCATAAGAGTCTATATATATATCTCCAGCTCTGAAGGATTAAATGAGCAGAATTCAAGCCAAAATAACAAGACAATGTTCAAATCGTGATGAATGCAATGATCTACAACGTCCCTAAGAGGCAGATAATAGGAAAACCATAGGGAAGGGCAACAGCACATGGGCAATTTCCCAGGGCAGGTGAACTCTGTGCTTTAAGCCCTGGCTAGTTGCTACTGGCCTCACACACTGCTGTGTCTACTGCCTGTCTCAAACTCTCTCAGTGAAAGCCAGAGCAGCTGGCAATACAGTATGCATACCCAGCTATTAAGTGTGGAGGAGAAAACTACTTTTTGGACATACTTAATAAAAAAGAAAGAAACTAATAAGAAATCTCCCCAAATTACTGAAATAGGTCATAGAAATTCATTTAAGATAGTTTTAAAATCATACTCACAGCAATATTGTAGACACGCTGGATCCCATTTCAGATTTGGCCTAAAAACAGCAAAATTCATTTGCACAAGCATTAAATTGCTGAGGCTTTCTTTATTAGATGGCTGCATGTTTACTGTTCTTGACTTAAGAGTGTCATATTTTAAATATATAACCCAACATTTTTCCTTACTCAGTCTTTGAAGCTTTGCTAAATTTCAGAGCCAGTGAAAACTAAAGTTGTGCACCTACTAGGAAACTTCTAGAATAACTGGTTAAAAGTCAGTTCTACTGTTCCAGAAATTTAAAAAAAGTAATGGATTAAATATATATATATATATATACATACATACACACACATACATATTCCATGTACCGTTTCTTTTATCCTTTACTGCCATTACAGTTGATTTCCCCCTACCATGCTTCATGGAAAGCAGGCCTGTTGAATCATTTAAGCACACCACCTCTAATTTAGTGAGCTTACCTTTTCTGAAGCTTCATAGACAGCTTTTTAATTTAACACTAAACAGTAACATGGATACTATCAAGTAAAGGAAATCTTGGGACTGAAGAAAATAATTCAGTACTTAAGGACGGACCCAGGTTTGATTCTCAGCACCCACATTTGGTTCGTGACTGTAATTCTGGTCCCAGGAGATACAGTAGCCTCTTCTGGTGTCCACAGGCAGTAAACACACACGGTAGACAGATAGACATTAAGGCAAAGCATCCATACACATTTAAAAAACCTCACATTTTAAACAACTGAATCATAAGTAGATGAAAAGGAAATGTTAGACTGACTTGTGGGTAGCATTTATAACTTCAGCACCAAGGAAGGGGAGGATCATAAGCTGGAAGCAAGCCTATGCTATGGAGTAAGAAATTGACTCATAAAGTTAAAATACTAAAGAAACTAAAAGGGACTAATCTGCCCCACAAGTAACTAAAATGACAATCCTATCATTGTCAGGGAATCCTAATCCTTTCAGCGAAGGTCCAGACTGAACACTAACGCTATACCACTCATTTCTCTGACAGGGCTTTAAATTTAAGTTTACCAGGCTGAATGTTCCATATTCTTCCCGGAGAAAATGTGTCAGGAACCCTCGAAGTGTCGTCTGGTCTCCCCAGGTCCAGCGGGCATGACTGAGGTAGGATGACACAGGCAGGTAGCCATAGGGCAGCAGGCCAGCAGAGAAGGCCAGAGTTAGTTTCAGCAGAAAGCTGAAGGTGAGTTCCTGTACCCAAGCACACATGGGGACATGTTTATTTTAGCCCATTCATCCTGAGACTTCAAAAACACATCAAGAGAAACGTCAAATGTGTTTGCTTAAAGTTGATCTCTTGATTTATATTAAGTCACCACAGAATACTATGCTAAACCTTCTGACTACTGAGGATTACTAGAAAATTGCATCAGCCTGGATTCCTTTTCATGGAAAAACCTGAGTGGACCAAATATTAGCAAAGGCATATAAGTATCAAGTGTGCCGCATCCTTTACATTTAAACCATGTCATGACATGCAGCATTGCACTGTAGAGATGATCTAACTGGAAGTAATTGCATGTTATTTGGTCCCTAGTACTATTTTAATGGTGATTCATTTCATCACCATCATTAGAAGTAGCTTTCACAGTATATTTTATTACAATTGCACAGTGATGATATAATTCTTTCCAAGAGCTCTGGACATTTCATGGATGTGTTTGGTGTAAAGAAAGCTAGCTTTGATAAACCCCCTAGGGCATCCACATTTTTCTCTTCTATCTGTTTAATGGAACATAAAAAGAAATTGCTATTAGTGTAAGTTGTTTCATATTCTCTACCTGGAGGAATTCCTCACCTGTACACTGTACATGTATAAAACAAAACAATATGAAAATAATGACAAAGATCGGGTCCAAACAGTTTGAATTCTGGCATCCTAGAAACATTCAAGCCCTGTTTGCTTTAATAACTGGGAGAGAAGATCTCTTACAAACATCATAACTGAAAACTTCCAACATTTTATAAAAATGAGAAATTTATCTGTGAGAATGAATATAAGAGCCAGGACTCCATCAGCAGAAGAAGAACAAGCAGCCGACTTCTCTGCATTTTCAAACAAACATTCTTAATTGAAAATGAAGTGTTTTCTTGTAGCACTGATCTCATTTGTGATTTCTGCAGCAGAAATGAGATCCATAAAAGTGATGGCATGAAAGCATGCAGAGCTATCTAATCTGACAACAGGCAGTTGCTATTCTTAAAAGTGGGTCCAAGAAAGTGAGTGCCTACAGTTTGGAGGCACTGCACATTATAAAGTTGGATTTAGGATGTAAAGAAACAGTTATTATATTGTTTTCCTTTTGTCTAAGAGGTAAGCAGAAACAATTACATGAAGCCTGTTACAGACGGTTGGGGCAGAGCTTCCCTGTCCTAGCTGTATGCTGTCATCACTTGAAAGGAATTTTTTCCCTTGCAAACACAAACCGGTTTGGTGGTGGGATTGGGTTTCATTATAAATGCACACATATACATATACCTATATATGCATATAAACACACACACATACACACTATCCATGTCCCCTTGACTTCCCTTCTGCTATTTAACAGAAATCAAAGAACTACATTGATGAGTCACAGTTGCCCAAACCTGAGCACTCAACAGTAACCTAGCCCAGGACAGAGCAATAGTCCTTAGCCCAGGCTCTATAGTGTTAACTTGATTCCTGAACATTTTACACAAATTAGGTGGCTTGTCTTCCAATCAACCAGCAGGTGCTTTCCATAAAAAAAAACCTGACTCTGCTGAGGTCGGAAGTTTGAAACTAGAGCTGATTCAGGAAAAAGCATATGTGCTGCCTCAGTTTTTATATCCCATAGGAAAGCCTTTATTGAATTATACTTTTAAATGTTAACTGTTTGCCTTAAATTCATCTATTTTGGGATGTAAAGCTGGCTGGCTCCACACTCTCTGTGTAGCCCATATTGACCTCAAACTCCCAAACCTTCTGCTCCAGACTCCTGAATGCTGGGATCACAGACATGCACCATCACATCTAGTTACATCTTCAACTGTTATCTAAGACCTATATAAAAAACTTTCTGAATACTCTATTAAACCATTGGTAAGCACAGAGACCTTGGCTCAAAAAAACCCCCAAACATCAGTAAATAACAATCTGAAAATATGCTGCTGGTTAAGCTGTTTAATATCCCCCTATGTAAGGGCTTATATGATTGCCGTCCCCGAACTAAATTCTAAGAAAGAGTTGCTCTTTGTCAACTATTGTTTCCTTTTTATAATCACATAATAAGAATTTTATAATCTCCACATTACCTTTTTTTGCTTTGTTACCAAGATGTGCTAAAGTATAGTAAATACAATTACTTAAAGCTTTAGTATAATTATTTCCTTATTTCCTAATAATTTTATTATATGCCTTATGTGTTTTCTATTATAATTATGATTGTAGTTGGGTATAATTAACAAATAACAAAAATTAATATAACTGAGTTTGTTAAAAAAAGAAACAATAAAGAAAGTGACCACCAAGCACTACTTTACAAATAGGCCATAGTTCTAGAAGGACTCAAGACAGAATTAAGGACATTTATCTTCCCACAGTCCATGACTAACTCACTCCCTGCCTTTTCCTACCTGAATCTCCCAGTGTCTAATGAAGAAAATTCTGCATTGCTTCTCTCTGTTATTTTAATTAACATTAATTTTTTTTTCTTTCAGAGACAAATAAGAGGGAAATGAACAGTTTCCAGTGATAAGGAGGAATTCTCTGGATTCTGAGGAAGCAGGCCTGACAGTCTGACTCCAGTGAGAGAGCAGGCCGCCCTCAGCACTGAATGAGTGGATGAAGCCCTGGTGCTTGGCTGCCTTCAATCTTAGGACGTGCGAGGAAAACATCTAGGACACTTGGTATTGGTGCCCTCAGTCCCTTCTGCCCTTCTCACTGAGGTGCTGTCAAGAATCAAGAGGACAATTATGAAGTCCACCAGATGCCACCACGATCAATATTGCATAATTCTGTAAATCCTCTTTTTAAAGTCAATATTGTTAAAGCCTCAGGTCATTCACACTTTTTATAAAACTCAAGAAACATTAGATCCCTAATTTTTCAGATAACACAAATGGGAATTGAACCTATATAAAATAGCATGAATTTTAATTCTTATAATAAAAAACCCTACCTTTTCTTTCAGAAGCCGGAAGAGAATCCAGGGTATTATGCATAAAACATAGAGTACTATTGTGTGCTGATTACACAAGCTAAGGCCACAGGAGAAAGCACCAATGACTGCTATCTGAGAAAGAAAAAAAGAAACACTCGTCAAAACTTGGAAAACTCTAAACCCAACAGTAAAAAGCCCTCCCCTCAATGCGCCTGTGAGAGCTCTGAGGGCTGGGCCAGATCAGAGCCAAGCCCTGGGATGCAAACAGGCACACTAACAGTCACTAATGTTTATCGGCAGTTGCTCTGGGTAATGCTTCCCGTTCTCATAAAACACTATGGTTTGGCCTTCAGACTATCTTCAACCCGACTCCTAGGAAGCCCCTTATGATGATGGGATACTCTATAATTCCCAACCGAAATCTGCCATTGAAGTTCAGCAACTCTGCTTTACTTTTTCTTCTACTAAATAATTACAGTTTTATTTAGTACTCTGGTTATCTCAGAGGGGCTTTTAGCTGCTCCTGAATGTGTAGTTGTTTCATAATTGATAAGATTCTCTCCTTGACCACACTGCAGCCAGGCTCCTTTGAACTCTCCTCCAATCACAGTGCAGATTCTAACCTCCCCACCTACATCCCACCACAGCTCACAGCTCACCAGGGGCCCACTCCCTCCCAAGAATCCTGTGAATTTGGTTTGGCCCAAACTCCCCTTTATCCTTCTGTTTCCTGTCAGTAATCTCTCACTGATTCCCTGCTGGCTCCTTGGTTAGAATTTTCTACTTTTCTTTATATCTGGTGTTAAGTCTGCTACCATAGTCTCTATGGCTGAATCTGAGAAAGCCTGCATAAGCCCTTAAAAAGGATATGGCATGAATATCATTTTTTTCCTTTAATACAATCAGAAAAGATGGTTGTTTTAAACAAAACACAGAATATTGGAGATTCGTGGAACTCACAAATAAACCACGGTATCTTTTGTTTCTGAACTCTCAAAACAAGGCCTGAACTAGGAAGATGCAGCCCCTTTGAGGTGAAGAGGCTGACCTGAGAAGACAAGGCTCTTCCACACTTCAGATGACTGTGGTGGTGATGGCCTCTGAATGACTTGGGTTTTTACATTTGATGCTCTTCTGGCTAAAAATAATTTATATTTGTGTGATCTTCTCTGATTAGTGAAGAATCAATGTACTACCATAGCATACACCTTAAAGTAGTTCATCCACAGCCTGTCGTCACAACATTCCCCCCCACACACACACACACGTATGTGTATGAATCAAACCCATCCCTCCTTAGGACTCACTAGACATTTCATAATTCCCATTCTCTAAAACCTTCTGAACTCCTGAGGGGAGAAAGTGACAGCTTAAGAGCTACCATGGTCCCATTCCTAACAAAGGGTCTGAGGACAATCTCTCCACCTGCCCAGATTACCCTAATAGGAGTCAGAATAGATAAATGTGAGCTAAACTAAAGTGAAAAAGAAATACATTTCTGTCTAAAAATTGAAACAAAACTGATTTCACTTTGATCAAAATAGCTTACCTTTGATCTCTCCTCTGTGGCTGCTGCCTCCTCAAAACACACAGTAAGTGCCATGAGCAGGCCCACAAACAGATTGTTTAAGCTAAAAACCTCGGCTGCAATGGACCACTGCCATGTTAGGCGAGAAAATGAAAACACCCCCGCAGCAAGGATTCCTCCGGCATGTGAGCCAGAAAGCCTGCAAACACAGATAACATGAAATCTCTTTCCCAACAAAAGGAACTGACTTGATTTTTCTTTCAGAAACTCTACCAGCAGAAATTATGACAATCACCCAGCCCTCTCCCAACAACTATAACCAACACATTCTTCACTTAATTCCAACATATTTTAGTTAGAAGGCCCACATGTTAACAAATTGACAAGCCTATGGACAGAATGGGGTTTAGTTCTCAGATCAGGTCAGATCAGTTCTCAGATCAGGTCAGAAAACCTGAGGAGATGGCAGCTACAGATAAACCTTCATTTTCTGAACATCCATAAAAGAACACAGCCTAGTTGAAACTAAGATAGGTTTAACTGTAAAATTAATGAAATGGAAAAACACTTATTCATGAACATTCAATTATCACATCTCAAGGATCCCAGATTCTAGGGCCTTGTACCTTATCTCCCAGTGTGAAGCCAAGGAGGTCTTGGTCAAAGTACTTGATGATGTTAAGAACTTATATAGCTATGTTCTTAATTAACTGTTCTTAGCCTTAGACAAAGTGAAGATAAATTATATTTTTCTAAAGAGAAAGGTGGAAATGTAAATTTCAAGAAACACAAAGAATTAAATGCTACTCTTAGAAACAAACTGCTCACTAAATGCCAACAAGAGCTATACAGCAACTCCATGGGGACTCAGCATCTTAACTCAGAAGTTGGTAATATGACTGAGTACACCTGACTATATGAGGCCAGAACAACTCCTACCTTGTTATAAACCCATAACAAAAAAATTAAAGCAACTACTTAATAATTCAGGAATTTTAGAAATCCAGTACCTGAGTTTTTCAACTGTATTAGGCAACGCAGCAACTATTACTGAACACTTCAACTGTACTAGGAAACCCAGTAACCTTTACTGAATACTTCAACTGTACTAGGCAAGCCAGTAACCATTACTAGGCCTAACAATTATGATACTAACTCACTAAGCCATTGGTGTTCAAATATTTTATTTTGTACAAAAATTATGAAGTAGCCTAGCCAGGTGGTGGTAGCACATACTTTCAATCTCAGTACTCAAGGAGGCAGAGACAGTTCAAGGACAGCCTGGTCCATAGTTTGAGCTCCAGGACAGCCAGAGCTATACACAGAGAGATCTTGTCTCAAGAACCTGATTCAACACAAAGTTACCTCTTCCTTTTCCTTTTTGATGAGTTTCTTATCTGTCCACTCCTACTGTTTTAGACCTAATCATTTGCTACTTCCCTAGCCTGATTTCTGTTTTCCAGTCTATTACTGCAATTTATTATAATAAATTTCCTTAGCAACTCTTCATGATTACCAGGCCCCAAACTGCCAGACTCTCCATTTTCTGCATGTTGTCAGAAATGAATCACCCAGGATCTACTCTCCCAATAAACTGGATCCCCTCCTTCAGCTAACACCCACACTATAATCTCTGTTGACTTGGTGTGTGCCTCAAAACTCCCTTTTGTGACATGCCATTCCCAGCACATGTTGGGGTTCATGTCGTACCCCCCTCCTTCCTCTATATTCATATCTTACTCTTTTCTCAAACTTCTCAGGTCTCAGGTTTCTTGTCCACCTCTAACGGCCTGTGCCATCTAACTGTCTGCATTTATATTAGAAGTACATAGCTCCAAGCACACAAAGGAAGCAAGGTGGGAGTGAATTACTCTTAAAAGGATTTCTGCTTTTAAGAAATGCTTAAAAGCATTTCTGGGTTTTGTTTTGTCCTAACATCTATTTATTATATGTTTTGTCTGCACGCCAGAAGAGGGCACCAGATAGGTATGAGTCATCATGTGGTTCCTGGGAATTGAACTCAGCACCTCTGGAAGAACAGTCAGTGCTCTTAACCTCTGAGGCATCTCTCCAGCTCCTGGGTTTTGTTTGGTGAAAGAAGGTCTCACTATGTAACCCAGGCTAGCCTCAAACTCACCCTAATTCTCCTGCTTCCATCACCTGACTTCGAGGACTCTAAGTATGCATTACTACAGCTAGCTTTATTTCTAACATTTCCTTGGAGCTTAGTTTCATCTATCAATTCAATTTTGGGAAGTTGTCATAAGAAACAGCATCCTTCTTCTACTTAAAGTATAAATTAGCACCCTGGGAGAAATGACAGATTCAAGGTAAGGACAAAATGGGTCTGAAACAAATGCATCTCTTAAAAATTCTTTGTATATTCTAGATACTGATCAACAAGTGGGCAAATACATTGAAAGATCCTTAAATGAAAAAGTATAAATGTCAATTATAAAAAAGTGTTCACCATCTTTTGCCATTGGCAAACTGCAAATCAAGACTACAATGAGATATCACCTCACCTGGTCATTATGACTGTAATAATAAAACAACAGACCCTGGGGGGATGAAGGAGGAGGGTCCTCTATATACTATTTACTATAATAAAGAACAGACCCTGGGGGGATGAAGGAGGAGGGTGCCTGTATACTGTAGGTAGGAATGTAAATTAGCACAATCACTATGGAAAACAGGCATCCCTCAAAAACCACTAAAACCAGAGCCAGCACAGAAGTCAGAGCCTGAGACCCTGCACAGCACCTGAGCTATGTAATCGGCCCACACACCTATCACTTGTGAATGATAAAGAGAATATGGCTTATGTACCTAATGAGTATTAGTCAACCATAAAGAAGAATGAAATCATGTTATTATAGAAAGTGTTGGAATCGGGCCACTGTGTTAAACAAAATAAGTCAAGCCCAGAAAGATAAATACCACATTTTCTCTTATGTGGAATTTTAGACGAAGAAAATTTAAAAAAAAGACAGCTAGGCATGATGGCACACACCTTTAATGCCAGCACTCACGAGGCAGAGGCAAGATCTCGGAGTTTGAGGTCAGCCTAGTCTACAAAACAAATTCCAGGTCGGCTGGGGCTACATAGAGAAACCTTGTCTTGAAAAACAAATTAATTAAAAAATAAAAAGACTTGGAACTAGAGGGGAAATTCTTTGAAAGTGGGGGTGGGACTTCAAGAGAGTAATGAAGAATGGGTGAGCTCAAAGTGTATACTACACCTGCACTAACTGTCCTTTATCATCTGTGCCATAAATCTAATATGCTCAAAATTCTATAATTTCCTTTTTCAAACAAATAAATTGGAACCCAGATAGATTAGGTTATTTTTCTAAGGTCTTGTGGTAACTGACAGTCGGACCGGGGCTAACACTTTACATAGCTGAACTGCCTAGTGCTGCTGTGCTGTGGATTCAAAGACAGGTGTTTGGAATTTTTTTTTTAAAGATTTATTTATTTATTATGCACACAATATACAGAAGAGGGCACCAGATGTTATTCTAGATGGTTGTGAGTTACCATGTAGTTGCTGGGAATTGAACTCAGGACCTCTGGAAGAACAGTCAATGCTCTCAACCTCTGAGACATCTCTCCAGCCCCAGGTATTTGGGTTTTAATGGCAAAAAATTTATTGTGAACTAATGGCAAATGTACTTTGATAAATGTGTACCTTCTATAATGAAGAATGAACTAGAATGAAGTTTTGATAGTTAATAGAATTGTGTTAGTTTCCACGTTACATTGAAAAACACACTAATAAGAATGACTAAATATATTCCAAATCTCTGTTCACAGGTTTCAGTTTACTTTTCTAGAAGGAAAGTTTGCCAAAGTTTAAAACCACCAGATGGATAGTTACATAGAATCAAAGAGAAAGTCCTGAAATTAGTAAACCCTCAGGAACAAAGCCGGAGATGCCCTGATCTACAACAATTTAAAACCTGTGCTACGGGGGCTGGAGAGATGGCTCAGCGGTTAAGAGCACCATCTGCTCTTCCAGAAGACCCGGGTTCGATTCCCAGCACCCACATGGCAGCTAACAACTGTCTGTAGTTCCAGTTCCAGGCAAACACCAAGGCAAATAAATAAGTAAATAAATAAAGTTTAAAAAAAATAAAAAATAAAATAAAAAATAAAACCTGTGCTACTATGCTCAAGGAGATGTCTAATATATTGGGACTGCTGACATCAATTATTAAAATTATGCACTATGCTAGTAGCTTTTCAACTATTTCATAGGACTGCAATACTAAACAGAACAGGTAAACTTATTGACTTCACTAAGAAAATGCGTCTAGTCACCATGCTTGGGTATGCTGGCTTTTGTTCAGGATTAACCTCACACCGACAAAATCTGAATCCTCCCACCCCCAACCCCCACAATCTTAACTTTCCTCAATGTTAGAGAAATAATGTATGAAACTGTTGAGTAAAGTTATAGACAAACAAGTCAGTACTTGTTATAAAAAGTAACAGAAATCAGATGTATACTCTTCAACTTTAACATCCAAGGAGCTTACTCAGCATTCAGACTACAGAATTTGAGGCCATAGCTTGGAAGCAGCTGCAGACAGAGGGAAAGAGGCCTTTAGCCAGCCTGTCCCTCAGCAGCAGAGTGTCAAGGGCTGCTTCATTTCCACTCCACTGAGCACCTCACATCCAACTTTTCTTTTGTTTCTGTGAAACAGATTCTCTTTGGAGCCCTGGCTGTCCTAAACCTCATCCTTTAGACCAGGTTGGCTGGAACACAGACTTCCACCTGCCTCTGCCTCCAGAATGCTGGGATTAAACGTGTGTGCCATGATGCCCAGCTTTCTCATCCAATTTTGTAACTCTAGCAAGTCTAGTAGGTGTGAAGTAGCATCTTGTTGAGGTTTTGGCTGGTCTATCTCTGAGGACTAAAGATGTCATGAACCCTTTCTGCATTTCTCTGCCATGTACACGCTCTACTCTCTGTGCCTTCACTCTCTGGCCCTGTCACAATTCTTAAAACTGGGTTATTTGCCTATTTAAACCAAACGGTACAGTTTGTCTCAGTTTCCTCTGTTGTTTTAGACAGGGTCTCACTGTACAGCCCAGGCTGGTCTTGAACTCACAGAGATCCACTTGCCTCTCTGCCTTCCATGTGCTAAGATTAAAGGCAGGTCTCATCTTGCCTGACCTCAACTTTTGAAAAATACATTTCTTTTCTAATAAATACAGCTAGTGGATTGCTTGCAACCAAGAACCTCAACAAGACACACCTCCCCTTTTTCATAATTGCCATTGTTTTCAATGCAATTGTGAGAACACTGTGGAACGTATAGAAAGGGAGCAAACATCTACGTGCAGGAAGTCACATGCATAGCCACACAACTACTGGAGTCTCTTTTCTTTTCAAAACAGGCTCTCATGTAGCTCATGCTGGCCTCTGAATGTGTGATCTCCTACCTCAGGTTCCCAAGTACCTGGGATTGTGTGTACAACCACACCTGGCTTTTAAAGTCTCTTTATTTCTATACATATTCCAACATAGACTATGGCAGGTATGATGGAATAGGCCTGTAATCCTAGCTCCCAGGAAGCAGAAGCAAGAGAGTCAGGACATAAGAGGCCAGCTGGAGGGACTGGAGAGATGGCTCAGAGGTTAGGAGCACTGACTGTTCTTCCAGAGGACTGGGGTTCAATTCCCAGCAACCACACACATGGTGGCATCATAAGCATCTATAATGAGATCTGGTACCCTCTTCTGTATACTGTATACATAATAAATAAATAAATCTAAACAAGATACTGTTTGAAAAACAAAAAGAGACTAGCTGGGCTCTGTAGTTAGTTCCTGAGCTGCACAAACCAAAGGGGAAAAGGACAGAACAGTAAACATTTTGGAGGACTTATCATTGACTGTTACTTTTATTTTTCATAAAATGATCATATAGGATGAACCATATTATATACATTTCTATGACCTCAACATTTTATGAATTAAACTCTGAATTTCCCCTAAAATGCACATATTTTAGTGCTGTTTTTATGTTAAGATTCAGAATCAGCATTACCAATTGCATAATTTTGCAACATGCATAAAACGGTGGATTAAGAAAAGGGGGTAATTTGACAGATCTGTTGTGAGAAATGCCAGCATTCAGGAGTGAATATATACAACCCCCACACACATACACACATATACATACACATGCACACATGTGGTGCTGGGCTTAAGCAAAGGGTCTCATGCATGCCAGACTAGTGTTCCGCTCCTAAGCTGTGCTCTCAGCTGAACTCAAGGCTTTGTCCCCAGTGATGAAGTGATGAACTGCAGCTGAGTTTGGAGACTACAGAGCCACTGGCTATGAAGCTGCAGCACCACACCAGCCTGGAAAGGGATAGTGGAAGGACAGGGCAGAGTTCACGTAGAGGAGGGAAGGGAATGGAAACTGGCTTGGCCTGGGGAGGAGGTAAAGGTAGTCACGTCTCAAGGATGGAGATGGAAACTTTAGAGCAAAGGGCTGAGGACACTGTGGGCCATGAGGGAAATGGGCCAATCAACAGCTAGAGTGTACGAGTGCTGCAAAAAATGGTATCTGGCCAGAGTAACCAGTTCCTAAAAACTGAACTCTTGCTGAAGGCATCTAAGGATAGAAAAGTTTGGTAAGGCAATTCTCAAAGTTCTAAGACTTTCATTACATTTGTCCTAAAGCCAAGTTTCAAGCGGCTGTGAAGAGATGGGCTTTCTTCAGGGCAAGACAAGTGGTATTGGAGATCTCTGCTAACAAGGCAGTCAAGCTAAGGGTGAGGAGACTACAGGCTTTGGAGATGGATTCCTTCCCTGCTTCTGCACGGAAGCAGTTTCCTTACAGCGCTCAAATCCTCCTTCCTCAGCACCCCCTGATGTGCATCATCTCTCCACAAAGCAACCTGAGAAGCAACCTGACCTCAGGATGCATTTAGGAAGTCACTTCAGGGCTAAGGCTGGACTCAGCATTAGTCTCAGCCTGTCACAGCTGCCTTGGCCTTCTCTCACACTCTAGTACACTGTTGCAAATGGCTCCCCTCACAACCCCAGTGCCATTAGGCTTTCTGGACCTCTATCTGTTGTCATCATTGTGATAACCCTTCCAGGCACAGCCTGTTAGGCTGATCTCTGGGATCCCACACTCCCCTACTCCCTTGCATAGCTCTGGATCCTCCTTTGGTGTTTCCTCTCAATGTTTCTATTTTTCCATGAACTCAACACTGATATTTCCCATAATTCCATTTTCTTCATGCTTAGGTGATTACTTTTCTCACTTTACATAGTTGGACTGGCTTTATCTGCTACCTTGATTTCAACTAATAAGTACACACTGGGAAAAAAAACCTAGCATATTTCATCTCCTTAGATTCAAACTACATACGTCTGCCTGACTGCTGCATTACTCCACATCCGGTGCCAGTCAGGGCCAATTTGAACAAATGAAACTTTCTCCCTCTGCGGGCCACAACTCCTGCTACTTCACTGTCTCCCTTCATGATTATCATTACTTACTTTTTACTTGTGTAAGATAAATGAGGGTCAAAACTTCCTCTCCGTCTCTCCCTAATGAACATTTCACAACTTGTCAATTTTATATCCTAACTATTTTAAAAATATTTGTTTTTTATTTCCATGTATGATGTTTGATGTGCACATATGTACCAGAAGGGGATGTCAGATTCCTGGAACTAGAGGTACAGACAGCTGTGAGCTACCCCGTAGGTGCTGGGAACTGAACCTGCGGCCTCTGTAAGAGCAGCAAGCCCTCTTAACTGCTGAGCCATCTCCTCAGCTACCCCACCACTATTGAACTTATGTCCGTCCTTCCATCTTCAGCCTAACAGCCCTATTCCAGCTGTTAGCAGTCACCCTGAGCTTACACCAACCTATCACACGATAAGCTCTATGGTCCACATTCACCAACACCACCTGAGTAAAGGGTTCAAAACAAGCTCAGTCTTGCATCTGTCGGCACCTACCCTTGAACGGGTTCTCCTCCATCACAACCATAATGAAGTTCACGGCCCCAGTGAAACTCTATAAGGATTCAGTGTCAACAAATGTGCACCATCTTCTTCCTTTCCCTCTTCCTTCTCCTCCCTTCCCCCACCCTCTCCACTTTCTATTGTTTCTGGGCTGAGCTGAAGCAGAATATCACAGCAAAAGGACATGGTAGTGGAAAGCTCATCTCCTGACACCAGGCAGCAGCAAGACCAGAAGAGGCTGGGATGAGACAGACCCTCCCAAGGCAAGACGCTAGTGACCCACTTCCTCCTACCAGGCCTTACCTCCTAGTTCCCATCACCCACAAACAATGTCATCAGACTACGAATCCATCAGTGGAATAAGCCACAGATGATGCCAGAGCTGTTGCACCAGGACTAGAGAGGAAGAAGGGACCAGAGGGAGGAGGAAGGGCAAAGAGAAGATGATGCAGGAGCACGGAGAGGGATCAAAACACATTACATACATGGATGAAATGATCAAAAAGCAAACTAATTAAAAACAAAGTCCATAAGCTGGCCTTCACCACATGAACTTTTGGGGAGCATTTTAGAGTCAAATCATAAGACAAGCTGTTTCACCAACTCTGGGTTTCTTTGTGTCTCTTTCTCTGGAGCAGAACTTGCCTTCACTTGACTAACTCACTGCATATTTTTTTTAAAGAGAAAGATCCCTGATAAGCTTTGCAGACCAGGCTGGACTTGAACTCACAGATTTGCTTCCTCTGCCTTCTAAATGCTGGAATTAAAGACATGGGTCACCACCCAGACATTCCATGTGATGAGATTAAAGGCATGAGTCACTACTTTCTGACCTTCATAGCTTGACTGTGGTGAATCCATTCTCTGATATTCTAGGCTGATTTTATTAAATATAAAATATATCACCACATATACAACTCAATACAGGTACCAGATTTCCTAAGACATTTTCCCTTAAGTACTGAGACTAGGGTAGGCTACTTGTTCTTCCTCTAGGAGGTCAACAATTTAAATGTATTAAGTGAATACTTAATAGACAGTTTTTAATATTTCTAAAAATAAATGATACTTAGGAATATAAAATTTTTACTGTAAACAAAGTTGGATAACTTAGAATCCTCTATACAATGTACCACAAAACCAAAGAAATTTTGGACCACTGATACACTAGATAAACATGTCACCATACCAGCAAGCACATTCATCTCTGTTATACGTAGGTTTGGAGGAAAGCTACTTAATTTTTTGAAGATGAATGTTTTCCACAACTGTGCATTTTATATTTAAGACATAATATTAAACTTCCAATGGGCTCCAGCCAGTAGTGGTTCTAATTACCTCAACCAAAACCCAGCAATTTTTCTTTCATTATGTTTCCTGTCTCTTAGTATTGGGGATTGAACCCAGGAACCTGAACATGCTAGCCAAGTTCTCTACTATTGAACTATACTCTCATCAAAACATCTTTCAAATCAGACTTGTAATTATTCCATTATCTAGAAAGAAATCTTGGTCTGGTGAGATCGCTCAGTGGTTAAGTTGGGTGCCAGGATTGATAAACTAAGTTTGATTCCTGGAACCTCCAAGGTAGAAAGAGAACTAACTCCCTGAAGCTGTACTCTGACTTTCACATGTAGGGCACACACACACACACACACACACACACACACACACACACACACACACACAAAATCAATCAGTCAATCAAACACAAAAGGTCTTTTAGGTTTGAGGTAAATTTTGTTTCTTTTAGGAGCCACGCCTTTGGGGGCTGGAGAGACTGTTCAGTAGTCAAGGGCACTTGTAGCTCTTACAGAGGATATGGGTTCAGTCCCCAGGACCCACAAGGAGGCTCACAACCAGTGTGAATCTAGTTCCTGGGGATCCAGTGCCCTATCTGTGGGAACTTTGTGGGAACCAGGCATGCATATGGTACAAATAGGCAAAATACTTGTACATGTAAAATAATTCTAAAAACTTAAAAAAAAAAAACCCATAGCCTTTATGGATTTTTCTTCTACAACTAAAAAAGTGATATCTTGGTAACAAGTAAAAAATTAAAGGGTTCATGGTAACACTGTCTTTTGCATACAGATGTATAAGAAGAGTCCTTCCATTTCCCCAATGTTTGAACAAAGTTCAACATCATTCCCGTTGTCTGTTTTCCTGAGTCAAATCAGTGAACACCCCACATCAATAAGGCCCAGAACATTAGAGACAGAAAAATATTAAGTGTGCAGAAGGTTTTTCTAGGTGTTGCCACAAAACTCTTAATGGTGAAACTGTCTGAAAGTGGGTGTGCTCTTAAATGCATTAGACAAAAAAGTGATGGGAATCTGCTTCTGATGTGAAAGGCTTTCCTAGGAGTCTATGGAATTCCTCAAGTCTCCAATGAACTCAATGCCCTGTTTGGTTATGGAGCCCTGTACCTGTCACTGCTCACAATGAGGGAGTGTCTTGTGAGTAATTAGTAATTTTTAGTTGAAATCTCTTTTAGGAAGAAACTTGAATCAGAACACACTCTGTATATCCCCTCTGTCCTGCAAAGCTACAACATGTAATTTTTTCAGTTAAATTATGTAAGCAGAATAAAATATCATTAATAACTGTCCCAACATATAACAACTGTAAGTGAGTTAAGAGTCCTAATTTCTTGCTAGGGAGGAAACTGGGCACAATGGCACCCATTTTTAGTCCTGGCACTTGGAAGGCTGCAACAGGAAGAAAGTGAGTTCAAGGTCAGTCTGGGCTACACAGTAAGAAGACCTTCTCTCAAAAATAAACCAAAAGCGAAAGAGGGAGGGTGCTCACTCCAATAGTAATATTTGAATGTGACTTTTAAGTGAAATTACTGATCTAAGTCCATAAAACAAGATGCCATATATTATCCATAAAGTTTCTATAGCACACAAACTAGGACTATCTCCCCAGATAAGACAAGACAATTGTCAGAAATCCATAGCCTTAGGTATGATGACTGAAAAAAATAATAAAAATGACTCAACCAAAAGCACCACTGTGGGGCTGGAGACATGATGGCTCAGCAGTTAAGAGCATTGGCTGCTCTTCAGGACAATGGTTTGATTCCCAGAACCCACTTGGGAGCTAACAACTTTAACTCCAGTTCCAGGGCACCCAACACGCTCTTCCAGACTCGATAGGTACTGCATGCATGCAGTGCACAGGCACACATGCAGGAAGAACACCCAAACACATTACAAAACAAACCAAAAAAACCACAAAACCATTGCGAATTCACTTGGCAATCTATAAACTTTATCTCAAAATTTCTTTTATTTTCTTGAACAAACCTGTATAAGTGATCTTTCCAAAAAGCAAATAAGGAGTTAATAATCTGCT
The DNA here is from genome assembly GCA_004025045.1 of Sigmodon hispidus. Lineage (NCBI taxonomy): Eukaryota > Metazoa > Chordata > Mammalia > Rodentia > Cricetidae > Sigmodon > Sigmodon hispidus. The sequence goes on along the minus strand of PVIH01000101.1, from coordinate 55,391 downwards.
AAGGCAGAATCTTGAAATTGAAATTTACTAAAAATTAAAAGACATACAAAATGTATGAGTGATTTACAATACTTGATCACACCAATAGTGAACAGGAGGGAAGAGGATGTAAAAGTGAGGATAAAGTGAGGGTGTAAGATACTGAAAACAGTCTACAAACACTATTTCCATTCTAGCTCAGGAACACTTTGTGATGACTTCACTATAAAAAACTATTTCTCATTCTCAATCCAGTTTTTATAATGTGAAGTCAGAGCAGGAATTGCTTCAAGTGAACCACACATTCTTAGAATTTACTACGATTTACAGAAAGGTAAGCCTGGCAAGCCATACTGAAGTCACACACTTATATCACTGCTGCGACAATATAGATAACAGAGCCACCATGTTCTAAAGGGTAGCCAAACAATAATCAATAAACAAAACCAAGTTTTTATACTGCTGTAGAGGTAACTTGATTCTAAGATCTCACACTCAAAAAGAAAAACAAATGGGTTAACATATTGAATTCAAGTCACTGAAATACGGTTTGTTTTATGTTTAAGGTTAGAACATCATTATAGATACAGCAGGCAAGTGAACTACCACTGAGTTATATGTCCAGCCCTCTTTGAGTTATATTATTTATTTATACTCAGGCCTCTGTAATTTTTTATTTTGGGGATGAGGTCTCTTTAAGTTCCCAGACAGGCCTTGCCTTGATACATTCCTACCCCAGATTGTAGGCCTGCACTGTCAGGCCCAGTTTGTTTTACTTTTTATAAACATATTCTATGCATAAATATGTGATGTATTTGTAGTAAACAAATCTTTTTGATTTTTTTGCTTGGGTTATCACTAAAAACCGAGTGGTTCACATTTAGGAGAACACAGTGGTGCTGTACAACACAGACGGACTTGCAAAGACATCATGAGAAGGATGCTCAAGTCTTCAGTCTCATTGGGTAATGCAAATGGCAAATGCTTCACTGAGGTACAGCAGGCACAATGGTATTTAGAAAGTCCATCCTTGTGTGAGCAGCATAATTCTTTGGTTTAAACAAAACTGCCTTCTTTTGGTCCATAACATCCAACAAACAACAGAGACGCATTCATCTGTTGACATGATGGATAAGTCAGGTTACAATATATACCACTGACACAGGTTTGCTATCAGTGATGTGCATTTTTTTTCCACTACATGGTATATGATTTTCATGTATAGCTACATATTTGTCAAACCATCAATCACAGGGCAAATAACAGAAATCTGAAATTTGTTCCAAACACACATTCAATGTGCCTCATAAAATTCATGAATATATTTGACTTCAATGTTACTTGCATACAAAGAATCCCACGGGGCAGGGAGGTGTTAGACTAGCTTTCACCTACACCAAGCTCTCTTACCTGAAGTAAGTAGAGCTGGAAGCAGGCAGGCCATGAGGCAGCAGACAGACACTAGTGGTAACTAAATTACTGTTAATGTCACTTCGTACTGATAACTGAAAAGGCGCAATGGATTAGAGGAGGAAAGTGTGCAGGGTACGATTAACTGCACACACATCGCTCTTATCCTTCCATGCTCTTGTCTTGCTGGCTCCTTCACATCATCAACATCACATTTTTCATCTCTCCAGGCTATGCGAACAATGGTCAAGCTAGGATTTTGGCAACAAAACACTCGGTACTGTTACACTTCTTTCCTTTGGTGTCATTCAGTATTGTTGTAGCAAATATGCTTGGGGCAGCTAATGTGTCAAGTTCTAGTCAGAAGTCAGATGACAGTAGGGATCTGAGCCTTTTCATTTCTAAATTTAGACCTAATGCGCCCAAACCCGTAACTGACGACATGGATATTGGACGAGAAGCTCTTTAGCCACCACCACTGGGCCTCAAGAACTAGAATCCTCCCCTTTTTAATAAATTTGTGGTAAATTCTCCCACAGTTTATAATCTTGTCACTCCTGAGAAAATCATATCAAGGTTACTGTCCCTTCATGAGAGTCGATCAAGCTACTGTTTCTGTCTGCAGTAACTGCAGACACGCTTAAACAAAAACTGCCATGTTCTCATGATCTAAAATCATGGAAAAGTGGAGGGATGTCTAAAGCTTTCAAAAAAGTCAAAACTGCATGCTTTCAAAAGGGAAAAACTAAATGGATAGAGTAAGAAAATAAACAGCTTCCATAAATAAATGTAATCAATCAGTTTCCGTGATAATTGAGATTTACACGCAACCGAGACAGTTCAGCAGGTAAGGGGACATATGGCCCAGCCTGAGGACCCGAGACTGAGCCCCAGGTCCTACCGGGTGAAGGGAGGGGCCAAGTCCCTCCAGCTACATTCTGACTTCCGCAGGGTACTGTGGCATGTGCGTGCTTCCTCAACCCACACAAAATAGTCTTTTCAGAAATAGCTAGCTAAAATAAAGCTATAAAATTAAATCTAAAACACTCCAGTTTTTTTGTACTTCACTATCCCTAAATTATCTAGAAAGAATGGTGCTGGTCTTCAGCGTTCCCACTGTTTCTTGTATGTCCAGGACATTGCACAGTGGGAGGTCTACACGTCCGAGTCCAGAACAGTGGCGTGTCTGAATCACAGGAGGTCTTGTTTGCAGCATATACAAACATGTAAGACCTTGACCTGAGCTTCTCCCCAGTCTCTACAGTGTCCTGGGCATTCAGCAGTAGAGCTGAAACTGCCTCCAGCAAATGATTGTCAGAAGCATGGGCCACGGCATCTCAGGCATCTAACTCAACATCCAAAGTCCTTTTACCTGACGACTTAGAAGATGTGGCCTCATTTTCACACTGTTAAGATGTTACAAATGTAGAAAGTAAACACAAAACATCCAAATGATTAAAATAAACAAAATGAGGGTACTAAGCTATTCTCATCAGCAACATCAACAACCACGAAAAGCAAGAAACGGAATGCAAAGTAGTTGAATTACCCAAAGTTGTGAAGTGCATTTTAATATTCAACTCATTAAGATCATCAACTATCTTTATGAGTTTGAAAAGCTGCAAGTCCATGTGAGTTATAAATTATCATTTTATTTATAACTTTAAGAAATATGCACATTTATTAGGCAAGCAGTAATAACTGATGACTAGTTCCGGTGGCAAGAAGCTCGGCAGGAAACAGATTTAGCAATTTAAATGTTTTATAAGTTTTTGTAATTGAGGAAACTTTTCATAATCTGACATTTGTTAAAACCACTTATTAGAAATTATGCAGCACAGTAGCTGTGGAAATATGAGCTAGCTTCACAATTATAAAGTCGGCCTATGTAGCCCTTCCCTATTGTACATAGTGGCATAAGCCCCACGGCGGCCTATCAGCTAACTGGCAGGCAGGGGGCTGCTCTATTCAAAGTGAGAGATACAAGCTGCAGGGCAAAAACCTGGCAGCTCCCATCTGACCCCACAATCCCCTACTGGTGACAGCTCCAAGCTCCATGGCAAATTAGGCCTTCTCATATTACAATTGGAGAAGACAGATTCCATTAGCAGTATCTGAAATTGAGTGGAGAGCTGCACTGTTATCAGGCTTGACTCATAAGCACTGCTATTAATCAGAGCTATGATAGCATTTATATATTTCAAGCTATCTGCTGCTGCTGTGATATTCTGCTACAAAGGGTTGATGGGACTTAGGAAAGTGAACAATGGAGCTTTCTGGGAAAAGCAGAGTAAATCAAGAAAGTCTATGACTTCCGCACATTCTGAAGGGATTGCGGTTTACATAAATTTTCTCCCAATTGGAGATTGAGCTCTTCCTCATCTTACACATGGGATTTAGTTGTCACTCAATGGTAACAGCTGTGAAAAGGTGAAGCGGCCCACCGCTCAGAATATTGCCTTCGCTTTTAAAGCAATTAACCCATGAACAGGAGGGTACCTGGTGATATCAAAGGGATTAGGCCAGGCAGTGCATTATTAACATCTCCTTGAACTAATTCTAACTCTGACTAGCTGTCAGAAAAGACTCCACAGTCTTAAAAGAGTTTTGCCCTGCTTTTTCTCCATTCAAAATGAAGCACTGCTATTTGAGCCTAATATGTCCCTCAACTTATAAAAAAATGCAAATGAACTGGGCTCTTAATATGCTTAACCAGCCTGAGTCAATGCAATTTTAATACAAGTATGAGAAAAAAATATATGATCAATTAACCAGGGATCAAGACAGATTTTCCCCTGAATGGAAATGAATGCTCTGGTACTTCCCATTCTTCTCCAAGTATGGAATTGGTGATGATTTGTTACTATGCATAGTTACTTCTGAAATTAGGAAGTGCTTCACATTATTCTCTACGGCAATAATCTAAAACACTCTTTGAGCTGGAAAATCCAAATGTTCTTTAAGAAAGAGATTCTGCATTCTCCAAGGTATGGCATTTTAATTTTCTATTCTTTACTGAGTGGAATCTTAATGGAGGCTATAAGAACAGCAGGCATACTGCTTAGAATCTAACACTTTCCAAAACTATAATCAAATTAACTATTAGCAGTGAATTAGTGTTTAGAAACACATAATATAAAAAATGAAAAATTCCATGCATAAAACATGGACACAAAATAACCTGTCAGAAGATGTTCAACTATTATGGCTGCAATTGACTGTGATTTTTTTGTAGTTCCAAGGTAGCACTGATTACTGATACACATATAGTCTATATAACATATTTGACACTAAGTGATCTGGTTTCTTATCATATAGTGCTAACGGTCTTACTGTTTTTATAAATTTTCAGAACAGAGATTTTTTAGAATCCCTGGAAACCTGCTTATTTAGTAGATGGTTTATCTTACTTCTTTTAAAAGTGATTTTTTTTTAAAAAAAAAAATAAATAAACACTAGAAGCATTTTACTTTCATTTTTCATTGGGTGCTTAATAAACATTGTGGCATGGATTTTTCTGTAGTTCCATTTGGCCACTAACAGTTGGAAATCATCATCACCCTCACCCTAGTTTCCAGGCTTTCAAGGCTATCGAGAATGCATTTCTTACCTTGTACCTGCTCAAAGTAAGGCTTTAAGATGTGCCCTCAGGGGAGGCTGTGAACAGTTAAGCCTTCCTGAGGCACAGCATTCTTATAGGACACTGTCAGTGTACCTCCTTCTCTGTAACTGACAGCAGCACATATGAAATGTGTTTGATGTAGATGTTTGATTGTGACTTTAGCATTCTTCCTGATTCACTACAATAGGATCTAGATTGGTATGTCCTGGAAAATAACTTTGAAATTCAGAATAAGCAAAGTTTGATGGCTTACTTCATATTTGTGATTTAAATGACCTATAACTTTTAAAATTTTTATTTATAACATCTGTGAATTACAAAGAGAGAATACTTTAAATTACTTATTATCAAATTTAAAAATGATTTACTTCAGTGGCCTAAAAGAATCATTTTTTTAAAAAATACTAAATTATATAGCCTTACTGTAAAGATATAGGAATGAGTTGAGTATTATTTCATAGAAATTAAAGATTAAATTCCTGTAGCAAAATGCCTGCTTTCAAATGCCCCAAAGGAGCAATGTTTCAGAGGAGCCACACTCTTACTACTTTAGTTCAATGACATACAACAACACACTGCTTTCAGTGTGCTATTCTACTCACATGTATTCTACATTAGCACCAATCAAAGAAAACTAAGTTCCTGGCAACCATTAAGAAAGACTGACAAAAAAATGCAGTGTTAATGACACCTTACAGCTTTTAAAAGCAAGAGAAGGGTACAAGAAAAGCAAAAATTACATAGTAATTGGAAACAACGAAGAAATTGTTCTTTCAATCTAAGTCATGTTTACTGAAAAAAAAATGGAGCTTTTTATATCAACACATTTAAACACAAATTTGCTTCTGAAACACTATCTTTGTTTAAAAGGTACAGAAGGTCTTTATGTTCACCCCCAGAGCTAAATATAGTGAATGCTATGTGAACAATTACCTGAAAAAGAATTAATTTACTGCACACCAGTCAGTTCTAGCCCTACATGTACAGTAATGCACTAAGTGAGGGGAGAAAGAAAGAACCAAACTGCCTCCTGGACCAAAACCCTTCAATATCAACAACAGAACAGAAAGATGATGATTTGTCTGTAAATGAATAAAGTAGTGAAATGTCTCCTAAATAAATTCTGAGCAAGGAGGCAACCTGTAAAGGAATATATTTACTGTATATCAGGGCTGGGAAAAACCACCTCTGTAATGGCAGCATAAAAACTCTCCTGCTGTTGGGTTTACATTCACAGAAGAAAGGTTTCAGAGGTCAAGTTCAGGTCATACAACAAATGAAACTGTAACAACCCAGCTGACATTGTATAATGTCTTCTTCCCGTCAATCAATAGGCTACTGTTAGTCCTATTACCATAGAGATGGCTTCTCCTTTTGAAGGGTGTCTATTGTTTGACAAAACAGATTTGCCACTTGAACTGGGTTGTTCCCAAAGGACATGTACCTTGTCAGTTATTTGTATTCAAAATAATGAAGTATTCTCAAATTAAAGTGCATGTGAGCAATAACGTTGTTAGATGCTTTTTCAGGAAGAAAACAACTTTTTTGAAGTACTATATTAGTAAAATCAACCACACTTTGATTCAAATCAGTAAGATTGTATATTAAATCAGTCAAACAGTAATGTGCTCATCTGAAATTCATATAGTAAAAAAAAAAATCTATTTTAAAACTGGACAACTAAAGAAAAATTACTGTCTAAAATTATTTGAATTTGGAAGAGGCTTTTATATGATTTTTAAAAATAGTAGCTCTCTGATGAATGCCATCAACAATAAGTGAGAAAATATGGGAAGTTTTAGAGTACCAGCTGCCTTACTCGCTTCACACAAGCACACAGCCATAAACACACACACAGACACACACACACATGCATACAGACATAGCACACTCACACACATAGAGACATAAACACATACACACAGACATAACACACTCACACACATAGAGACATAACACACACACATAGAGACATAAACACATACACACAGACATAAACACACACACAGACACACAGACATAAACACACTCACACACATAGAGACATAAACACACTAGCACACACACACACAGACATAAATAAACAGACATGAACACACACAGACACACACATACACACAGAGAGAGATAAACACACAGACACACAGAGAGATAAACACACACATGCACACACACACTTCAAAGCACTGAAGTGTCTATCTTAAAGTTTCTTGGGAAAATTAATGACTCATGTCTTCAATATTGAACAGGTTAAGTTCCAAATTTCAACCCAGATATTTAAAAATAAAAAATTTGTTTTTCTCTTAATGGAAACTGGCAGGTGCTTGATCATAGAAGATTCAGAAGAAACAGTTTTAATCAAAATTATTTCAATCTTCTAGAAAAAAAAATCCTTAACACTAAGCAACCCAGGCAAGGATCTTATTTAAACACTATTAAAGGATGGGCTACAATAGAAATTTGTAAGATTAAATAGAAGCACATCAAGTGATATGGAGAAAATTTATAAATTCTCGAAACTCTAATAGTTGATTCTGAACCCTTTCTACAAATAGATTTTAAAGTAAATTTTAGAGTTCTTATGTTAGCTTTTCCATTTCTGTAATTTAAAAGAAACTTAGGTAGAATTTAAAGAGCAATACTATGACTATTACAGTAAAACCGCTTGTTGCCAATGTAACATTGGAAATATAATCTATTCAAATTATATTATGTTAACATCCATTTTTTTTTTTTACTTCAGAAAAGTTTACAAAAGTTTTTGGATGCAGGACTTTGTTTGTTTGTTTTTTTCCCATTTTTCCATGAAGTATAATTTGTGTTTTTGGTGTCACCCTCTTAGAAAACAGGTTTGGACTAAGTTAAACATGGAGACAGAGACATCAGGGCAAAGGAGCTCACCAATGTCCTAAACTAGTGGTCAATTATTAGAAGCACAGTAGCTCCCAAGGTGGAGCATCCTCAACATCACTGAAGTCAGGGGGCTCTAGTGTGTCTCCCTTGCCTTGAGCCACAGTGGAGCAACGTGAAACCTCACTAAACACATCCCAAATGTGACAGCCTGGTTTCACAGTTACATTCACATTTATAATATTATAAGCTTTCAAGCCATACCCCAAATGTGACACGCTCCTTTCCACAAGCTTGCAGTATGCTCATATTTATAATTATCAGGTCTCAGGCCAAGTCTGAGAGGCAGCTGCCCATCTGCAGCACGGTGAGTAATTAAGTGAATTTATCATCTCCAAAAGACAAGCTTTGTGTCGCTGAGTTAAGTCAGCCCACCCTCATCTTTGTAAAGTGACAGTACTCATTAGTCCTGCCTAAGCGGACAACTGTGATAACGGACAAGAAACACCTTCACCTCGCTGTACTGTGCTCTGTAAACATCTGCGGGGTTACAACATCCCCCTAAGAAAGTGAAGTCGTGTGATTTAAGGAAGCCCCTTAAGCAACAACAGACTTTACTAATGTATGTAGCTAGCCACGAGGAACCCACATCTCTATTCTCAAAATTAACTCAACTACTTTACCTGAAAACGGTGAAAAAAAGGAGCGAAGCAGCAACTGCCCCAAATAAGCCACAGAGAAGATTGACTCGGTAGGCTACGGGACCAAAAGGGAAGAGTGTGATCGCCAGGCTAGCCACCAGCGTGAACAGAGGATAGCCGGGAGGGTGGGCAACCTACGGGAAAAAGAAGCAACAGTCAGTTTTCATCTGGAAAGATGGGTCACACCGGCTCACTGAAAAGTAGCCCATTTCTGGGGCGAGCATGATTACTGCAGCTGGACGGCTAAGTGTCTGAATGTGGCTTCCTAGTGATCTTCTTGTGTCAATACAGCTATTTGCTTCAGTGGATCTGGTGTGCCTATCATATGGCACGTCACCTAAAACGAGGATGACATATTCCACTGTCAGCCCTTAAGCAGTTTGTGCTCAGGTTTACAGTACGTTCGGGTCATTTAAAAGGTTACTGAAAGCAGGCAGGTCCTGAAACATCATTCTAGTTACAGAGTGGAAAGACCACACTGCTATCGGATTACCACCGTGCTGACAGTCCTAAGGTCTTGACTAAAGGGATCACACATCATAATAAAGTTTATTAAATAATAAACTTATTAAAATTGTTAACCCGATTTATTCTCCACAGCTTATACAAAATTTGGGATGATAATAAGCCAGCTACTGTATATATAGTAAAGGCTTTGCTTTATAATTTCAGTTAATTGGATTTAAAACTTAAAGTAAATTGTCATGTACTGTACTTATAAGTTACTAAAAACTAGGGCTTGAAAATAAATTAATCTACTTTATTCCATGCTTAATTAAACTTTCTTAATTCCTAAAACTGTTAATGAGAGCATTGATTAAACAATAAACCTAATACTTACCCCAAGCTCATGTGCGGCTGTGATCAGTTCCCCTGTGAAAAAATAATGTAAAACCAATAATTACTATTACAGAATGACACTCCTCCAAAGTTTTCAAAATCCGGATGCTTGCATTGGGGTTTTGCATTAATTTGACTGGATAAAACTGTAAATCTGGGGAGATTTAACAGCATGAAATAGTCTAAGAGTATGTTCTCCCTTAGGTCTTATTAAAAAACTATCTCATAGTTTTAAGCAACTGGTCAGTGGAAATACAGGTAAATTCTCATTTTAAAAAACTGTTTTTCTTTCCTGAAAGTTGTATTTACCTGCAAATATACAAACACATCCCCAGAGCATGAATGTGATATACTGCGTTCTCTCAAGAACGTAGCATGGTGTATAAAGATGCAGTTGCGGAGAAGTGGCTCTAGTTTGGGCCTGTTATCTTAGTACTTGGGAGGCAGAGGCAGGAGGATTACTGTAAATCCAAGGCTGGCCTAGGCATTCTGGTGAGACTGCCCCTCTTATAAGGGATGCAGCCCTTGTAGGAGTGTGCAATGGTTTGAGGAATGAGCATTTTCAAATGCGCCATGTCACCCAGTGCTGGCATTTGGATACCTTGTCTACACTACGTTAGCTATCTTGAAGCAATCTGCATTGTTCTGGAAAGCTCTCTCAGAATATGTTGTTTTAAAGCACTACATCATTCTATTCTTTACATGCAGCTCTTTAGGGATATTGATTCTTTCTAAACTTACAGCACAGTAAGTAATCCTATGTCTGTTACTGTAACTAGACAGGGACTCACCACTCCACACAGCAGCACAGTGAGGCGTTAGTCTGGAATAGTGATTTGCAGTCACTTCTGCTTCTTAGGAGAGGTACCAGTGTACACATCTGCTCTTCAGCAAATACCAACTCTATGCCTATAGTCCCCACTGTTCTAGTTACAAACAGACTTCTACCTTCCCTGGCCCCAGCTATAGCAAAACTTAAACCAATCTACTTTAATGTGCCTTTGTTCTGAAGCTATTCTTGACTGCAACACCCTCCCCCCAATTATACAGAACCAAGAAGCTGGACCTACCCCTAGTTTATAATTTCTCAATAGCTGCTGTTACTAATTAAATTCAGTATCTTAGCAAGAATAAGGGCTTCTCCAGCCAGACCTAATTGCTTCACTGTTCCTTTGGCAGCCTTGTTTCCACACTATCTCTGCTCCACAAATCAGAGGACCAGTGTTCCCCTGGGGTGACCCTTTTCACACCACATCACTCAGCTTCTCACTCTGGAATAGTACTCCACCTTTCCTTCTGAAATCAGTCAAGGCCCAGTTCAGTTACCACTTCAGAATCAACAGCTTTCCTTCCATAGGGCCAGGCCCAGCATCCTTTACAGCTATTCACTTCCTCTTGCCACAGAACGTGCCTGAGACTATTTAGTACTTTCCTGTATAGGATTATATTCTACCTAGTTTTCATTGCTAAGTTTAAAAATATAATCTTAGCCATTTCAGGATCCTGCCAGGAAAACACCACCTGTCCTATCTGGCCACCCACAAACAATCAAACTCCACTCCTCTGCATATAGAGGGTGGTGAAGATACACCACAGTCATCCTTACTACTCAGGAACCTTTCTTTAGTGAATGATTACAGATGTCCCCAAAGGGCAACTGCTTACTTAGGTCAATTGCTGATGTTGGCATCTCAGAAACTGAAGTATTTGCCATCTTGAACACTTCTTTTAGAGAAACTCTTTATAGTCTAAAAATGTGTACAACTGTTTCCTTTGTAACTACTCAAAGACAGAATCTTCCAATTTTACTCCCTGATTAAGCTCAGTTTTTATCTATTTTTGCTTTTATCTGAGGGACAAAGAATGCCATGCATTCCAGCTTTCAAGGTCACCGTTCCCTTCCATTAAGACTGTATTCAAACTACACTTTAACATTAATACCATTCTGCTAGCAGCTTTCTGCCAAAAAATAGTAGTAAAGAAATAAATAAATCTGTATTTTTGCCCCTGGAATTGTTACTATAAAGACAAATTGCTACTATAAAGACAACAAAAATTGATAGGAATTTGACAAAATCCTATCAATTCTTAGCAGTGTTCAATCTAAACAAAATCTATAGTGTATCTATGATCAAGAGCATAGGCAGTGTGCTTAAAGTCAATGTGAAAGAGAGGGCAAGAGGAAACGTTTTTGCTCCCTCCTTGCCAGTGGGGTTTCCTCAGTTAAATTAAAGGGCTACTTGTATCAGAACAAAACTTCCTCAAGGTCTTCTGACATTACCACACCAACCTGTTGGGCAATTCTAAAGTCTATTCAGGTTTGAGACACACAACTATGTTGTCCCAGTTACACTAGTAGCAAGCCCAAAGCTGTCTAGATGCTTCAAGTGTCTATAAGCCCATATAGCATCCATTAAAATCACTATATTTAACATACATAAATCCATCTGTAGCTTAATTTTCTCTCAAGGATCATGAGAACTGTCCATGAATGAATATGCTTGTTTAGTAGTGAAAAAAGAAAATTGGGAACCTCACACAATGTGGTAGATCTTTCAAGTAAAACGTAAGACTTATCAGGAAGAGTACATACTTTATTTGGTTTTGATATGTTCTGTTTATTGATAGAATATATATTTCATAAACACTGAAGTACAGTCAGCACAGAAACATGATCAAAGAGAAGCTTAAACAAAATTTCCACATTGCCATATAGTTGAAAATAGATCACTGATGATTTCCAAAAATGACCATAAAATATCAGAAGCAAGCAACCATTATCATTCAACATCCAATTAAGCAAATCAGAACATGTAAGAAGTCTAGTAATTTAGATGAAAGCATAGCTTTATTCTTTTGATAACACATGAAATACAGTATTATAAAAGAAGGCAGCAATTTTTAAAAAATCATCACGATGAGTGATGGAGAACTTAGCAATATCCCAAAATTCTTTTGTGAGTAGACATCAAAAGAGAATGTTCTAAACTAAATCTGTTTTGGTTCTTTTTGGATGACATTCATCACTGTGACTTTGGTTCACCTTACTTGACCCATCTATGAAAGAAGTGGACAGTACCTACCTCTTTAGGACAAAATCCCTAAAAGGCACTCAGAACCATCAGTGGCATATAGTACATGCAGTGTTACTATGCTTCTCCTCCTACATGTGTGGCCCTAAAAAGCATAAATTGTTGTAGATATCTTTTAATAAGTACAGAGCTACCTAACCTCTAAATAACAGCCTCCAATATCAAACCTCTTGCCACCCTATAACTACATTATTTAATATTAATCTTGGAAAGTTGATAACACCATTCCCTGCTCAGTGGATCCGGAAAGAAGAGATAATCTGAAAATGGAGTATCAAGGATTCTTCACGTGTCAGGCAATCTTGAAGCCAGTCCTGATAATCCCCATCTCCTGGCTTTCTTGACGTGTAATCCTCTCCCCTTTGAACTGGTCTAGATTTACTGACTCCTTCAAATAAAATAGGGCAGTGGCATGTCACTTCCAGGATTAGGTTTCATAAGTGACAGACAGAATGCCCTATCTCTTTCTTTTGACGGCTATCAGCTGTCTTATGTAGAGGGAGCCATACAGCAAAGGACTAGACTGAGTTTGGAAGTAGATGCTCCCCAAAAGGGACCCAGCTGAACTGCACCTAGAGCTACTGATCCACAGACTGTGCAAGATAACGGTTCCCTGCTTCAGCCACCAAATCTGGGCGAACTTGTCAGGTAGTGAAATGATAAACAGCTCATCGTCACGAAAGAGATTCATTATGTTGTTACAGCACCATTCTGAAACATTGCTGGTTATTTTGAGGTATTATTGGTCACCTGACCTGGCTGCAAAACAAACCAGGAGTTTTGTTTCTAGATTCAAATATGAAACAATTATGCCCGTTGCATCTGTGTGAGACATACAGCAGAGGGGTGCTTTAAGCTGCACCTGGCCATCCTTTTAAGAGTTCTATAAATTTTCTGCATGCCCGCCTCTCAATAATCAGGCTCTAAGTATTATCACGTCCTGGGAAGCCTATCCTGATCTTCTGAAGGACCTACTTTCTATATACACTGCCACTCTCAACCACATTTCTCTTAGTGCCTCCGTGATCGACCACCACTTAAAGTGTAGTTTATAGGGTAACTTGTTGTGTCGTGTCTAAGCACACTAGGACACTCTATTTGTTCATTACTGCCAGTCTTTCCTTTGTAACAATGAGGGGCTCCACAGGTAATACTTATAGACCCAAAAGAAACAGAAAGTAAAAACGATCAGGGGTAAGCGGACTGGTTTTACATTTCATCAGTTGAAAGACACAAAAGCCAGAGATCCAGAAACGGGGAAAGGGCTAGTTCTGGAACTCAGAACGCTGAGCTGAGATCCGGCGATGGGACCGCACCCGGGAACATGGGGGCTGGGAGGAGGGCGCCCGGTGAGTACTTTACCCGAGTCTCCCCCCGGCAGCGAGCGAGGCAGCGTGAGGGTGAACACGGCAGCCACGGCAGCGAACACAGCCACGCTGCCGCAGAGGCCCCCCGAGCGCCAAGGCTCTGCTCGGGCTGCCGGGCCCCCGCCGTCGCCATGGAGACCCATTGGCCGGACACACGCCAGCTCCCGGACAGTGTGCACTAGCCGCCGCGCGCACCTTCCCGGCCGAGAGGCGCGCGCAGCCTGCGGCGGCTTCCGGTCTAGCAAGGCGGAGCGGACCACAGCCGACGGGGGAGGAGGAAATGTCGGATGTGCTCCGGAACAGCCTAGGAGTTTTCTGGGAGGCATTAGGCATGATAGTATGCTTGTCTCTCTGTGTTTTGAAGTCCTTAGTCAAAATGGAGCATAATTCCCCACTACAGAAAGCCTGGGACAGACTACTGAGCCTATGTGGTATCTCTTCCCCCTTCCGTACTGATTTGGTCGATTCCAACAGAGAAGAAAGCGGACCCGAAAATGGAGGGACAGAAAGCGCTGCTCTGCCCCCTATGGCCTGGAGTGGAACTGCACAAAAAGCCTTCTAGAAAGCTATCAGACTACTTGCTAATATGTTTTCTTATTGGTCACATTGATCGCGGCTGTGCATAACGGTTTGCCGCATTAAAATAATGTAATCTATGTGATCATTATTAGTTCACTAATCTTAAGATATTAAAATGTACTAGCTTGTCTTGTTTTCTTAATAACACGAGAACTAGATAGGTGGAGTTGGAATGCTTGAGTTCTGGCCCTAAGAAAAATAATTCTTCATGATAAAAGTACTTAAATAAAGAGAAATGTTTTGGTGGAGACTTGCTCTAAAAGTGGGAAATGACATGGAGATACCACTTTAATAATGCAAATGAAATGCTATTGGACAGCTGTGCAGCACACAGCTGGGAATCGAACCTAAAGCTTCATACATGCTAGGCAGGCACTCTGCCACTGAGCTGTCTTCCCAGCCCTTGACATACATCTTAAGCTTAGAGTTTGCATTATTATAGCAATTATTTAGACTGGGAAGTGTGAGGGGGCAACCTTCATAGAATGTATTTCAAAGTACGAACACACACACACACACACACACACACACACACAAATGAGTAGCATTTGGGGATGTTCAACTTGTATATAACACTAAGCTTCTTTGGTATTCCAAATGTGACCCCAAATGTTTTGAAAGCCAAATAGGACATGTGAACTAAGTTCCCCCGAAAGACATATTCTTGGTGCTTACATAAACTATTAAAACCCAAGAGGGGTTGGTTGCTAATACCTATTGGGCATCCTCTGTGGCTCCCTTGCTAGCCAGGATGGGTAGAAATGGCTTTCTCCTGTTTTCTTGTGGTATCCATTGGCAATACATTGTGGATGAGGCAAGGGAAGGGGACCTCTTTTTTGAGGGATGGTTATAAATCCTGACCCTCTAGGCCTCTCTGACTCCATCCATCAGGGATGCAGAGAGACACTCCATTACAACTGTGTGTAGACAGAAGTCTAGGAAGTGGTCTCCAAGGATGCCACAGAAAATAAGGACCTTACTTATTTCCTAAGGAGAACAAAACTGACCCCTTCCTCAGCCTTCTTTGGTACTACTCAGTGGTTATATTGGGGTCCTTGGAGATGGCAAAGTTCTAAGCTGAGTCCCCCCTTAGCCCTTGTCCCAGCTTTTGCTATGATTTTAGGTTATAGTAGAAAGGTTTTCTAAATGTATCTTTTTTATTTCCTTCACTTTCCATTGATTAAATAGAATCTCCTTTGGTTGGTTTATATTAGTTTGCTTGTTTTTATCTGTGCTCATTGCATTTGTGGGCTGTCACCCGCTCTAGCAATCAGTCTGGGGAAATAAGGCCAAAAAAGAAACTCCCCAAGATCTCACTACTGTGTCATTCTTCCAAAATCAAGGCTATCCACTGTGCATGCGTCCTGGACCTGTGCAAGCCGTGTTTTGTCCATTTCATGTATAGTGTCAGGAAGCAACTTGTTCTCAGCAAGAGCAACAGAAGAAAAGGCGTCCTTGTCTCCTGTCTGGAAGCAGAAGACGCTTCCCTTTCTTTCATTCTCTCCAAGCCTTAAGGAGTCACTTTACAGGGGATAGAAAGATGGTGCAGCAGGTAGAGATGTTTGTCACACAAGACTGACAACGTTAGTTCAAACCCCCAAATCCTGGGCTGGAGCTGGAGAGATGGCTCAGCGGTTGGGAGCACTGACTGCTCTTCCAGAGGACCAGGGTTCGGTTCCCAGCGACCACATGACAGCTAACAACTGTTTCCAGTTCCAGGCAAACACCAAGGCAAATAAAGAAATAAAAATGTTAAAAAACAAAATAAAACAAAATCCAATGCAAAAGTGGGATGCAATGGCATTGCCCAAGCACTTCTACACCGAGATAGAGACAGAGTCAGAAACCACCTTACCTGGAGCGTACAGTGCAGCAACAAGAAACAGCTAAGACCTTCTCTGGAGGGAAAAGAGTAGACCGAGAAAACTGACTTAGGAAAAATAACATCAATGTTTGGCAGATAAAGACATAGTTTACTTTCTATCAGTTGGGGCTAGAAATGACTAGTCTTCAGATCTTTTTGTTGAATTTCAGGGCAATGATAACTGCAAAACTATTCTTTAAGAAAGAGAAGGTCTCTCTCTCTCTCTGTGTGTGTGTGTGTGTGTGTGTGTGTGTGTTGTGTGAGAATGCACACATGAGTGCAGGCGCACCTAGAAGCTAGAGGTGTAGATCCCCTGGAGTTTATGTTACAGGTGGTTGTGAGTAACCCAAGATGAGTGCTGGATATGAAACTCTTATCAAAATGCATTAGCTGCTGAGACATCGTCTCTCTCCAGCCCTCTTCATGGCATTTAAAACTGTAAAGCACACAAGGAAATTGTGACCACAGATGGTGAGACAGCCATAGTTGCTTGAGAAGGGAAAGCGGAGTTATGGATGGGGAAGGTATATGTGGGCCTGAGGATGCTGCCAGGGTCCGTGTTCTTGACTTAGGCTTCAGCTATCTTTTGAAACTATTCTTTTTTTTGGGGGGGGGGAAGGTTGAAATATCAAAGAGAGAGACACCACAGTCAAATCTCACCCAGCTATCTTTCAGCTTCCTCAGCCTTGCTCCTGGTCACTTCTAATTGCTGCTGTTTTCCTAAGCCTGCGTTAAATACCCTTCTCACCAGCTGTATCCCATCCAGGTTAGGATTAAAGGCATGAGCTACTCTATTTGGTAGTCAGCCTTGAACTCACAGAAACACAGAAAGGTCTCTGTCTCTGAAGTTATGGGATTAAAGGCATAAGGTCACCACTCCCTGCTTTCCCCATGTTGGGATTAAAGGTGTGTGCCATTGAAGCCCAGCTGTTTGACCTTGTACTCACAGAGATTCTCTGGATCCCCATGCTGTGTGAGTTACCTCTGCTCTGTTATTCCTGGAACTCCCAGAGCTACCTCTGCCTAATTTGACTGTGGCTTGATCGAAACTATTCTTAAAAACTTTTTTTTTTTTACATGCATGTATTTATTTGCATGTGTTTATGGGGGCAATGAAGGTACCAGGGCACATGTGTGGAGGTGAGAGGCCAGCTGGACAGTGTTGGTGCTTACTTTTAACACGGGGGTTCCAGGGATCAAACCCAGATCAGCAGGTTTGGAAGCAAGCAAGTAGTTCCATCTGCATAGTTATCTCATGAGCCCAGAAATTATTCTCTAAACCACTTATTAATGCTTTATATATCTACCTACTGTAGTCAAGAATAAAGATTCTAGAATGCCTGCCTAGTGTACTGGCCAAGGTTCTTTTAGGAACAGGACCAGTGGTGTGTATGTGCAGGAGTGGGGGCAGACACAAAGGCACATACACTTAAATGTATGCATACATAATGTTGGTTTCGAGTGTGAGAAGAGATACACACTACTAAGGCCACACAAGAGTTTATTTAAGAGAATTCCCAGGCGGGTACAGAAATGAAAGCAGGACAGAATGAGATAAGGAGCGAGAGACCGAAATGTGCGCAGTCTCTTATAAGAGAAGAGGTGTGTATGGGTTTACGTAGTCACATTTAGGGCATGCCTTCGTAGGCGTTATGCGTCCAGGGAGGTGCTTCTGTACGCAGTGCCGCCCCGCCTGGTTTACTCAGCCATACCCAGGGGCGTGCCTCCGTACGAGGTGCATTCCACCTGAGTCGGGTCGGCTCAACTACGTAGAGTGCCAGGAATCCTAACACATAATTACAAAGGAAGATTATAAAAGGGATTATAAGAAAATTTAGGGACTGGAGAGATGGCTCAGAGGTTAAGAGCACTGACTGTTCTTCCAGAGGTCCTGAGTTCAATTCCCAGCAAAACCACATGGTGGCTCACAACCATCTATGATGAGGTCTGGCGCCCTCTTCTGTAAAACTGTATGCATAATAAATAAATAAATCAAAAAAAAAAATTTAAAAAAAAAAAAAAAGAAAATTTAAAGTTTTTTTAAAACTTATTTCACATGTTTGTGTGTGTCCTGATTCTCATGTGAAGGTCAAAACACAACTTGTGAGACTTGGTTCTCACCTTCTTCCCTTGCTAGACAACATCTTGCTTATTTCTGTTGTTCTTTACACTCTGTGCTTGCTGGTCCTAAGGCTTTCTGTCTCTGCCTCTGTCTTGACCTAGGAATGTTGGGATTGCATACACTACCACATCTGGCTTTTTACATGGTTCCCAGGGGTTGAACTTGCATTGTCAGGTATATGCAAATCAAACCTTCACCCACAGAGCCATCTACCTACCTGACCCAATTTATATTGGCTTAAATGTGTGGCTATCGGTTCAGCTGAAGAAACTGTAAAACTCCTAACAGAAGAACAACGATACAGCCCCAGTCCAAAGCCAAAGAACTAGAAGTTTCCTAAAGAGTCACAGCTGTGAATCTGGATTGAGGGACTGAAGTAGCCAGGGTCTGATGTCGGCAAGTTATATGACATCAGCAATAGCTTCACCCCTTGGGAAGAATCAATCATGCATGCTGGTGGGCTTCCTCCTTTTCTCCATCTAGATCCCCAGTCTACTGGATGTTGCCACCTACATTGTAAGGCACTGCTCTTACAAAACATCAGCTAATTTATTCTTGAAAAATTAGAGTTTCTAAATGTGGCACTTTAAGAATCTTTTATTCCAGGTCACGTTGGGAGACATTTTAAAAGTCTGTAAGAAGATGACAAAATGATCTATTGTATGAAAAATGCATGTTGACTACCAGGACTGTGGATCCAGAACGTCAGTTCTCAACAATTATTTGATGGTTAGAAGGCTGTGCAAGACTGTATCTTAGGGAAGATTGTTTTTAGGGAAAATTGTATCTGGTCCACCCACCCTAAGGAAGGCACCACCCAAGATACATCTGAAACCTAGAAAAAAAATTAATGTCGGAGTTATATGAGTGCACAAGTTTGGAAAGTAATTGTAGTGCTCATAAAATACTCAGCATTCTTACAGTAGTGTTCAAACTGTTTCTGCCCATTATTTTTGTAACCTTGAATATGTTCCTTTTTTTTTTTTCCATGCTGGAGAGACCAGGGATGGAAGCCAAAGCCTCACACACTAGGCAAGCACACTAAGCACACTCTATTTCCCCGCTCTAGAACAAGTTGGTTAAATTCGACAGTCTTCTTAGTGCTTATCTGAAACATGACAGTAGAGTAGCGAGCGCCATCCACATAAATTTGGAGTCACTGGAGAGATGACTCATCACTTAAGATCATGTACTGCTTCTGCAGGGGATTCAGATTCCCTGCACTCAGAATGGGGTGGCTCATCACTACCTACCTGTCACTCCAGTTCCAGAGGATTCAATGCCCTCTTCTGGCCTCTGTTGGTATCTACTCACATGTGGCTATAGTCCCCAGCCCCACACATGACTTAAAGACTTTTTTTTTTTTAAGGTTCAGTGTAATATGATAATAACAAGAATCTGGCTACCTTTTTTTAGTTGGGGCAGGGAAAACACATACAACAGGAAACAACAAACTCAACTATGTCTTACCTTGCTCTGCCAAATCCCATAGCCTTTATCCCAACACTGGGAAAGTTTCCAAGGACTGCGAGACACCATGTCTGAAGAGTGTTTACGTCGTAGAGTGGAGAAGAGGAGCTGAAGGTGGGGAAGATGGCTGGGAGTAGCCACTGACTTTCATGGTAGAGAGGGCAGGAACCTGGGCTAATTTGTTATGATACTCCTATTTACAGATGACAATATGAGATGATCAAATGGCCCGCCCTCCTTTTGGTACTTTAAATAGTCACTTCCTTCTGAGTCCCTTTAATGGAGAGCCGTTAGTCATTTCTGAAATTATGGCTGTCTGAACTTGAGGCTTTTTTACCCTAATTCTGAACAATAATTTATCTGGATACAACCTAGATACAACGTTTTAGATTCAGTCCTAGTGTGCTGGTGCACAGCTGGGCTCAGGTATCAGTGTTTGGGAGGGAGGGGGGGAGAGAGAGAGAGAGAGAGAGAGAGAGAGAGAGAGAGAGAGAGAGAGAGAGAGAGAATATATATATATCCATGTATACATAAATGGTGCAGCACACGTGCAAGCAGGGTCATCCTTGGCAATTCAGTGAGCTTGAGGCCAGCTTGAGCTACCCTGTTTCAAACAACCAGTAAATAAATACTTTGGTTTTTATTTGTTTGTTTTTTTGATTCATTGCTTTCTGCCTGGGAACCTCTGTTTCTCTGTGCTGATAAGAAATCTGATACCAATTAATTTACAATTCCTTCGTGTTATTTGCATTCCTCTTGAATCTTTCAGGATTTTTTTTTTTTTAAATTTAAAATTTTCTGCACTGTAAAAGTTTCTTCTCCATGGTACTTGCTGCTTGTTTGAAGCACCATCTTCCCAGATTGCTCATTTGTTGTCCTTCATTTTCTTCTGGAACTCAGGGTTTCTCCCTGCCTCCATTCTCTTCATTATTTTACATTTCTTGTCTCTCTAAGTTATGTCTTGAGATTAAGCCTAGCTCCTTTTCCCAAGTAGTCAATTCAATTTTCAGTTATAGACAGACTCCTGGCTAGAGTGTCTGACAAATCAGGGAAGAGTATACATCATCAGCTGTATTTTTTCGCCTTTTAAATGATTGCTTTTTGTTTTTATATTTTTTAAGAATTGATTTAAAGATGGGAGTGCCTGCATATCTGTGTGTGCACTGTGGTGTCCTTAGAGGTGGGAAGAGGTCATCAGAGACCCTGGAACAGGAGTTACATGCAGTTGTGAGGCACCATGTGCTTCTGGGAATCTAACCAGGGGTCGGGGGCATCCTCTGCAAGATCAGCCAGTACTCTTAACAGCTACACATATTTCAAGGCTCTGCTTTTATTTCTAATGGTGACAAAATGCAAAGTTTACCATCTTAAATATTTATTTTGATTGTGTTTCTTAGGGATCCTTTCATCCCATCCCCAGATCCTTACACTACAGGGAAGTGTCACTGTCTGCCTTCAGTTACTGAACTGTTATCATATCACTGTTTTCCCATGGGGTTCCCATCTAGCATAATTATTTTCAGATTTAGCCTGCTTCACATGGTGTTCATTTTTCACATATAAGTTTTCATACTGCTCTAACCAGTGGGTCTTTCTGACAGTTTGATACATATTCGTCATGATATTTTGTTCCAACACATCCCCTTCCCCAATGTCCTCCCTCAGGAGCCCTCCCACCCCTGGCTGGTATTTTTCTCCTCCAAAATAGTTTCCTTGTCACATGAATTACCTTACTCTTCCCCTTTTTCTTAAAATTTCTCCCTCTTCACTCATAATCTACACTCTATATTCATGATCCGGACAGACAGACAGACACACACACATACACACAGAGACAGAGAGACAGAGAGAGAAGCAGAGAGAGAGAGAGAGAATGTTTATCCATGTATACGTGAATAGTGCAGCATTAAATACAGATGTGCCCGTATATTCATAGTGCACACACATACAAGCAGGTATCCACACCTATTTAAGTCAGTATTTCAGTGGTATATTGACTCTAATCTTTTGTATGTATATCCAGGAGTGGTACGGCTGATTGTATGGTATTTCTGATTATTTCTGAGGAAGCTCTCTCCACACTGGTTTCCATGGTGGCTGCCCAACCTTACCTTCTAACCAGCCCTGGGTAAGGGCCCCGCTTCCTCCACATCCTGGCCAGCATTTACTGCACTTGTTTCCCTAATGACAGCCCTGTTCCTGGGCTGTGATGAGATCTCACTGTAGTTTTACTTTGTGCTGTCCTGCTGCCTGGGGATGCTGAACTCTTCTTCATGTCTATCAGCCACCTGAACTTCCTCTGAGAGCCGACTATTCAGTTCCTTAACTGTTTATTGACAGGATGATTTTGTTTCTTAGTGTCCACTTTTCACAATTCTTTATATATCTTATTTATGAATCCCCATTTGATGTGCAATCGGCAAAGATTTTTTTCCCCTTATTCTTCAGGCTGTTTCTTCCTTCTGGCAAAGGTTTCCTTGGCCAAGTAGGAAATTTTAATGCCTTGTAATCTCATTCATTTATTCTTAGCGTTATTCCCTGTGCTTTTGGAGTCTTTTCAGGAAGTCTTTGTTTATGCTCCATGTTAAAGTGTTTTTACCTGTGTTTTTCTCTAGACGCTTCCACTCTTTAGGGCTTCAATCAAGCTCTTTGATCTACTTTGAGTGGGGTTTTGTGAAGGACAAAGCTATGAACTACATTCCATTCTTCTGCCGGGGGACACACACACACACAACACACCAAGACCCAGTGTTTTCGACACTAACTGTTAAGTAGGCTGCCTTTCCTCCATGTTCTCAACTGCCTTCTCAGAGACTGCCTGGTTTATTTCTCAGTCCTTTGCTCTGTCCCACTGATCAACGTGTCTACTATTTGCTTTCACCTCGATGTTTAGTCACCGCGGCTCGGTAATACATACACTTTGAGATCTGGTATTGTACTAGCTCCAGCAATGTTCTTTCTGTCCAAGTTGCTTTGGTTAGTCAGGGTCTTCCGTGAACTCTCCAGGCCAATCTGTGTCAGAATAGCTCAGCCAGCTGGCTTCTGAACTAGACTCCCACTGTCCTGCCAGAACCAGAGTCAGGTTTTTGTGGAAGTAGAACTCAGGCAGCCCTCTAGTGAGAAGGAAAATGTGATCTTCAGAGGCAATGATCACTCATACCGGAGCAGAGAGACTTGGACATCCATGGAGACAAATGATCAGAAATGCGAGAACCGTGAAGCAAGTATGACTGACCCTCTGGAGGAGAAAGTTGTGTTGGGTATGAAGCTGTCTAATGGTCTAGGATTAGAAGGACTACACAGCCCTGGAGATAGAAGGGGAATCAACTGGCCATAGGGCTTGGGAAACTTTTAGACCTGTATGATCCTGGAAGGAGAAAGATGGAAGCTGACATTGTGTTTTCCAAGAAGAACACAGGGGAAGGCACTACTGGGGCCACATAGAAAAGCACAGTGCTCCCCCAAGCATGTCCACTGGGCATGCTAGAACTCTGCTGTCATTAATGAAGATAGAGTGAAGATCTTCTCACAGAAACTGGGGACAAGAACAATGCACACTCAAGCCAAGCCTTTTCCTTCTGGGCAATGGATTGGCATCGGGAAATTTTGGCTCCTTGGATGGTGACTGGGATGGACCAAAAGACTGAGAAGTAATGTGTGGTTGAGATTAAAAAAGAAAAAAGGTGACGTCAACAAAAATGATAGCTTCAGACTTGTTTGCATAGTCTGTTCTTTGTTTCCAAAGCGGCCAGTTCTGTCCAAGTGACTCTACATCCATGTGCTGGAACTACTGTGAGTTTAAAAACAATAAAAAAGTAAAGACTTGATGCCTGAAAATATGGTTTGTAGATAGAGGGAGATAATATCTCCTTCCACCCTACTAGAGCTAAGTGAAGCTAATTCAATGACCAAAAAATGAAGCTGCTGATAATATTGTCACATATGACTACTGAGGCAAAAGCCTTTCAGTTCTGCTGTTATCAATGGCTATGCATAATCCAGTCTAACCAAGATCTTTAAAAGACACGTCTGCAACCTAGAGGTGAGAGTTTCCTCCTATGCATCTCACCCACTCCCCTTGCCCACTGGGAGAGACCCTACAATCAGGCAGTACCAGAGCATACTCTAGTGGTGGCCAGGAAGAGTGAGATCCCCCAAACTGCTTCTTCACTGTTGGGGAGTCCCAGGAAGAGTAAACTCCTCGTGGGCAAAGGTCAGGTGGGCTTATTTCCAAAAAGAGCAGAGGAAACTAATAGACCTTGTCAAGCCACCTCCTCACCTCAGAATAAGGAATCCCCAAGCCTCATGGTCCTTAAAGAATGAAGTGAAAACAATCCTACCCTTTGTTCAATACCAAGAGCAAACAAATAAGAATTATTAAATATCTTTCGACAATCTAAAATGACATCCTACACAGTGAGGTTTCAGAAAAGCTTCCCTTTAGCTTTTCTTCTTAAATCTAAGCTATTCAGATTTCCTCCTTGGAAATTCTCTGAAGAAGGAGAGGGAGAAGATAGGGTATGATACGGCAAGCAAACCCCCTTCAGCCATGACTGTTATTACAGACTTGAGTGACTGCTATTATTTTAGATAAATAAAAACAATGAACCAGAACCAATTTTACATAAGGAAATATTGTTCAATTTGTTGCCAGCTTTGCTAAAGTCTTCTGTGGTCTGTGGAGTGATAGTTAATTATAAATAAGGATATTTGTTTTTGCTTAGTGATAGCGCCCTTAGAAAATCACATTCAAACATTTAACCAGGCAACAACATTGCCATCTTGTGTCTCACCCAATGCAAGGGATATGTCCTCTTAGTCTTAAATGTAAATTCTACTCTTTAAATCAAACTGACATAAACTAGGAGAAAATTCACCACCTCCACTGCATCCTAAGAAAAGAAAAGAAACTGCCTTAAACTGGCTGCTTTGTGTACTATTGTGTTTAGACTTAAAATTTAGAACAAATTAAAGAGATTATGTTTATTTGATTGCAAGTTATCTCAGCAAGAAACACATTTTTCTTACCTCTTTGGAAGAACAGCAGGTCAAATGACACATTTGTGTGTGACTCTTTGATATATTTCAGCCACACTGCAGGGCCCACCTGACCCAAGCTCCATAGCTGGAGGGAACAAAAGCTTCTGTTTTAAATATTTTCTTAAGAGCCTTTCTGGGGGTAGGAGAGGCAGGAAGCTGTCACAAGCCTTTTTATTTTTGTCCTATGACACCAATCAGCTTAATTATATATTTAATCTATGACTTGGGATCATTAATTTTTCCAAATGCAAATATTATATAGCATAATTCTGCAACTTTGCAAGAATAAGCAGTTTGCTTCAAGGTCATCCACATGCTTTAAACTCCCTAGAGTTTACCTCTACGTAAAAATTTCTTCTTCTTTTTGATTAGCTTTTCCTTTGGGCAAATGGCAAAGGTGGGTCTGTATGATTAATAATAAAACAAGGACCCGAACAGGTTTATTACAAAGGTAATCTAGACCCTGAGAAAGCAATTGGTTTTATTAATTAAGTAAGGTGCATACACTGGTGTAAAGTTAAATGGGATTGTGGTTCCCTTATTAAATGATTTGATTAAATTAATATCACATGTGTCTGAAGATCATGGTCAAGAGGCCTTCATTGACTGTTCCAGAAAGTAATTATTCTGAATAGAGAGAAAACCTCTGTTCAGAGTGCAACCCAATATAAGAACATTCGAGTCAGCTGTTGAGCTCTCTAGAACTGCAAACCTTTGTTCCTGACTTTATGAAAGCAATCCTGCCACTCCCGTTAATGGAAAAGACTGCCAAGGCTGAAATAAAATGCCATAACCAAAAACAAAAACAGTCTGACCTCCTGCCTACACCTGACGCTTCCAATACTGATTTCCTGTGACTGCTGCTTCCTTCACCTCCTTTGCCCCAGGCTTTCATAATCCAAAGAGAAAAAAAAATGAATTTCACTTCCCAAATGCTGGAACTGCTGGTGCAGAACGTAACTAAATACCAGCAGCTGTGCCAGGGCACCTGGGGCCATAGAAAGAAGCCTTTCAAATGCCTCGGTGATGAACAGGATCTCAGCTCACTGCTTCCCTTGGTTTCCGTGATTTAAGAAGCGCAAGGAAGGTTGCAGCTATGCTCTGTACAAAGCAAAATGGGCGTTCATGGCAGGAATTCTCACGGAAAAGAAAAGATAAAACAGATGTTCCTCAAGCTACGAAGGGGGACTTGCAGCTTGCTGCTACTGCTCATCACTATGGTTTCTCAACCGAGTGTACAAATCCATCCCAAGGGAGTTTATTTAGGATGCAGATTCCAGTTCAGCAGGTAGGGCCTGGGGTTCTGCCTTTATAACAAGCTCTCATGTAGTGTGGGTGCAGCCCAAACAGGGACTGATTCACTGCCTTTCTATCGATTTACCCCTGTCATAATTACATCTGCTACTCAACCCAGTAAGAGATTTTTTTGGAGACAAGTGTACAGTCAGTTCCTTGGTGCATCCTTGAGCTTCTGGCATAGCACAGTGCTAACAGTAACCTCTTTGCAGAGGTGTTCTCTCTGTAAGTGCCAGGGGAGACTTAGTCTTCAGGGCAGTGAGTCAGTTTGGGCAGAAAAACATGTCTTAGAACCTTGTTTGTGTCTTTATGGTCACTTTCATTTTGAGAATACAATCCTTGGTCTCCTCCTGCCTATCCCTCTGTTCTGTCCCTGCTGTCTCTCAGGAGAGGCGGCAGGTGCAGCAAGAAAGACTGGATTTGCCTTTGGAGGACTCTCTGTGACCTTAATTCAGCCTTAAAAATGAACATTCCTACCTGGGAGTGGATCTAAAGGATTAGAAGGGATAAGCTTGGTGATATAAACTTGTAATTCTAGCCAATCAGAGGCTGACACAAGAGAATGGCAAGGTGCAGTCCTGCCTGGGCTATGGAGTGAGTTCAAGGCAGGCCAGGCAAATTAGTAGCTTCTGTTCTGAAATTAAAAGGCTGGATATAGTCCAGTGGCAGAGCACTTTTTAGCATGCACAAGGCCCTAGCTTCAAATCCCAGTACCACAGAAGTAAGAAGAAAACACCCATGTGAAGCATGGTGGCTGTTCAGTCAGTTATGGATGAGAATGCTCCAGCTGTTTGCTTTAAGCCAGTTTTTCCTTTAGCAGTTAGTTGTGCAATAGAATGACCTGGGGCACTTCCAAAAAGTGCCCCTTGACTAATAAATGAATGTCTGAGCAAGGCAAGCAAAGATCATCATTTATAAAGCCCCATGCCTACAGCCCAGGTTGAGAAAGACCAGTCTAACTGTAACTAAAAAGTGAAAAATCATGGAACTTTCTTTTCAATAGTGCATGTCTACATTGGTGGCTAATTAGACATGGACAATATGGATGCTGGTTGGTGGTAAGAAGCATTCCTTCAGTGTCCCTAAGGCTTGCACCTGAACAGTTACTAGAAACACTCAAGTATTGCTAATTTTGTTAGATGTAAACGTGTTCAAAGCCACCTCCACTGAGAATCATTTCTGCAATGATTCCAAAGCTGCTGTTGGCAATCACAGAACTAAAGTCAGATTCACCAGATGTAGTGGGATTATATTATGTTTCCTGTCATTTTAAATAATTGTCCCACCTATGGGTTTAGTAAAAGCTGATTGGCCAAAAGGCAGAAAGGAAGTATGGGCAGGGCTATCAGGCTAAGAAAACTTAGGAACACACAGACAGATGCCAGAGAGCTGCCAGAGAGAGCCGACACAGACATGATAAAGAAAAGGCATCAGACACAGAGGAAAGAAGCTGAAAGGCTGCTATGAAAAATGGTACCGAGCCGTGCCACTGAACAAGATGGGTTGAGTTCAGATGAAGGAGCTAGCAAGTTATATGCCTGGGCCCTAGGTCAATCAATGTGAAAAAAAAATATATAAGCCTGTGTGTGATTATCTGAAGCTAAGTGGGACTGAGAGTGGGTCTGAAAAGTCTAGGCCAGAACCCTATACAACAACCAGAGGCATCTCAACAATTCTGTAACAATGAGATTCAGACTCAGTATACCCACAGAGCACTTAGAAACACAGAGGCAGGAAAGCAAACCAGGCAAATTCTATGAAGTCTAACTTTGCTGGCAAGAACTGTGATCCTGTTGTGCCCATGTATCAAGACCCCCCACAAACCAACGAGCAGACTTCCTGAAGCAAAAACAAAGGTTTCTTTATCCAAGCTCTGGCAAGAACTTCTTCCAGTACTCCAATTACAGCCAGTGAAAGAGGAATCCCTGAGCCCTAATTACAAAGACCTTATATAGGGAAAAACCACAAGCAGGGAGTTGTTTGTCTTGGCATTCTAGGATTGGGTAAGGGGACATAGAGTGAGGCAATCTTTTGAAATTATTGGTCAGGCTATGGATGCGAAATTGCTAATGGTTATAGAATGCTGACAAGATTTATGGCAAGATGCAGGATGTCTGCAGAGACATTTGGCTCTTGTTAAATTTTATTACCATGTCTCCTGTTTGACTGTGTCTGGGATGTTTGTTTTGAACTCTGCTGTCATAGCATATTTTGGGGGCTTGAGTTCAGCCTCTGGTCACTGTATGGAGGCCTGTTCTCAGGATGATGTTGGTTCTGCTCTTCCACTTGCTCCTCTTCTAGGAACTTAGGGACAATCAACCATGGGTGTTAGTGTCTACCTTGATGGGCTGGACACCATCCCCATGGAAGATAGCTTTCTTTTGTGTTTAGGTTGATGATTTCATAAGGTAAACTATTTTTCTAGCATGTTAAAGGGCCTTATAGGTAGTGATTTTTGTCTCCTATGGCAGAATTTTTTTTTAAACCCAGCATTTCAATCAAATATGGGCAGGGAACAGAGGACAATGTATTCTCTTCTGCAACTGCTTCAGGCTGACATTGGGGTGCTGTTGTAAGGACCCAATAAGGCTGAAAGGCTAGTAAAAGACTGGGCAATGGAGCATTTTTCAAAAGCATGTAGTTATCTAACCCAGTTGTGGAGACAAAAAACAAATCAAGTTGGTTGGACTGGTTTGCATTGGTTTTCAGCAAGTTTAACTCTTATAGTTCTTTGGAGCAGGTTGTATATGCCACTCAAGTGGAAATCTGTTGAAACAAGTTAAAACTAGGAACAGAAATTAAAATTTATGCTTGTACTTGTAACTTTTAAGTCTATAGTCTCAGCAATTGGGAAAGGCAGTAGATACAAGACTAGAAGAGAGAAAAATATCATCCTTGGGAATAACTGGGGAGAAATGTAGGCTGTTCTTATCTGGAGTCCCTTTGACCTTTGTGAAGTGGATCAGAATTTTATGCCTCTGCCAATTCTCTGGAGCTTATACAAATTACAAAGGACACTATATATACTATGTATATATATACATACATATATACACACACACACACACACACATTTAGCAGCTCCTGTATCTACTAAAAATGATAGAGACCAGTCCATACCCAGTTAGCCATACTCCAGGTCTCCATATCATTGGAGATCGAAGTATCAGAAGTATCAGCTGCCAGGCCCATAAGGTAGGACTTTTCCCATGATAGAGGGACATAGAGGAGAAGGATGACCTTACTTTGTTTAGGCAAAAGGGTACAATCAATTCTCTGATGTTCTGCTGCTTGTCCATAGTCTGGGCTGGATCCTGATGACAGATGTTGTACTAGGGCATCTTGCCCAAGTCAGCACAGCCACAATCCAGATGGAGATATCCTGGTACCTTGTAATCTTCAGAGACCTTGAGTCACTGTTAGGATCTGGGAGTTTCTATCTGATATAATAAGTTTTAAATAAATATTTTAAATGTCATATTCTGCAGCTCTCTGAAGTATGAGTGATGCACAGGTATATATGAATGGATAAACTTTGTTTCTAGTTACTTGTTGTAAGCTCAACAGCTTATAACATCATCATCATCAGCTATTTTTAAAATAAAGAAAACCAAACAGAATTAATCCAATATGAATAAATTTTTAACTTCTTTTATAGTTTCCCTTTAAGTTCAGTATCTGCAGGTGTGAAAATCCCCAGCTAATATAGCTCACATCAACTCTGACCTCTACAACATTCTATATATCTTCAGTCTGTCCCTCTGATTCCTCAGGTATCTTCAGAAATGTTTTTCCTTCCCATCTCATTATTATTCCAGTCTTCTGCCTTCTCTCTCATTTTCCAGACAACACAAAAACATCTACCAAAGTCTTTCTTGTGATTTCCTTCAGCAGTCTAGAAAATATTGTATGACTACAATATTTTAAAGAAGAACAGAAACATGGATAAACCTTGGCAACGTACTACCAACATGAAGCATCTGAAACCAGCAGTATGTTTTTTAATTTATCTTAATAAATGATATTTTGTAACTAACCCCTCTAAAAGATGACAAATAGTTATAGCTCATTGGATCTGAATGATCAAGGCAGCAGTTGCCTTAGTTCAGCAACCATATTTAACATTTTTTTGTCACATGTCAGCATTGTCTACATCAGAAAAGACATTTGAACTCGTGCTAAACTCTGACCCCGACCATAAATGTACTCACAGCAGCTGTGGGTGGTGACTGGCTGCCATCAGCAGTAGAGATAGCAAAAAAATATTTAAACCATTTCTGTTTTAGCTTTATGCTTGCAACAAAACTTAAGAACACACTAGAAAACACACACAAAACTTTCCAACAAAACAAGTGAGAAATAGACAAAACCTATGATAGGTTAGGTGAGTAGCCAACATTGCTACTGACCCTGTGCCCTTGGCTTCACTCACTGTTCCTGTAGGTGTGTGATTGATGACTCACCAAGCAACGATACCCAGGGTGCACTCGGGACAGTCTCCCCATCCCTACCCCTCCAGGAGGGGAGACAGGGGTGAGGGCTAGGGGGGGAGTGGTCCCATTGTGGGAGGGGTAGCCTGCCCCCTCCCGATAAATACACTATTACATCCTAATGGGAGGAGTGGACTAACTCACCTCCCAAGCAGGGGTGGAAGTCTATAACACTTGGGGCAGGGTGTCTCGGTGTCATGGATGGTTCCACCTTTCCCCCCAGCCATCTTTTCTGCCAGGCCTTTTCAGCCATTCTGGAGCCAGTTGAGGTACACTACCATAGTGGAAGTGTGCCCAGCAATGGCTGGTTACTAGCTAGGGATGGGGTCAGTGGGGGACTGCTCCCATCCATATGAGCATCCTGCCAGATTCCAGTGTCAGGTGCTTGGGGAGTTGAATGGCAGAACAGGGAGTTGGAAAGATCTATCAGGAAACCACCTGCATGGCTGGACACAGTGCTGTGTTGAATCTTCCAGGTGGACTGTGAAGACCTCACCCATTTACTTCTTCCACTCAAGTAAGTACTAACTAGGCCCTACCCTGCTTAGCTTATGAGATCAGACCAGATCAGGCATGTTCAGGGTGGTATGGCCATAGACACTTGTTTACCTCTTAATAGTCTCACACCCTCTTGAACTCTCTCTTCAAAGTTTTTTTTTTTCTTTCAACTTTCCCTGTCAGGACTTGTTGACTATTGGTCTCATGCTGGTATTTATTAAGAACGATGTCCTTTACATTTTTCCCGTATGCTAAGCATACGGGAGTCTGTCCCGTGTTAGTGGTCAGTGTCACACACAAAGATATGAAAGGAAAGTTAAGACAATTACAAGGGCCCAAATAGCATCTTGAGCTCAGAAGTAACAAGCTAGAGTCACTGGAAACAATGAAATAAGAGGTTTCTGCCCTCTAGAAAGGATTCGGAATCCCTACAGACAATGGGGTTTGGAACATCTTCCAGACCTCTGCAATCCGAGCCCCAGCACATTTTCATTGGCTCCACCAATTGCCTCAGTAAAATACCTTGGAGGATTTCAAGTCTCCAACATGGAAGATTCTAGTCTCTGACTTGGAGGATTTCATGTCTCCAACTTATAGAAGATAAAAGTCATGAAGAAGGACAAAGACCACAGAAAACAGAAATATAGAGACTCACTGATTGATCCAAAACCTTCAGGGTGAGGTTACAGGAGGTCATGGGGGATCTCAGATGAGCCTCCAAATGTTGTGCCTGTGTCTCTCTGTGTTGCAAGACCTCCTAGCAAAACCAGAAAGCTGACTTCCTGATGCAAAAACAAAGGTTTCTTTATTCAAGCCCAGACAAGGACTTCTTCCAGCACCCCAGTTACAGCAAGTGAAGGAGGAAGCCCTGAGCCCTGATCACAAAGGGCTTATATACGGAAAAACCACAAGCAGAGAGCTGTTTGTCTTGGCGTTCCAGAATTGGGTAAGGGGACATAGAGTGAGGTGATCTTTTGAAATTATCAGGTTATGGGTGCAAAATTACTAATGGTGTAGAACACTGATAGGATTTATGGCAAGATATAGGATGTCTGCAGAGACATTTGGCTCTTGTTAAATTTTACTATGATGCCTCCTGTTTGACTGTGTCTGGGATGTTTGTTTTGAACTCTGCTGTCACAGCATATTTTTGGGTCTTGAATTCAGCCTCTGGTCACTGTATGAAGGCCTGTTCTCAAGATGGTGTTGGTTCTGCTTTTCCAATCCATTCTGGGGTTGAAGCCTGCACATCTAAACCTTTGGAAACAATGCTCATAAGAGATGTTGAGAAATAAGGGGAAAATAAGCTAGGATAAGACCATTCCTCCCCTAACCTCAGCTGGCCCTGTGAGCAGCATCTCAAAGGGTTGAGGTCAGCACTGTCACTGTTAGCAGTAAAACACCAGGTCAGCACTGTCACTGTTTAGAGCCTGTGCTACCTGGGTTATCGGTGAGTCAGGCACAGGCCTAGAGATTAAAGACACAAGAGACTTGTGTCATTCAGGCATGGAGAATGCCTGTTATTGAAACTGGGGATCAGTCTGAAATATTGGGCAGAGCACAGTGGAAATTCCCCGGGTGGCTGGAAAATTTTTTACTTAAGATAAACAACTTAAACTTCCTCTTCAAATCCCCACAGACAGGAAGCCAGAAACTTACTAGAACTGGATGTTAAGCACAGAATGTACAGCCAGCAACCACAGGCCTTGCCTCATCACTCAGAGTGCAGGGAAAGATCATGCAGGGCCTACAACTGTTAGCAGGAAGAGCTATGGTTGGGTTAGGAACTGGGGAGGTGAGGTTAAGAGGCTAAGCGATATTTTACTTCTTGAAAGTATGTGAAATCACGTTACCCTTACTTATTGAAGCAGATAAATCCACTATGCTTTTCAGGTTACTGATCACTTATTTGGGGGACAATATGCACTAGCTGACGATATCAGCTGTGAACAATTTTCTTGCTCCAAATTTAGGATGTTTGCTTTCTAGTTTCAAATCAGCAACAGTCAGGGTATACGTGGAAATCAGCAAATAGTAACAACCAAGTGTCTCCATCCCAGCAGGTGTTTTTTGTTTTTTGATGGTTTGTTGTTACCACCAAGCAAGCATACCACCAGCCTTGCTCATCTTTTTTAAAATAAAGTCCTTTCCCCTCCATGTATCTCCTTGCTCTCCCTACCTTCCCCCTTGTCGCGCGCCACCTCGCCAGCAAGGAGCACGCAACACCAGATCCTTCCCTTTGCAGTTTATTCGGGCCTTTAATTATCTTATTGTCTCTCACTCACTCACTCACTCACTCTCACTCTCAGACATATGACGAACGACCCCGGGGGGGAAGTCTGCTCGTGGCTAAATACCCTCTGGGCTTCCAATCCTGGTAAGCCACGTAGACATTGCCCATAGGTCCCCAGGCGCAGGAAGCAAGCCACCATCCTCGCCTACAGCCAATAAGGAGTTGCTTACTCCCGAGAGCACTCACCTTCAGAAAAGGTGGAAGGCGGAAACCAGCGCCACCTTTAGGGCGTGGTACAACGCAGCTCCCTACACCCCCTCCAGACCCCTCCCAGTCAGCCTTCCTCCTCCTCATTTCCCCCTCCCCTCCACAAAAGGGCAAGAAGTTCCAAGGTGAAGCAGCTCATCAACCACTCCAGGTAAGTCCGATTTCCTCATCCTAATGTCAAGACTGGGTTAGGTGTTCCTCTGGAGGAAATGGGCTCCAAGGTGCCAGTCCATGCACAGAAACACAGTCTGATCCTTCCCCTCGGGGCTCCACATACTGCCCATGTCAGTGGACAGGTGCCTAGTTTGCTGATGGTTCCCCAGTGGCTGTTCTTGATTCAGTGAGCTCCCCAGAGCTCTAGCCAGCCATCACCGTGGGAATTTTCCTCATAGTTCCTATCCCCTTACTCATATAGACTCTCCTCCCCTGCTCTCAGCTGGACCAGGAGCTCAGCCCAG
Source organism: Sigmodon hispidus (assembly GCA_004025045.1). Classification (NCBI taxonomy): domain Eukaryota; kingdom Metazoa; phylum Chordata; class Mammalia; order Rodentia; family Cricetidae; genus Sigmodon; species Sigmodon hispidus. The sequence goes on along the minus strand of PVIH01000101.1, from coordinate 21,213 downwards.
TGCTTAGCCATGTATCTCTGCCTCTACCTCTATTCATTGTTGGATGTAAGCTCTGTGATGGCACTTAGGGTGGCTATTCATTTGATTATAGGAGAGATTCTGTCTAGGCAACACCTTCACTATTGGTTGGAGACCTAGCCAGGGACATCCTGTGCATTCTTGGAAGTTTCCCTAGCACCTGGCCTCTTTCCAGCCCCACATTGGCTTCATCTATTAAGATCTCCAGCTCTTTTTTTTCTCCCTCCTTGTTGCTCCTCTCACTCAATCATCTCCTTCTCTCATGATTTGTTCCCATGCCATCTTGGTTGTGGCCCCTTATGTTCCCAATTAACTAGGAAGATCTTTTTTTTCTCTTTCTAGGGGAATCACAGGATGTCTCTTTTAAGTTCCTTCTGATCCCAAGCTTTTCAGGGGTTGTGGTTTGCAGCTTGAGTGTTCTTTGTTCTTTGTCTGAAGTACACTAATCAGTGAGTACATCCCCTGATTATCTTTCTGGGCTTGTGATACCTCACTCATGAGAATATTCTCAAAATCTATCCATTTGCCTGCACATTTTAGGGTGTCTTTTTTCTTTTCTTTCCTTTTTCCTTTTTTTACTGCTGAGTAGTACTCCATTGTGTAGATGTACCACAGCTTGTTAAACCCTTCTTCAGTTGAGGGGCATCTAGGTTGTTTCCAGGTTCTTACTATTACAAATAATGTTGCTATGAACATAGTTGAGCTAAAGCTTTTGGGGTGTGAATGCGTGTCTTTAGGGTATATGCCTAAGAGTGGTATAGAAGGATTCTTGGGGGGATTGATTCCCAGTTTTCTGAGAAATTGCCATACTGCATTCCAAAGTGGCTGAACAAGTTTACACTCCCACCAACAATGGATGAGTGTTCCCCTTGCTCTGCAACCTCTCCAGCTTAGGCTGTCATTTGTGTTTTTAATCTTAGCCATTCTGACAGGTGTAAGGTGGTATCTCAAAGTTGTTTTGATTTGCATTTCTCTGATGGCTGAAGATGTTGAGCATTTTTTTCATGTACCTTTCAGCCATTTGTAATTCTTCTGCTGAGAAGTCCCTTTTTAGTTCTGAACTCCATTTTTTAATTGGGTTATTGAGGGTTTGGGACTCTAGTTTCTTGAGTTTTATATATATTTTAGAAATGAATCCTCTGTTACTTGTAGGGTTGGTATAAATCTTTTCCCATTCTGTAGGCTGTCCTTTTGTCTTATTGATTGTGTCCTTGACCTTCAGAAGCGTCTCAGTTTCAGGAGGTCCCACTTATTGATTGTTGTTCTTATTGTCTGCCCTACTGGTATTGCATTTAAAAAGCAGTCACTAGTGCCAATGCATTGGAGGACATTTCCCACTTTATTTTCTGTCATGTTCAGTGTAGCTGGGTTTATGTTGAGGTCTTTGATCCACTTGGATTTCAGTTTTGTGCAGGGTGATTGGCTTGGATCTATTTGCATTTTTCTACACACTACCATCCAGTTATGCCAACACCATTTGTTGAAGATACTATCTTTCTTCCATTGAATATTTTTGGCCTCTTTGTCAAAAATAAAGTGTTCATAGGTGTGTGGGTTAATGTCTGGGTCTTCAATTTAATTCCATTGATTCACAACTCTGTTTTTATGCCAGTACCCTGCTGCTTTTATTACTGTAGCTCTATAGTGTAACTTGAAGTCTGGGATGGTGATGCCTCCTGAGGTTCTTTTGTTGAGCAAAATTGTTTTGGCAGTCTTGGCTTTCCTGTTATTCCATATGAAGTTGAGTATTGTTCTTTCAAGGCCTGTAAAAAATTGTGTTGGCATTTTGATGGGTATTGCATTGAATCTGTAGATTGCTTTTGGTAAAATTGTCATTTTTTACTATGTTGGTCCTAACTATCCAAGGAGCATGGGAGGTCTTTCCACTTTCTGATACCTTCTTTAATTTCTATGTTCAGTGACTTAAAAAGTTTTTGTCAAAGAGGCCTGCTACTTCTTTGGTTAGAGTTACGCCAAGATATTTGCAGCTGTTATAAAGGGTGATGTTTCTCTTATTTCCTTCTCAGCCCTTTTATCTTTAGTGTATAGAAGGCCTATTGATTTTTTTGTAGTCCATCTTGTACCCTGCAACATTGCTGAATGTGCTCATGAGCTGCAGGAGTTCCCTGGTATAATTTTGGGGTCAATTATGTAAATGATCATATATCTGCAAATAGAGATAGTTCGACTTCTTCCTTCCCATCTTGTATCCCTTAATCTCCTTTTATTCTCTTATTGCTTTAGCTAGAACTTCGAGAACTATATTGAATAGATAAAGAAAGAGAAAACAGCCCTGTCATGTTCCTGATTTTAGTGGGATTGCTTTGAGTTTTTCTCCATTTAGTTTGATGTTGACCATTGGTTTTTGTAAATTGCCTTTATTATATTTAGGTATTTTCCCTGTATTCCCGATCTCTCCAGGACTTTTATCATAAAGGAGTGTTGGATTTTGTCAAAGGCTTTTTCTGCATCTAATGCGGTGATCATGTTTTTTTTCTTTCAATTTGTTTATATGATGGATGACACTCACAGTTTTTTGCATGTTAAACCATCCCTGCATCTCCTGGATGAAGCCTACTTGATGGTGGTGAATAATTTTTTTTGATATGTTGTTGTATTCGGTTTGCCAGAATTTTATTGAGAATTTTTGCATCAATGTTCATGAGGGAGATTGGTCTGTAATTTCTTTCTTTGTTGCATCTTTGAGTGACTTGGGTATTAAGGTGATTGTGACCTCATAAGAAGAGTTTGGCAATATTCCTTCAGTTTCTACTATATAGAACAATTTGTGGAGTATTGATATTAGTTCTTCTTTGAATGTCTGGTAGAATTCTGCACTGAAACCATTTGGTCCTGGGCGTTTTTTTTTTTTTTTAAACTTGGGAGACTTTTAATAACAACTTCAATTTCCTTTGACATTATAGGTCTGTTTAGGTCTTTAATCTGATCTTGATTTAATTTTGGTAAATGGTACCTGTCCAGAAAGTGGTCCATTTCTTCTAGGTTTTCCATTTTTGTGGGGTATAGATTTTCAAAGTATGACCTAATTCTCTGATTTCCAGGGGGGTCTGCTGTTATGTCCGCCTTTTCATTTCTGATTTTGTTAATTTGGATATTCTCTGCTTTTTGGTTAGTTTGGATAAGCGCTTAATCTATCTTGTTGACTTTCTCAAAGAACCAACTCTTTGATTCATTGATTCTTTGTATTGTTCTTTTTGTTTCAATTGTATTGATTTCAGCTCTAAGTTTGATTATTTCCTGCTGTCTACTCCTTCTAGGTGAGTTTGTTTCTAATTGTTCTAGGGCTTTCAATTGTGCTGATAGTTCTCTAGTGTGGGATTTTTCTAGGTTTTTCATATAGGCATCTAGTGCTATGAATTTTCCTCTTAAGACTGCTTTCATTGTGTCCCACAAGTTTGGGTATGTTGTAGATTCATTTTCATTAAATTCTAGGAAGACTTAGATTTTTTTCTTACCTTCTTCCTTGGCCCAGAGGCAGTTCAATTGAGAGATATTCAGTTTCCATGAGTTGGTAGGCTTTCTGTGATTTTTGTTGTTGTTAAACTCTTACTTTTTACCATGGTGATCTGATATGGTACAAGGAGTTATTCTCATTTTTTTTGTATCTGTTGATATTTGATTTATAACTGAGTATGTGGTTAATGTTAGAGAAAGTTCCATGGGGTGCTGAGAAATATGTATATTCCTTTGTGTTTGGGTGGAAGGTTTGGTATATATCTATTAAGTTCATTTGGGTCATAACTTCTGTTAAATCCCTTATTTCTCTGTTGAGTTTCTATCTGGGTGACCTATCAAAGGTGAAAGTGTTGTATTAAAGTCTCCCACTATTATTGTGTCAGGTTTGATATGAGGTTTAAGCTTTAGTAATGTTTCTTTTACATATGTAGGTGTCCTTGTTTGGGGGCATAAATATTCAGGATTGAAACTTCGTCTTGGTGCATTTTTCCTGAGATGAGTAAGTAATGTTTGTCCTACTTTCCTTTTTTATTGATTTTAGTTTAAAGTCTAATTTGTTAGATATTAGAATGGCTACACCAGCTTGTTTCTTAGGACAATCTGATTAGAGAGTCTTTTCCCAACCCTTTACTCTGAACTTGTGTCTGTCTTTAAAATTAAGGTATGTTTCTTTTATGCAGGAGAGGAATGGCTTCTGGTTTTGTATCCATTGTGTTAGGGTGTGTCTTTTCATAGGTGAATTGACTTCATTCATATTAAGTGATATTAATGACCAGTGATAGTTATGTCCTGTTATTTTTGGTGGTAGCTCATGTGTATTTCCTTTTTTTTGAGGTTTTCTTCTATGGGATTATTGATTGCTTGTGGTTTCAGTGGTGTTTCTGGTTTCCTTAGATTGGAGTTTTCCCTCTAGGGTTTTTTGAAGGGTAAGGTTTGTGGATAGCTATTGTTTAAATCTGGTTTTGTCATGAAATATCTTGTTTACTCCATCTATGGTTTTTGATAGTTTTTCTTGGTACAGTAGTCTGGGTTGGTCCATGCACTTTTAGTGTCTGTATAATGTCTGACCAGGACCTTCTTGCTATCATTGTTTCCATTGAATAGTCAAGTGTTATTCTGATGTATCTGCCTTTATAGGTGATTTGACTTTTTTCCTTTACAGCTCTTAGTATTTTTCCTTTGTTCTGTAGTTTTAATGGCTTGATTATTATATGGCATAGTATTTTTTTTTGTGGGTGTAGTCTATTTGGTGTTCTGTAGGCTTCTTGTATCTTTATGGGTACTTCCTTCTTTAGGTTGGGAAATTTTTCTTCTATGATTTTATTGAATATATTTTCTGTGCCTTTGAGCTAATGTTCTTCTCTTTCTTCTATTCCAATTAATACCAAGTTTGGCCTCTTCATGGTATCCCAAATTTCATGGACATTTTGCATTATGACTTTTTTGGTGTTTTCTTTAACTGATTCATCTATTTCCACTATTGATTCTTCCACTCCAGAGATTCTCTCTTCTATTTCTTGCATTTTGTTGGGTATACCTGTGTCTGCAGTTCCAGTACTTTTCTTCAGGCTTTCTATTTCCAGCTTTATCTCAGGTTGTACCTTCCACTTCAATTTCAATTTTCATTTTCTGGAATTTTTTTCACCTTTTTTTTTTTCTTTTTCTTGGTTTTCTTTATTTTCTTTCAGGGATTTGTTCATCTTCCAATTTTTTGTTTGTATTTTTTTTCTATTTCTTTAAGGGAGTTTTCTATATCCTCTTTTAAGGCTCCTGTTAGCTTCATAAAGCTTCTTTTAAGGTTGTTTCCTTCTGTTTCCTCTTCGTTGTTATGCTCAGGTCTTGATGCTATAGAAGCACCTGCTTCTTCTGGTGGTATCTTGTTGATCTTTGTATTGTTGTATGTATTCTTGCAATGGTGTCTACCCATTGCTTTCTCAGTTCACTCTTGGTTGGCTCTTAGTCAGCTCTTAGTTGTGGGCATGGGGGCTCTTAGTTAGCTTTGTGTTCAGAGGCTCGGCTGGTCCTGTGTAGTTGCAGCATCACCTTACTCATCTTTCATTAACTGACTTAATGCCTGTGTTTTATTAAAACTTGAACAGACTGCATCCATCTAGGGCTGAGTCCTTGCTTTCCATAAGAACTGAGGGAAGTGATTCCATTCATTTGACACCTGGGCAACATACCCTGGCTAAACATGGACTTAGTGTCTGGTTTTTAACCTACCACCATTTAACTTATAAGGAGTCTTGTATATTTCAAGCTTCATGTGGGCAAGGGTAGGAACTATACTTCTGTGTAGTCACTGTTTTTGTTAGAATGAAAGCAAATGGCAGGTGTAAGGTTTCAAGAAATGAGTTAATAACAGATACTTAAGAAAAAAATCTGTACAGCTAAATGAAAAATGAATGATACATTTTTAATAAGTAAAGTTTTTGCTTTTTGAAAGTAATTAAATTGAAATAAATCATCCACAGTCTGCCCTCTGCATTCACAAGTCCCATATCTTTAGTCAGTCAACAACTATGACTTGAAAATGTTAAAAAGAACCCTTCCATCTGTCCTAGTCATACAGAGTTTCTTCTTAATCTCAAGTGAGACAGAGCAACCATTTATATGGCATCTACAATGCAAGATGTATAAGTAAGCTAAGAATGGTTTATTTAAGGTATATTGTTTATTTAAGTTATATTTATAGAAGAAATTTGAGCATCTGAGGATTTTGCTGTATGTGCCTGTAGTGATGAGATGGTCAGATGGGGAGGTGACCTGGAACATGTTCTCAGGGGCATATAAAGGTGTGATAATTAATCTGGCTTGTCAGTTCAGTCTGTAATCTCGAGTCACAATGAAAACACACCTTTGGTTGTATCAATGAGGTTTGATTTAGCTGGGAAGAACCACCCAACTACGAGAGGTATTATCTCAAAGGATGGAGTCATCAACTGATTAAAATGAAGAAATATACCTGCATTTGTGTCTCTTTGCCTCCTGACTGCAGATACTATGTGACCAGCTGCCTCATCTAAATCAACCATGACATCCCCAACATGATGAATCATGCCTTTTGAACTGTACACAAGACAGACCCTTAAATTGCTTCTGTCTGCATTTGATTTTAGCAGCAAAAAGCAGCTAGATCACAAGGACAGTTCCCGCTGCTTACTGTGCTGCTTTCAACTGGCTGGGAATTGAACTCCAGCATTGCTCAGTTGTGAACTCAGTATACAGATGCATGATGTGCTCATGGCAGATGCCCTTCAGCACCTCAGCATGTCCCAAGCAAAGAGCAAAGAAAGGGCCCCTCTTGTATAACACACTGTTTGCTTATCATTTCTCAAATGACCATCACATTTTTTTCCTCTGTTACTAAATGAAAAAGTGACCTAAGTCTTAATTATCATTCCCTACCTAGTGTCACATATAGTGATGCCTTCTAGAAAAAGGTTGGGGGATAAAGAATTAAAGCTCCATACATAATAGCCAGTAATGGGCACGCATGTTTGTAAATGTTTGTTTTAATACTAATGTCAGATTATTTAGGACTTAATCCTTCCTGTTGATTGGGCTGAGTATACGTGGAAGGATAAAGATTTTTATCCCCACATTAACACATTTTATGGGTTGCAAAGCCACTTTCTCTCCCACTAAAACACAAGGTCATGAACTAATAGAATTCTCATTTTCCGAGGGTTTGGGTAATCTGCAGAGTAGGCCTGTAGAAGTACTAGGTAAACAAGGCATCCACATTCTTATGAAACACATCAAACCAGTCCTCCAAGCATCCGTGTGAAATGGAATAGAAGCAGATGTTAAGAAGCACCCGCTTCAAGCCACTTATGTAACCGTGCGGTCACAGATTAAAGTCAAGCTATTTGAGGCAATCCCCTCCCCCAAAAAGAGATTAAAAGGAAAGAGTCTTCTAGATCTTTTCATGTCTTTTCCCCACCCCAGAGGATTAGGATGTCAGCCTTATATTCATTAGTAACTGCAAACCTATGGGAGTTTCTGTTACTGATTTCTTTGTTTATTTTATTTTCCCATCCCCTATTATACGAGTTTCTGCTAGGCATCTGTTTTTCATATCGTCAAATCACCATTTCATGGATTAAGAAAGAAAAAAGTCCAGGAGTCAGGATAGGTGGCTTCGAGCAGTGGTTCCCAACCTTCCTAACGCCTCGACCCTTTAATACATACAGATCCTCATGCTGTGCTGACCTACAACCACAAAATTAGTTTCATTGCTTCTCATAACTGTAACTTTGCTACTGTTATAAATTATAATGTAAATATCTGTTACACAGGATATGTGATATATGACCCCTGTAAAAAGGTTGTGTGGCCCCAAATGTTGTGAGCTACAGGTTGAGAACCATTGATATAGAAGGTAAAAGCACTTGCTAAGCCTTACTGAGTTTACATCAGGCATCCACATAAAAAACCAAGCATGGTGGTAAGAGCCTGTGTGCTGGCCCTTGGGAGGGAGACCCCAGGAGGAGAATGCAAGGCAATTGCTGGGGCTTTTTCAGAGACAACCTGAAAAACCCAAAGTTGGGTGAGAGACCCTATCCAAGGGAATAAGACAAAGAACAAGTGATGGGGGCACCTCATGTCTTCCTTTGGCCTGGGAACACACAGACATGCACCTCTCCTACACACATGCACACGCACACACACACACACACACACACACACACACACACACACACACTACAGTCCAGAGAGAAATATGATTGTTATCTTAGTTTTTAAAAAGTAGGACAATCAATTGTGTAATTGCGTTCAATTACTGTAGCATCCTCTTTAACAGCAAGGGAAGTTTCTTAATTTCCTCCTAATTTGCAGGGTTTTATTGCTCTCTGATAGTTTTATATTTCATCAGAATTGCCCACCTACATACACTTCCTTCAAGACTGAGTGAGATGAGGGAGCCTTAGGGAGCCTAGCTTGAGGAGGAAGACCTGCCACTTCCCGCCATCTGTCCTTTCTGTCCATGACTCACAGCCCCGGGGCCAACACACAGTCCCTTTCTCAAGACAATCAAAAGCCAGCACTAACCATTGCAGTGTGACTGACCCCTTTGAATCACAGCCTCATGAGCACTGTGAATCCTTTCCGTCTGAAGTGACAAGGCTCCTGAGGGGTGTCCTCAGAGCTGGAACGAAGGGGATGGATTCAGGCCCCGGATGCCCCATCTTTGTCCAGGCAGGAACTTTAGAGCTTGGATTTTTCCTTTTCTGGGAAAAAGAAAAATTTGTAATGTCAAACTATTTCTCTAGTTAAATGATGGAGATCTATATGCTTCCTAAGTTTCTCTCTCTCTCCCTCCCACCCTCTCCCTCCCTCCCTCGCCCTCCCTCCCTCTCTATCCTTTCTAGTCCCTCCTCGCCCACCTCTGTCCATTTTCTCCTTCCTGCATTCTCTCTCGCACCCTCTCATCCCTTCCTCTTTATTTCTTTTTCTCACTCCACTCACCAGGAGCTCTCCACTGTTCCTGTCGAATCATCTGTACCCATTTCTATCACACCCAAGACTGTTCTCCATACAGGCACCAAGGAGTCTTTTAAAGTGGAAACTTTGCCATGCTATCCCACTCCTTAAAACTCTTCAGTATTTAAGTTCTGCTTCCTTAAAATGGTAATCAAGAACCTGTCCCTTGAGAAAGCAAAGAGTTTGCGTGGCAGCTAACTCGTGATGGTTCTTCCTGACTGTGAGCCATGTTCACATAATAGGAACAGGTACTTGCAAAGACAAGAGCCTGTGCAAACAGAGATAACCAGTCTAGCTCCCTTCTCCAACTAAAACAAAACAAAATAAAACAGAAAGCCTTCACTCTTGGCCCAGCTAGCCTGGCCTTCTCTCTCAGTTCCTCAATACAGTTACTAAATAGCCAACTGTAAAATCACCCTTACTCTTGTTTGCATTTAATCCAGAATGGATTTTTTTTTTTGCTTACTTAAGCCCCCCAGGACGACCCATCAACAGCCCTAGTCCTGTGTCCCAGCTCCCTGACACTGAACTGTTGTGTATATCTGCTCTTCACTGACTCTTTCAGCAGTAAGCCTAATACATTTATCTATCCAGCTTAAGAATAATTATCAATAGTGTTAGTCCATTCGCTTCAATGTGTTTCTACCTTTCATAATATATATTCTAATCATATATAGCAAGACTATGTACAATAACCCCAACATACCCTTTAGCATGTAGTATCAGTGACTTGAGGGAATCTCCCCTCCCCATATTTTCCCAAACCTAACTCACATGTCAAATTGTATGTAAAGACTTCTAAGAGTCTACATGTTGCCTTGGTTCAATCTTCTGTACCTTGTAATAGCTCTGCCTGGAACCATCTGGCTGGTTCGACATTTGTAGGTGGAAATCAGAGATGAAGCTCCAGCTCTGGTTTTGGAGATGCTGGGTCTCAAGAAGCTTGCTTATTACCTGCATCAGGCTGAACTAGCAAAAATTATGCCAGTCATTACTTTCCAATGATGCTTACAGTGATGCCCATGAATCCTGCTGCACACATGTAAACAGTCCCGGGCTCAGCTCAGGGCACCTATTTTTAATTGGAGCTTTCTTAGATCAGCTGTCCTCAGCCTGTGGCATACACTAGAATCACCTAAGGATTTTAAAGCATATGTTCACTTGTTTCTCACTCCTCTGAATTCTGCTCAGGACTTGGGCACTGGCAATTTTGAAAAGTTCTCATAGTAAAGGGCAAACACTGGTGGTCTGGTTCCAAGAAGGAACACAAAAGTGCTTCCCAACGTTAACATGGGTAATAGAAAGAGTTGGAAAAGCTATTTCAATACCTAATGACTGATAAGTGATCGCATTTGATGAAGCTCCTAATGTGTCTGTACAAGCCCAAAACTCTCTCAAACGCAAAGGAAATAAACAATGTTCAGAACCACAGTGAAACAGAGGCTGTAGAATTTAAAAACATTAAAAAATGAAATACATATGTTGCACAGATCAGGGAATATTGAAATGAAATGGGGCCAGAAACTAATATATAGACATATTTCTATTTGCAAATTTCTCCAGAAGGCAAAGTAGAGATTACAACCTGTGCATCTACACACGTGACAGGAGTTTCGAGCACACCACTTTGCTGGTGCAATCTTCCCTAGTTCCTGTGAAGACGAGAGTAATAGCAGACTCATTAATTGCCTACATTTTCGATATGATAAGACTTTAGTGGATGGTGTTAATTAAACGACAACACAACTCCTCTTGTACTGGTGTGCATTCCAAGTTAGAGCAATTAATTCACTCACTTAAACTGATCAAGATTTAATTACCATCACTCTGTGCAATTACTCCATAATTAAAGTAATTTGGTTCCTTCCACTTGCTGACAGTGTCACTGAACAGCCATTCACAGCACCAAAAGAAGTGATAATTACCTTAAAGAATAGCTCAGGGCCATTTCACACACATAGGCTCACTGCTGCTTATTCGTAAGGGCCCTAGAAGGAAGCAAAGCATGGAAAGAAGAATCCTGGGATCATTTTAAAGTAATAATAATAATAAAAAAATAAACAACACCTTAAGGTTTTCCCCCTCCTCAAAATAAGGTCCCTAGAAGTTTATGCATTCCTTAGAAATTTAAATGATGGTGGTTGCCGTCACTATAACCTAACCATAAATTAGTGTCATGGGTAAAATAAACAGAACTTGAAAAAAAATTAAGCACTTAAATATTGGTTAGGGCTAATTACTGTGGGAGATTAGAGACTACTTGGCAGCTGGTTGGAGTGGTAGAAAATATACCGGTACATAAAGAACACTCAGGATTGTAGGGAAAGGACAGAAAGGGTGTTTAAGGATTACATCACTGGGGAGCTGGAGAGATGGTGCAGCAGTTAAGAGTGTCTTCTGTCCTTCCAGAGGTCCAGAGTTTGGTTCCTATCACCCACATCGGGTGCCTTACAAACCTGCAATTCTAGCTCCAGGAGATCCAACACTCTGTTTTAACCCCTGCTGAAAGACTCACACATATCCACAGAAATAAAAATAAAAGCGAATTTAAAAAATTGCAGAGAGAGAGAGAGAGAGAGAGAGAGAGAGAGAGAGAGAGAGAGAGAGAGTAGCTGTCTGTATTTACTGTGGAATCTACTTTTTTGGAGGAGTTACCAGAAAAGGTTTCTTTCTTTGTTTGTTTGCTGTGGTTTTTGGTTTCTGGAATTGGGATAGCATTATGGAGAAATGCTCAATCCCAGGGATGGCTGAGCTGCTCCATCCAAGGTTCCAGGTCAAGGGAAAAGAGAGTCAGGCTGGAGTCCAGCTGTTTCAGAAGGCACATCTGGAGGTGAATTATACTGAAAGGGGCAGGCTGAGTTAGATGGGACTGGCAGGTAGGTCTGAATAAAGCCCCAGGGGCTTCCACATTAATGGGTCAAATGAATGAAAATACAGAGATGATGACAGGTCTGTCGGGCCGGGAGGTGTCAAGAGTGACTGAGAACATGAATGAGTGCCCTATGCTGAGGAAACATTTACCCTAGCAGAGCCTTTCTTTGCCCTCAGTGTCTCTCATTACTCCTGGGGCATCAGTTCCTGGATCCTGTGCTGAGAATCTGGGAGGCAGCAAGAGGAATCACATCCTTTGCCTTTTCTGACTATTATTCAGATGCAACTTTTGTTGTTGTTATGATACTGTCAGGGATCAAAACTAGGGCTTTGTACATGCAAGGCAAATGCTCTGCCACTGAGCTACAGTCCCAGTCCTGAAATGTCCACCTTTACTAACATATCACATGGAACCATGGAAGATGCTGAGGCCTCTCTTAGGACACAATTGCTTCAAGCAGTTCACACTAGGGAACAGAACAACTCTAGAGACCCCGCCCACAGCATCCTCATTACATTGGTAGGAAAAGCAAAGGGTCTAAACATTATCTTCTGAGAGTAAGCAGGCCAGATAGCAGGGGTTGCTGGTGCCAGAGCTGAGCCTGGGATTACACTCTCAGATCTGTTGTGAGAGTTTTGTCGCACTATTGCTAAAGCAAATTATGGCACTGGTGGCTCTCTAATCGAAGCCTTATATATTCCATATTCATGCCATTTCCAGGAATATAGATGGCTCTTCATAGTCAAAGTTTCCATAGATTCAAACACATTAGACATATTCAAAAAAAGCTGCATCTTTACTGAAACATGTATAGACCGGTTTTTTGTTAGTCCCTAAACTATATGGCATAACTTTCATTTACATAACATCTACATTATACTGAGTATTAAAGTTTATGAGATGATTACATAGGTTACATGCAAATTCTATACCATTGTATGGAAGGGATATAAGTTTTCTAAGGCTTGGGTATCCATGAGGACAGGAGGGTAGACTATCCTAAACCAGTGTCCTGTTCATGCTCAGGGACATAAGGACAGTTGGATGAAAAGTCTCTGTGGTGGCTCATCTCTTCCAGTTGATGGTATCTAAAGTCATTTAGGAGTCAAGTCTCTGGTCATGTCTATGAGGGAGTTTCTCAATTAGGCTGAGGTGGAAGGTCCCATCCTAATGTGTGTGGTTCCATGTGGTGGGCTGGGGTCCTAGGCTGCACAGAAGAGAGGAAGAGACTGAGCATATGCGCTCATCTTCTCTGCTTTTGGACTGTGGATGTCATCAGCTGCATCAAGCTCCTGCTCTAGACTTTCCTAAATGAACTGTGTCTCTTCAAAGTGGAATCAGAAATAACCTCTCTGCCTCCAGTTGCTTCTTGTCAGTTATTTAAAAAATTAACTGACAGTGTATTTGTCAGTGTTTGCTACTGAGTCAAAACCCCAGCTACATTCACATTCACAACTATCTGCAGCTGCCTAGCTAGATGTCTATCTATCTATCTATCTATCCATCCATCCATCCATCTATCTATCATCAATCAACCATCTATTAATCATCTATCAGCCATTTATGATCTATCAACTATTTGTCATCTATTTATCTATCATCTATCAATTATCTACTTATCATCTATCTACCTACCTGTTATGTGTGTGCACAGATATATATTCATAGATTGAGTTTAAATCATGCAATTACTGGTACTGACATATCCCAAAGTCTGCAGGGACACTGGCAAATTTGAGCCCCAGGCTTCAGCCTGAAGGCCAGTGGGCTCCAGACTCAGGAAGAGCTGATGTTTCCACTCAACTCTTAAGGCAAGAAAAACCATGTCTCAGAGTATTTGTTTCTTTCTTTTTTTTTTTTTTTTTTTTTGTGAGAAAATACCATAGCAAAGACAATTGAAGGAAAAAAAAGAGTTAATTTTAGTTTTGAATCCCAGGTTATGATTTATCATGCCGCAATCATGGTGATAGGAACTTGAAGCAGCAAGTCACATGCAGCCAAGAGCAGAGAGAGACCAAATCCATGCATGCTTACTAGCACTCAGTCCCTTGCTACACTTACCCCATCTGGGATCCACAAGCCCAGAGAATGGTCTCCTTATTGTGGTCAGGCTTTCTTTCTTAAATCTGTTAATCAAGATAATCTCTCCCAGACATACCCTTAGGTCACTTTCTTTGATCTAGACAATCTTTTTTCAAGTTCATTGATGATTTTAGATTTAGATGATTTTAGATTGATAACTTAGATTTCAGATTGTGATTTTAGATTTTAAACAGTTTAAAATAACCATTCCAGAAAGAAAGAATTCTTTTTTTTTTTTTTTTTTTTTTTGCAGAACAATAAGCCCCTTTGTCCTAGTCAGGCTTTTAGATGAGAACTATCTGCATTCTGGAGGAAAATCTGCTTTTCACTCAGTCTACTTATTTAAATGTTAATCCTATCTAAAACCTTTCTCACAGAAACACTCGGAATAATATTTAACCAAGTATCTGGGTATCCTGTGACCCAATGAAATTGACACATAAAATCAACCATCACCCCTTCTGAATTCCCTTCGAATCCAAACCTATGTGATATAAAAATCTCAGATATCATGAGTACACAGTCAAAATTCCCTCTCTAAGTGGAAGCTGGGCTGTCCCCTTAGACATCCCCTGCATGCAAAGAGCTAACAGTAGCCATAAAAATAGGTGCATAGCAAAAAGATACAATAGAAAAGGTCCATGGTTCTGACCATGGCCCTCCCACACTAGATGGCTCAAAGGCAGAAAACACCCCTTTCTTTTCTCAATAGACACCAACTAATGACTCCTTGGCAAATAGAAAGACCAACAGAGTGGGAATTTTTGTAAGCAGAAGAAGTCACACATCTTGAAATAGTGTGATATGAAATTAATCATCTAGGGTAAGATAAAATACTGGAAAGAAGTTAGCAAGGCTGGTTAGTAATGGCCGTTCAGATTGAGATATTTTGTAAGCATAGAACATATACTATGACAGAAGTTTAATACTAATAAGGTCAAATATCACACCAATTTCTGAATACTGATTACATGCTAAAATGTAATTATACTGGACACGGCTCTGGTATGTATACAGTTTGCGTGTGTTTGTCAAGAGATTATGGTGGAAGCTTGGTCCCCAATACAAAGCTGTAAATGGTAGTAGAATCTTGAAGAAGTAGAACCTGGTAGGAAGTAATTAGATCTCTGTGGGCTCTCACTTTTTGGAAGACATTCTCATGAGCTACAGTTGGCCATCCCAGGAGTGAGCATGGTCCTTCCTCAGCTGGTCTGGCTTCCTTTCTTACCATGATTTTCCTCCATGAAGTCATCCTCTATGAGGTCTTCATCAGAGCCAGTGCCATGCTATTTAGATGATCGACTTGCAGACTGGTGAGATAAATACACACCTTTGATTTATAAAGCACCCAGCCATAGGCACTTTGTTGTAGCAAAAGAAATTGACTTTGACTGTGGCACACAATTATTGCTGTACCTCTATTATTTGATTAAACAACTTAGATTTTGTTTGGGCATGACTGAGACACCCTAATTTTAAGAAGATTCTTACTCCCAGGTTTGTGAGATTATTTTATTATCCTTTGCAATGATCAAGGACCAAATTTTGGCCAATGAAATACAAGAAGGATGAAGTTTTGATACTTAAGTGTTAAGCACAAAGCCTATAACTTTATGAGTGAAATATATTTGTTATATATGCTCACAGCTTTAAATAAACAAAATGTTAATAAGAAAAAATTCTTGTACCCATTCCCATTTGATTGTCATGCTTTCTAAAACTTGAACTGCAGATATGAATTTTGTCACACAATTTTAATAATAAGCACTTCATTTAGATTTAACTTAGGCGAAAGGGACTTCTGATTGAAAAAGATACATATAAGTATAGATCTATCTCTCTCTCTCTCAAATAAGTACTAGGAAGAAGAAGAAGAAGAAGAAGAAGAAGAAGAAGAAGAAGAAGAAGAAGAAGAAGAAGAAGAGTGGAAGACCCAAGCTATTCTTGGATGGATTGAACTGTGATCACAGTTTAAAACCACCACAAAGTTAGTATTTTTTTCTCTGTTTAACCACTGAACTATAGTCATTTTCAGTGTAGACCTCAGCTCAGATTTCTATATAAAAAATTACTTGTCCCAGTACATCAGCCCAACACTTCAGAAAACTTAAGATCTGGTGGCTTTCCCAGGACTGATTCAGCAGGCTTTCTTGCCCATAAATGAGGCACATTTAGTAATAGGTAGATGTGGGTGTAATTCATACTAACCTCAAATGTTTAATACCATTAATTCGTCAAAACTAATAATATTAATTCATTCAAAAATGAGATTAAACTGGGCCACCCCTTGCAGCCAGAATCTGTGACTGATGCCTCTGTGACACAGACAGCTTGGCATCACCCACAGAGCAGTTGCTCACGGGTGGCCAATTGCAGTGGGGACCATGAGCTTCTCCTGTCTTCAGTTAAAGCATCTTGGGAGGAAAGAAAAAAAAAATATGAAGAAGAAACAAAAGGCAGCTTGTCTCTCTGCACACCTTGAATGATGTATTTTATCAGCCAGACCAATGATTGATGTTTAATGCCAACAGGGTCCAGTCATACAATTATTTTTCTAAGCGGCATTTAATGGAAATCAGCAGGTATGAAGAGCCAGCCAGGCTCACAAAATGATGGTCTCCGCTGCTGACTTTATTTCTGACCACGCAATCACATATGGGTATCATTAAATGTAGCCACCAGGAATGGCACAGAGTGGCACATAGCATTGCTGTGAATTATGAAGAGTATTCACGTTCCCTTTTCTGCTTCCCTTTCTTGCTCAGTTTGCAATGTGTTAATGCTCTATACCTGCCTTCCTCTGTCCTTTGTCCACTGCTGGGCACTATAAACATTTACCAAGCACTTACTATGAGTGCTAGGCCTACTGAGAGCTGGCCATAGAAGGGATGACAGAGAGTACTGCCATCACCCATAGAGATTATTTTTTACATCCTGTGAGGTACCACGATGTGAGGAAATTATATTAATCGTACTTTTTCCCATATCAAATGTTTTATATTAAATTATATGCAATATTTTAATATTTTATGCGAATAAATCAAGAGGCTCATTATAGCCATTTATTCAAGTTCTCACTCTTCTAACAGGCTTTTAATGAACAGAGGTCATGTTGTGTTCGTCCCCCATCCCCCTCCCCCATCTTCCCACACAGATGAGCCACAGAAGTACATGAAGTTAAATACAGTTTGTATTTCACCGTGTTTGTAAACCTTTCCTTGCAGTGTTAGGCAGATCACAAATCTATCTGCTGGGGCAGCTGTGGAGTCAGGACTGCCTCTGGCTTGTACAGACTTTCGGCAGCTAGTACAGATGATTTAAAGAGATGAGGACATGGCTAGTGGATGAACTCTGCTGGGGTGGAACTCACCCAAGGAAGGCCTCCTGTCTGAAGTACATGTCCAGAATAGTACCCAGGAAGCAGAATTTTGCTTTAATGCTTTTAATTAAATAATCACTCACTTAAGTAGCTAACAACCTAACTTCTCTACCTTTAAAGAAATTATTTATTATTGATTAAGATGAACTCTGTAAAGAACCATGTAGCAGGTTTTCCATGGTGGGTCTGTGTGTGTGTGTGTGTGTGTGTGTTTCTCTTTAATCCTGTTACTGGATTTATGAAGATGCTTCTTGGATGAGTGAAACACATCTCTGTCTTGTTGGAGCTGCTCATATCTCAAGGGACTGTGGCTTGCCACATCTCTGGAGACAAAGGTTAGACTTGGTGAGGGTTAGAGAGAGGTCTCTGGTGTCTCAGGGGTTGCTAACTTTAAAAATATCCCCAAATGAAAGAGAAGGCCAAGAGAACAGAAAATTAGTTACAAAGCTGTGCTGAAAATAAATACCAACAAACTGAGGAAACAAGCCACCCAAAGAGCTACGGCTGAACTTCGACAATGTATAGTAAGGGATGAGACCAAATTCTTCCAGATCTTTTGGAGACATTGGTTTTGAAACTCAGAATCTATATCTGAGATATAGACCACACTAGGGTCTTGTCTTTTTACCCTGCAAGTGGGAAACGAGTCCAGTCCTACTAGAAGACTGGATTCATACAGCACGAAGGCTGCCACATGGACATGACTGACAACGGACTCAGGTATATACTGAGGATGAGAGACATTGCACAACATGCAGAACTGTGTGATAGTGGCACCTGGGAAAAATGACATGTGGCAGGGTTGCTTTGTAGGGGCAAGAGAGTGAAATGGCTTCTGGTTTTCACAGGAGGGAACGGTTGGTTTAGCTGAATTCTCCTACAGGCTAGCAGGGAAATAACGCAATAGGTGAGATCCGAAAAGACAGTCATGAGTCTGCCAACAGGGGGCGCTAGCTGGATGGGGGAACAGATCCCAGTTCTGGTAGTTTGGCTTTGGGGCTTCTGAAGTCCAAAGCTGCTTTAATAATTATGTATTTTTTCATTGCTGCAACAAAATCCCTGACAAAGGTCAACAGGGGACTGGGAGTTTTACCTTTGGTTCATGGTTCTGTGAAACAGTCCACTATGGCCAGAAAGACATAGAAGAGGCAGAAATTGGAAGTCATTGGTCACAATGTTTATTATTATTATTATTATTGACAAAGAAGTCACACTTTCTATCCTTGTATATCCTTATTCAAGGTCCCTTCTCCCTCCCACCACATCAGGTCATTCTTTCTTCTCCACAACTCCTCATCCCTCCCTAGGCAGGCAGCAGGCAGTCCCATGGTCCCACTGCCCCACTTAGTACAGTCTCCACTCCTGGTAGATGCAGTTTTCTCCCCCCAACATCAAGACTGAGTCAGGCATTCCTCTAGGGGGAGTGGGATCCAAGGAGTCAGTCCAGGGTGTTTCAGATCCCAACCTGTTCAGTGGTTGTGGTTTGCAGCTTGGGCATGCTTGGCTTTTTTCTTGTTTGCTTGTTTAGAGTCCACTAATGAGTGAGTACATCCCCTGCTTATCTTTCTAAGTTTGTGATACCTTGCTCAGGAGGATATTCTCCAAATCCATCCATTTGCCTGCAAATTTTAGGATATCATTTTTTCTTACTGCTGAGTAGTACTCCATTGTGTAGATGTACCACAGTTTGTTAAACCATTCCTCAGTTGAGGGGCATCTAGGTTGTTTCCAGGTTCTTGCTATTACAAATAATGCTGCTATGAACATAGTTAAGCTAATGCCTTTGGAGTGTGACTGTGCCTCTTTAGGGTATACACCCAGAAGTGGTATTGCTGGGTCTTTGGGGAGATTGATTCTCAATTTTCTGAGAAACCACCATACTGCATTCCAAAGTGGCTGAACAAGCTTACACTCCCACCAACAAAGGAGGAGTGTTCCCCTTGCTCCGCATCCTGTCCAGCATAGGCTGTCCTCTGTGTCTTTTACCTTAGCCAATCTAACAGGTGTCAGGTGGTATCTCAAAGTTGTTTTGATTTGCATTCTCTGATGGCTAAAGATGATGAGCACTTTTTCAGGTGCCTTTCAGCCATTTGTAATTCTTCTGATAAGAATTCCCTTTTTAGATCTGAACCCCATTTTTTGATAGGGTTATTCAAGGTTTTGGGCTCTAGATTCTTGAGTTCTTTATATATCTTAGAGATCAGTCCTCTATCACTTGTAGGGTTGGTGAGAATCTTTTCCCATTCTGTAGGCTGGCGTTTTGTCCTATTGACAGTGTCCTTGGCTTTACAGAAGCTTCTTAGCTTCAGGAGATCCCACTTATTGATTGTGGTCTTAGTGTCTGTGCCACTGGTGTTATATTTAGGAAGTGGTCACCAGCGCCAATTCATAGAAGTATATTTCCCACTTTCTTTTCTATCAAGTTTAAAGTGGCTGGGTTTACGTTGAGGCCTTTGATCCACTTGGATTTGAGTTTTGTGCAGGGTAACAGGCTCGGATATATTTGCATTTTTTTTACACACTTCCATCCAGATATGCCAACACCATTTGTTAAATATACTATCTTTTTTCCATTGAATATTTTGGGCCTCTTTGTCAAAGATCAGGTGTTCATAGGTTTTTGGGTTAATGTCTGGATCCTCAATTCTATTGCATTGATCCATAAGTCTTTTTATGCCAGTACCAGGCTGTTTTTATTACTGTAGCTCTATAGTATAGCTTGAAGTCAGGGATGGTGATACCTCCTGAGGTTCTTTTGTTGAGTAAAATTGTTTTGGCAATCCTGGCTTTCCTGTTATTCCAAATGAAATTGAGTATTTTTCTTTCAAGGTCCAAAAAATATTGTGTTGGGAGTTTGATGGGCAGTGCATTGAATCTGTAGATTGCCTT
The DNA here is from genome assembly GCA_004025045.1 of Sigmodon hispidus. Classification (NCBI taxonomy): domain Eukaryota; kingdom Metazoa; phylum Chordata; class Mammalia; order Rodentia; family Cricetidae; genus Sigmodon; species Sigmodon hispidus. The sequence continues at coordinate 1,009 of PVIH01000101.1, read as the reverse complement.
TGGTAGAATTGCCATTTTTACTATGTTGATCCTACCTATCCAGGAACATGGGAGAGCTTTTGATTTTCTGATATCCTCTCCAATTTCTTTCTTCAGTGATTTAAAATTTCTGTCAAATAGGTCTGTTACTTCTTTGGTTATAGTTACTTCAAGGTATTTAATACTATTTGCAGCTATTATGAAGGGTAATGTTTCCCTTATTTCTTTTTCAGCTCTTCTATTTTTAGTGTATAGAAGGGCTACTGATTTCTTTGAGTTAATCTTGTATCCTGCTACATTGCTGAAGGTGTTTATCAGGCGTAACAGTTCCTTGGAAGAATTTTGTGGATCACTTATGTATACAATCATATCATCTGCAAATAGAGATAGCTTCACTTCCTCTTTTCCAATTTGTATCCCCTTAATCTCTTTTCGTTCCCTTATTGCTTTAGCTAAAACTTCAAGAACTATATTGAATAGATAAGGGGAGAGAGGACATCCTTGTCTAGTTCCTGATTTTAGTGGGATTGCTTTGAGTTTTTCTCCATTAAGTTTGATACTGGCTGTCGGCTTCTTGTAAATCGCCTTTATTATATTTAGGTATTCTCCCTTTATTCCTGATCTCTCCAGGGCTTTAATCATAAAGGAACATTGGATTTTGTCAAAGGCTTTTTCAGCATCTAAGTATATGATTATGTGGTTTTGTTCCTTTAGTTTGTTTATATGATGGATAACGTTTACGGTTTTTCATATGTTAAACCAGCCCTGCATTTCTGGGATGAAGCCTACTTGGTCATGGTGGATGATATCTTTTATACATTGTTGTATTCAGTTTGCTAAAATTTTGTTGAGAATTTTCGCATCAATATTCATGAGGGAAATTGGTCTGTAATTCTCCTTCTTTGTTGTGTCTTTGAGTGGCTTGGGTATTAGGGTGATTGTGGCCTCATAAAAGGAATTTGGCAATATTCCTTCAGTTTCTACTGTGTGAAATAGTTTGAGGAGTAACGGTAGTAATTCTTCTTTGAAT
>PVIH01000100.1:482751-507747 GCA_004025045.1 Sigmodon hispidus | reverse complement strand
GACACTGTCAATAGGACAAAACGCCAGCCTACAGAATGGGAAAAGATTTTCACCAACCCTACAAGTGACAGAGGACTGATCTCTAAGGTATATAAAGAGCTCAAGAATTTAGAGCCCAAAACCTTGAATAACCCTATCAAAAAATGGGGTTCAGATCTAAAAAGGGAATTCTCAGCAGAGGAACTACGAATGGCTGAAATGCACCTGAAAAAGTGCTCATCATCTTTAGCCATCAGAGAAATGCAAACCAAAACAACTTTGAGATACCACCTAACACCTGTTAGATTGGCTAAGATAAAAGGTACAGATGACAGCCTATGCTGGAGAGGATGTGGAGCAAGGGGAACACTCCTCCATTGTTGGTGGGATTGTAAGCTTGTTCAGTCACTTTGGAATACAATATGGAGGTTTCTCAGAAAATTGAGAATCAATCTCCCCAAGGACCCAGCTTCTGAGTGTATACCCTAAAGAGGCTCCAGTGGAGTATGACAAGTAATTCGCAGACAATAGATCCTTGCCAGTGACAGGTCACATGCTTTGAAAACAACTGGACATCTTCAAGTTTAAAAAAGAAGACAATCTGACATATTGGTAGATTTCTAATCCTGATATAAGTAAATTGGGGAAAAATATCCAAAAACACAGTTTTAACTTTAAATGCTTTGAACATCACAAGAACCAAATCACTCCAGTGTGGATGTTTGTTACACATCTAGGATGCCTTTTAATGCCTTCTTCTAAGATCAACAGCTTAGCAGGTAGAACTGAAACGTCCTTTATTACATCACTGGATCATTCCTATAATGGAGGGATATAATCTCATTACAAGCTCTGGTAGTCACCCAGATTACAATCTTAATTGCCAGTATAGGTAGAAGTGTAATAATATATGTTTATCCTTTTAGTAATTGCATAATTAAAGAAGAGCAAGAGTTTTATTTTTTCAGTAAGCAAGCTTTCTTCCCTTCAGGCTATGCAGATTTTCATTCTTCTAAACATGGTATTTGTGAAATGTCTATTTTGTATATTACTTTTTGCATTTTAGGTAATATATTAAATGATTTTCCCGTGAGCCTTTCAAAATAACTCCTTCCCTTTAATTGTGTTGATGCAGTAAGTATTTAGAGAAGGGGCTTTGGACAGGAAATACCTGGATCCACATGCTAAAAAGCTCTGTGACTTTGAAAATCAGCTAAGGTCTAAGAACTTTATTTTTCTTTTCTAGGGCATGGAACTGCAAATACTTAGCATATATGACAAGCAAAACATATTAAAGGTGTTTTACAACTGAGGAAATGCAAATTTATTGAGTATTTACCTTGACCAATTCAATGAGGCTTTACTTACAATTGGTCTTTTGCTGTTTACTGTTAGAAGCCCACAGGTGAATGGATCTTAAAGGCTGGAGTATCAGACATTTCCCTTCATATTAAACTACCATCAACTTCTAGTTTCTAGAAGTCTAGATTTCAAACTTAGTTATTTTGAGACAGGGTCTCACATAACCAAGTTTGGCCTCAAGTCACTTACTTCCTAAAATGACTTCGACCTTTCTTGACCTTCCCCCAACCTCCAGAATTCTAGATTACAGGTGTAGCACACCGTGCAGTTCGAGAAATGCTTGGGATGAAACTCAGGACTTTGTGCATTCTAGGCAAGCTTTCTATCTACTGAGTTACATCCTCAGATAGATTTTTTTACTATGTAGCCAGGAAGAAAGTGTGAGTAAGAATTTTCTTTCCTAATGTTATATAGGAAAGTTTGGTAGACATAGATGGGGGATGATAAGTGGAACCGCAAACATGCAGATAGCAGAAACTGTTAATCCAGGATGAAATAGATGTTCATTTTTGAAGTATTTGTGCTTAAAACCATAGATCTGTGCTGATCTCACATTGGTCACAGAGTCTTCTTTCTGCAGTGGGCAGCAGTTACTACCAAGACTCTGAAAACTGAGAACAACTGCTCATCCCTAAATAGGTCATCTATTTGAGACCCATACCTTCTCCCTGGCTCAAGGACATCCTGAACAAAAGGAACAGAAAGAAACTAAGAGCTGAAGTCTGGGAGGAGTACTTTGAAATGCTGTCTTCAGAATGGAACCTAACTCTTGCACTGATGGATTCACAGCAGCTGTGGACCCCACTAATTAAGTTGACCAAAATTTCAGCATCAATGGAGGAAAGGGTACACTAGACTCCACCTTTAGCTAAAGAACTATCAGCAGTTGATCTAAGCTGAAGGACGGAGAATCAGTTTTCCTTGTGGATGTGGCCACTAATAGATTGTCTATGCTATAGTGGGAGGCTGCACACCCATATGTCATGCACATACAGATAGCAATAAGTAGACTCGGTGGGATGAATGAAAGGATGGATGGACAAATGGAGAGGTATACCAAGAACAGGACATGAAGTTGGGAGGGGGAGCCAGAAGGAGAAAATAGAGTGGACTTGATCATAATACACTGTGTACATAATTATATTCTTTAAAAATAAATTTAAAAATTTTTAAAGCATTTCTAGGGCTAAAAACATGGATCAGGTTTTCTTCAGGGGTTTGAGAGAGAGAGAGAGGGAGAGAGAGAGAGAGAGCATAAAGTATATATAAGTAGCTGGAGGATCGGGGAGAAGGTGAAAGAGGAAAAGAATACGATCAAAATACCCTGTACAATTTTTAAATTACTTTTTTTTTAAAAGAGAACGTACTGCTGTTGTATGAGGTTTCTGGCCTGGACTTTCTGGCCTGGCCCCAGGGTTTGAATCCACTCAAAGTCCCACTGAAACACACAGATGCTTACATTAATTTTATGCTGATTGGCCTAGAGCCCAGTCATTTAACTTGCTAACTCTTTATTCTTTTTTTTTTCTTTTTTTATAGTTTTATGTACACAAATTCCTGGAGTCTCTTTAAATATCGGTTTCTTTTTTTTTTTTAAATAAAAAGCATGTTAAATGTTAAATAAATGGCCTCCCTCCCTCTCTCTCTTCATTCCATTCTTCCATTCCATCCTAGTAGTGAAGTCTTTTTTTTTTATTTTATTTTATTATTATGAACAAAGAAGTCACACTTTCTATCCTTGTATATCCTTATTCAAGGTCCCTTCCCCCTCCCACCACATCAGGTCATTCTCTCTTCTCCACATCTCCCCATCCCCTCCCTGGGCAGGTGGCAGGCAGTCCCAAGGCCCCATTGTCCCAGTATTGCTTAGTTCAACCTCCACTCCTGGCAGATCCAGTTTTCTCCCCCCAACCTCAAGAGTGAGTCAGGTGTTCCTCTAAGGGGAGTGGGATCCAAGGAGTCAGTCCAAGGTGTTTCTGATCCCAAGCTGTTCAGTGGTTGTGTCTTGCAGCTTGGGCATGCTTTGCTTTTTTCTTGTTTGTTTGTTTGTTTAGAGTCCACTAATGAGTGAGTACATCCCCTGCTTATCTTTCTGGGTTTGTGACACCTCGCTCAGGAGGATATTCTCCAAATCCATCCATTTGCCTGCAAATTTTAGGATATCATTTTTTCTTACTGCTGAGTAGTACTCCATTGTGTAGATGTACCACAGTTTGTTAATCCATTCTTCAGCTGAGGGACATCTAGGTTGTTTCCAGGTTCTTGCTATTACAAATAATGCTGCTATGAACATAGTTGAGCTAATACCTTTGGAGTGTGAATGTGCCTCTTTAGGGTATACACTCAGAAGTGGTATAGCTGGGTCCTTGGGGAGATTGATTCTCAATTTTCTGAGAAACCGCCATACTGCATTCCAAAGTGGCTGAACAAGTTTACACTCCTACCAACAATGAAGGAATGTTCCCCTTGCTCTGCATCCTCTCCAGCATAGGCTGTCCTCTGTACCTTTTATCTTAGTCAATCTAACAGGTGTCAGGTGGTATCTCAAAGTTGTTTTGATTTACATTTCTCTGATGACTAAAGATGATGAGCACTTTTTCAGGTGCCTTTCAGCCATTCGTAATTCCTCTGCTGAGAATTCCCTTTTTAGATCTGAACCCCATTTTTTGATTGGTTTACTCAAGGTTTTGGGCTTTAGCTTCTTGAGTTCTTTATATATCTTAGAGGTCAGTCCTCTATCACTTACAGGGTTGGTGAAAATCTTTTTCCATTCTGTAGGCTGTCATTTTGTCCTATTGACAGTGTCCTTGGCTTTACAGAAGCTTCTTAGCTTCAGGAGATACCACTTATTGATTGTTGGTCTTAGTGTCTGTGCCACTGGTGTTATATTTAGAAAGTGGTCACCTGTGCCAATTCGTAGAAGTGTATTTCCCACTTTCTTTTCTATCAAGTTTAAAGTGGCTGGGTTTATGTTGAGGTCTTTGATCCACTTGGATTTGAGTTTTGTGCAGGGTCACAGACTTGAATCTATTTGCATTTTTCTACACACTACCATCCAGCTATGCCAACACCATTTGTTAAATATACTATCTTTCTTCCATTGAATATTTTGGGCCTCTTTGTCGAAGATCAGGTGTTCATAGGTTTTTTGGGTTAATGTTTGGATCCTCAACTCTATTCCATTGATCCACAAGTCAGTTTTTATGCCAGTACCAGGCTGTTTTTATTACTGTAGCTCTATAGTATAACTTGAAGTCTGGGATGGTGATGCCTCCTGAGGTTCTTTTATTGAGCAAAATTCTTTTGGCAATCCTGGCTTTCCTGTTATTCCAAATGAATCTGAGTATTGTAACTCTTTATTCTTAAACTAACCCATGATTCTCATCCTGGTTAGCCATGCGGCTTGGTACCTTTTCTCAGTAGCTTTTCAACTTCTTTCCCTCTGCATATCCTGGCATCTCTGCAGCATCTCTGCTTTGCCTGTTCCAGAGTTTTCTTAGTCTAGTAACCCCGCCCACACTTCCTGTCTTCCTGGGGCCAATCAGCTTTTTCTAAAACCAGTAGGAGAGACAAATATTTACAATATCCCATAAGTTCACTATACTGCTCTTGCAAATGACCCAAGTTCAATATCTAGCACCCATTCCAGGTGGTTTAAAACCCCCCAGTACCTTCAGCTCTAGGGAGTTCAAAACCTCTGGCCTGCACTGACACTCCCACTTATAAATGCATGTATCCACATACAGAAATAGATATATAAATTTAAAAATAATAAACAAATTTTAAAAAATTAAAATCTCCATTAGAAACAAATAAACTAATGTTTGCTTTGGGGAGTGGATGAGTATATATGTGTTATTTACATGTGTGTGCACATATGTGTGTAGGTATGCTTATCTGTATTTGCATGTGTTGGGATCACAGGTTGATATTGGCATCTTCTATCACTATTTTGACAGTTTAATACATAAATAATAAATCCTTTTTACACCCATTGTTATCTTTTATCCTTGTCCCTCTCTCTCTCTCTCTCTCCCACCAAAATGCTTCTTCTTCCCCCAAAGCTCCTGTGACTTTGATATCTTTGGGATTTTGTGTACCATTTACCACACTTGAGTTCATTAAATTTGAAAGCAGGGAGGGGGGGAGAAGAAGAAGAGAAAAAGAAAGGCCTCTATGTGGGTGGCTTCTTTTAACAGGGCAGTTGGGCCCATATCTACATAGCCACGCCTGGGGGCGTGACCTTTGTTCAGCATGCTCTACCAACAGTCTTTCTGCCACTGTCCCAGGTGAATGCCAGTATCCTACTTGGTGTCATGCTGTGTTCACTACATGCACGTGTTGGGAACGCTTACATTTTGTGTGGTTGGTTTTGTGTTTTCACTTTTTGTTTGTTTGTTTTTGTAACTCACTGTGTTATGGTTGCTTACATGAGCATTATCAAAGGGTTGATTGACTGAAATATAGGCAACAGCACCAAAAATAAATTACAGCCTCTTGCGACAATTGTTTGTAGTCCCTTGGCGAGAGGTATGGTTTCATGAGCCTCCCCTCCATGATGAAATCTCACATTAACTTTTCTGAGCCAGTGACTCTCACTAAACCTGAAGTTTGCTAGTTTGGGTAGACTGACCGGCCAGAAAGTCTGTGGGATTTGACTGTCTTGGGCTTCCTGCTGCCTGCTCTAGGGTTAAAGCTGCACACCACTAGGCCTGCCTTTTATGTGGATGCTGAGAATCTTGTACAGCAAACACTATATCCAGTGAGTCCGTTCTCCAGCCCCAAAAAGCAAAAAAGTCAATACTAAAAGGTAAAATAGACCAATGACCTCCAGTTCTCATAAACCAGTAGGGTAGGAATGAGCCAGTCATTCCTACCCTACTCCTGACCCTCACTTCTGACCCTCATTTCATGTCTGTGACTTTCATCAACCATCACCCATCACATAGGTTTCAACCCACAAATTCATGCTTTGCCTTCTTTGATTTATCCTACATTGGTGAGTTCCAATTTTTGCCATCTTGAAGGTGTGTGAAAATTTCCAAGTACTAACCCTATTTTAGCCTTATGTAAGGAATTTGAGCACACTAAAGGAGCTCGGAAAGTGCCAGCCAGTTCTTGCCTTTACATATTTACTTAAATCTGTTCTCAAATATATCATTTCATTCCATATCTCATATTTGTGTTCTGAGACATTCAATTCTCTGTACTTTCAGCCTAAACCATAACATATACTAATACTAAAATGCTAACACTCACAAGTGCTTATTATATGTCAGGCCTGTGCGCGATTGAAATCTCACTAGACCCCTTCGGGGAGATACTATTATCATTTCTTTTTCATAAAAATAGAAACAGAGAAATATGAAATAACTTGCCCAAGTTAATACAGATACTGGTAGAACCAGAGTCAAAATAAATAAGTAAATATATAAAAAAACAGGAGGAGATGTTTAGTGAGAGCACATTTAGAAAATATGAAAAGAAGTAGTCTCAAGTCAACATGAATTGTGCCATTTTTAAACATACCATCAATCTTCCCAAGGTTTGTAAAGAAACTCTACTTTGGGCATTAGACATTAAAGAATGCAGGGTCACTAGACTAACCAGTATCTGAATCAGAAATTAAAGTCTCTGCGGTATGAGAAGGAGGAAAGGCCATTGCTATGCTCTGTAGATCTCTTCCTCAGCAAGGATTCAGGGAACACAACCAAATTAGTATGTGAACTTTAAATTCATTTTAATTACTTCTCTTGTTCTTTCTTCCTCTTGTCTGTATTGCTCTGATTCACTCTCTAGGTTGGAATGTCAATAGCCAGGGCTAGCCTCAGACCCCATTAATATGTACAGATAATTTAAAAGTATGAATGAAATGTTTTATATTTCAGGCACTGCAGTTGGCACAGGGACTTCAGTTCTAAACAGACATGTCTACCCTCAGGGATCTTAGAATCTGTTCATAGAAACAGTTACCCTCAAGTAAGTCTTCAGAGTATTTCAACTAACATCAATAATAAAGGGCAATGAATGTAAATGTGGAGAACAATATTCCAAAATTTGACTCATAAACACAAATGCTTAAACCAAACAAAGTGGCTGGATAGAGTCCCATTCCTGAATATTTGACCACATGACACATGTGGTCAAATTCCAATTTAACCATCAAACCTAAATAGGGTCTCTTAGGAACAAAATTTCAACTTTCAACGAGGATAGAAGTAGCATGAATAGTTACACTGATATACAATGTAAAGCTTCAGATTTCTCTATTCATTTAGATTCTACAATCTAAGACCAAGATACCAGAAGCTGCAGGTGAGACCCAAGCCATCCAGCAGAAATTTTGTGGGGTTGATTGTGGAGAAGCAAACAGGATTCAGTTCCATCAAAGGTATACATGCATGGATGTTGGATAGTTGTGTGCAAGAATCAGCAATGCTGCATGAACAATGTTTTCCAGCCTCCTAGAGTGTACTCATATGTATGTATGCATATGTATTGTGTATATATACATCTTAGTGCAGTTAGGATAGTTAATATATGTATGTGAGAGAGAGAAAAAAATTTTTTTTGTAGCAGTACTATGAAATAGGTGTTGCTTTATTTGCACCTGGATAGGAAGAAAACTGAGAAGTGAGTTGCCAAAGATCACATAGGTAGAAAGAGGCTGGGTCACACATGAGTCTGTCAAAGCCCATGAAAGCCTGTGCAATGGGAAAATGGAGATAAATAATTACCAAGAACTTAAGTGTTCTACCAAAATAGGGCAAACAGAAGCATCCTTTTCCTAACACAGATCAGCATCTTTGGAAGCAGTTGTTGTACCTACACCATTAGACATACCCTCAAAAACTATGCAACAAAATATATTCTAGATCCGGTAGAGCCATGCAGCTGTGGGTTCACAGAATGGGTGAGCGGGGATAAGCTTCATCTCCAGAGTTATGCCTGAGAAACAGCAGGAATGAAGACAGATGGAGTCTGAAAACAGTTCCAGTTATAATTCACATCAATAAGACACCCCAGGAGAAAGCTACAAGATGCCCCAATAGAAAGTTACAAGACACCCCAGCAGAAAGTTACATGAATCTAGCACTAGCTTGCTGTCTCAGAACCCAAATTTGAGACAAAATTTTATAGCTTTTAAACATTACCTTTTGTGTTTCCAGATAGTAGACTTAGCCTTTTTCCATCAGAGAATCAGTGATTTATTAATGGCTCCACAAACAGCCATCATTATGTTCCCTGGAGGTCCTTAAGGACAGACAGATCATTCGTGAGCTAGCTGATAGGGTGGGTGTTGTTATTTAAGTAGGGAAAAGAAAAATACCTTTCTGCCATGTTCTTAGCACTCATGATACTCTTGTCCTCTCAATCTTGAAGATACATTAGGATTTACAGAAAAAGGAAAAATCAACTTTATCAATGAATCATTGCTTGTATAAGTTTCTCATGTGTTCATTCATTCATCCAATAAGTAATCCTCTAGCACTTACTATTTTCCAGATACTTTTCTGAGCTACAAACACTTTGGAACAAAGCAAAGCCCTTGACTTCAATCAGCTGATGCTAAGTCTTTATAGCAAGGGTAGCTACCCTGGTTCCATATCTCAACAGCTTGGGGGAGTTAGATATGGTATTCATCAGTCTAAATGCTTATTACCAAATAAATGGATAAATAGAACATGGTATATTATACCATATAATATTATTTGTCCTTATAAATGATTAAAATTATATAATTTGTGAAAAGATAAAATTGATGTTTACCATGGTAGGAGAAACAAGCCACATTCAGAAGGAAAATGGCATTATAAGTTTTCCTTGATATGAATCCAGAGAGAAAAAAATCAGAAAAGTAGAAGAGGGAAGGGAATATTGGAAAAGAAGACAGAGGCATGGGGCAGGGCTGAGCGAGTGGTGTGGGGAATATGATCAAAGTACAGCATATGAATTATAAAAATGCCATAACATTATTTTGTACAATTAGTACGTGCCACAAATGCAAAATACAATTTCTAGTCACCCCAAGCCAGACTAAACCAACCTGTGAAAGGAGAACTCCAAAGTTGATTTCATGTCTCCAAGAAGATTCTGGCACCTAGAGAGGATTGAGAACTTCTGATCTGAGAGATGGAACACTAATGTAACTGGTATTTAATGAAAACTCAGAGCCAGATATTTGGGAAAAACTGGAATATCAGAGAGAGGAAACAGACTGCAGTCAAATCTCACCCAGCCAACTTCTCCAGGTAAAAGCTATCTTCAAGAGTCCTCAGCCTGATTTGTCACTACTACAGAATACCTCAATGTCTGCCTATGCCTGCCATAAATATCTTCTTTGCCCAGTTATTTCACTTCTGTGTTCAACTTTGCATCAAAGTCCTAGAGTTAGGATTAAAGGTGTGAGCTACTACTGTTTGGTAGATAGGCCTTGAACTCACAGAAACACAGAAAGATCTGTCTTTGCAGTTATGGAATTAAAGGTGTAGGTCATCACTCAATATCTATACCCCACAGCCCCATACCCCGAAAACCCCACATCTCAACCCCAACCCCTGTGCTGGGATTAAAGGTGTCAGTTACCACTCTCTGACTCTTGTGGCTTGACTATGAATGAATCTGACTATGGGTGAATCTGTTCTCCTATATTTCATACTGATTTCATTAAATATAAAATATATTATCACAGAGAAGAACACATGATCCCTCCTTTCTGCCCTTCATTCAGTCATAGTAGGAATAGATCATTATAACTATAGGAAAATATTATTGCCTATAGGAAAGACCCACACCATTTTGTCTTTATAAGCCAGAGCCATTTACAATTTCTTTGGGAAGAATTGGAAGACTAAATGGAGAACTGATCAGTTGGTACCTGGATCTGGGTGAATATCTGGTGTCTGTAACTACTCTGTGCTCTTTTAAGATGGGATTAGCACCAACATCTTCACTGTGTGTGTATCAGAAAATTAACAATGAATATGTGATTGATTAATAAATGGGGGTTGTAGTGCCCAGCTCTTACTCCATTGACTTAGATTCCTTTTCCAATAATTCTTTCCTACCATTTACTGAATCACTATTCTATTATATACGTGTGTGTGTGTGTGTGCGTGCGTATGGGTGTGTGTGCGTGTGTGTGTGTGTGTGTGTGTGTGTGTGTGTGTGTGTGTGTGTGTAATCTGGGAAGAAGCACCCCAAAGCTCCTAGTATTCAAAGATGGTACCAAGCTAATCTGATGCCTCACTCTCCTTGTCTGTGCCCTTGGCCTGTCCCATCAATGCCCAGCTTCAGCATTTGCCTAATCAAACAGCTATCTTTCTTGGTTGAAAGTAGACTGGAGTTGCCGGTCATCTTCTTAGCCACCTCAAAGCTTGGGCCAACTCAGGTTTCTAAGGATTGGGTTCAAAAACATGGAGGCAGTTACCTGAAAATCTACCCCCAATCTTCTCAATATTTAAGTCTCTAATTCCTCATTTGGGGTTCAAGCCTCCCTCTTAAATCAGATTGCATCCTTAAAGTTACAGAATTCCCTTCTCTTTCCTCTCTAAGTTCCTGGAAATACTGAAAGAGGTTAATAAGGAATTGGCAAGAAACTGAAAGTCCTGATTGTCTAATGCAACTTTTCCCAAAATGTGCTCCACAGAACACTGCATTTTCCCAGGCTGTTAAAAAGTGTCTCTACTGCAAACTTTCTCAGGCTCTTCAGTATCGGTGAGAACCACAAATCTCTCACAGAAACTGAGGTACACTACATTTTCCCAACTTATTTAAGTACAGAACTTTTTTATCTTCTATCTCCTGGGACTAGAGATTTGGAAGAAATGTCATTCTAGATGAAACCTAAAGAATGTTCTTCCCTCTGCTTAGAGTAATGTTCCCACACCCTCACTCCCAAGCCTAACCAACTTCCATGCAGTTGTCATACGCCAGCTCAAATATTGCTTTCTCCAAACATCTTTTTATTTTTGTCACCTTCTCCTGATTTGTACCTATTGTTTATTCCTTAAACTCTCTACCTCTTTTCTTATGGTTCATACACTCAAGAGTTATAATTCTCCATGTATTTCCCTTTTAGAAAACAGTGAGTTCAGGTCCTCAACATGGTCCTCATCACTGGTATTAATCCCTTCTGTAGTCACCTTCAATTTGGATTTCTGGATGACCCTAACCAATAAAATAGTATACCTGGGATGAGAATGTAGGTGAGTTAATAGAATGCTTACATAACATGCATAAAGCCCTGGTTTCTATATCCAGATATAAACCAGGTGTATGAGCTCATGCCTATAATTCCAGCACTAAGGATATGGAAACAGGATGGTAAATTCTATACCTTTCATAGATACAGAGAGAGTTCAAAGACAGCCTGGGATACATGAGACCCTATATGAAAAAGAACAAAAAACAAACAAAAATAAAATGTGGTATGAGCAGAACACAAGACTCCAAAGATTATAACGTAAAAGACACTGTAGTTCTCTTTAGTTCATAAAATGTCCAGCCCAGGAAATCAGTCACCATTATAAGATAACATCCAAATAATATTACAAAAGAGAACCAATAATCTTGGCAAAAATCCAGCATTAATTTGACAGCCATGAGAAGCATGCGATTGGAAGTGGATCCTCCAATACCCGTTCAACCTTCTGAGGAAGACAGACCTAGCAAACTACTGACTACTGTTCCATGAGAGACCATAGATAAAATTTGCTCAGCTCAATCCTTTCTGTGTTTCTGATACAAGAAGCTATGAGACTGTCAATTTCTTGAGAACTATAATTACAAAATTATTAATATTAAATTATATACCTCATATACACAGGCATATACATGTGTAATGCATATATGCATACATCATATATGCATCCTAATTACAGTACTAAAATATATTCAGTATATATGAAATAGATAAACAATAATGAATAAAGCACATTTATACAAATGTGCATATCTATGTGTATATGCAAACATTTATAACTATATATAAATATATGTAGATTATAGAGGTGTACATATTTTACAAAGCTTCCTAAAATTTGAGTCATGAAACAAAAGGAGAAACATTCCCTCTTAAATACTTAATATGTAATATCCCTTATAAACTCTTATAACAAATTTAAATGTTATCCCAAAAGAGGAAACTTGAACTGTCTTTAGCTTTAGAAGTCTATGAGTTTAAGGAAAGTCAAATCACCTCCCCAGGGCATAACAACCTTTTTGCAAGAAAATGAAAGGAAAAAGAGAAGCTGTTGAAGATCTAACTTCTAATGACTCCAAGAAAGCTTGGTGGGGGCCTTGTCCCAGCACAACTGGGTGGAAATAAAGCTTAGTGTGTTCAATACAGTGTCCTATGCGGTAGTCAAGGAAGATAGACAGACACCACCTATTGAGATCCTATTCTTGAACATTGTACTCAGTTTATAACTTGGACTGGGCAGAGCTAAAGTGCCCCTGTCTGCAGGAAGTGGCAGACACTGTCAAGTTCATCTCTACAGCACACTGTCTGGGCCTTGCTCATGGAGAAGGTGTTGGTGTTGTCACTAACAGTCTGCAGCCTGGAGGCTCAAGGTCAGTCCTCAAAGAACAGTGCCTGCCAATGATCTCACAGAGTCAACTCTTACCAGATGCCACAGCTGCTTTCTAAGAACACCACAGTGCAGCTTTTAGGCAGTCTGCCTAGAAATTCTTTTCTACTGAATTTCTGGAGGAGGCTGCCTGATTTTCTGCACTCTCGAGACTTGTAGGCCAGGAAGACAAGATCAGCCACATGAGAAAATTGCATCTGCATGACCCAAGGTCATACACCAGGAACAGCTGTCCACAAGGGCTTTGTGGAGGTGGTAAGGGAAGTAGATGCTGTAGTAGGTAGGGATCAGAGCTGTGGACAGATCCCCTAAGTATCACCTGTCAGGCAATTTACATAGGCATTTCTTGTAATATCAACCAACAACTGTCCTGGAAGCTGTATGCATATTCTTTGCTCATTTTAAGATTCTCAGAACATTGGGTAAAGTACATACAGAAGTGTTACAATACTTCAAACCCTTCTTAGCCACTGTCTTACTTCCTAAAATCACAATTTATAAAGAATGCCAGTGTACATCTTTAAGTGTTTACAAGAAATTGTAGAACAATACATTCTATTGCTTATCATCTTATTTTGTAAGTAAAGCTTTATTGACACACATATTGTTTATGGCTGCCTTCGTACCACTGTGCTCAAGAAGTAACACAGTCCAGAAGCCTAAACTATTTGCCATCTTGCCTTCAAGAAGAAAGCTTTATCTACCTCTTCTATGAGGCTAAATGTATTATTGCATTATTATAACTTCAGCTCTGAACCTTAAAAAAGTTTTCTGACTAGTCATGCTGAAAAGAAATTTGAAAAATAACCAAACTTATACTCAAAATCATTCAACCATTTACAGAACAAATTAAATCAACACTATACTTTAATTTTGGAAGTAACTAATGAAACTGAAGCCATTGTCAAGAAGGAATCAGACATTGTGACTAAAACCATCTGAAAGAGTTTGCTGTCTGAGGGTTTTATCTCACATAATCCACAAAAAAAAAAATCTGTGGCATACTGGTTTTTAAAAGCGGTGAATTTGACATATTCATCAAGGAGAGATGAACGAGTTCTGAATAAGAATGCCCATGACTCAAGCATGGTAGCACACACTTGTAATCCCAGCACTTAGATGACAAACAAAAGATTGGTGAATTCAGTCTGAAGGTGGTGTACATAATGAGGTTGTCTCAAAAGAGGAAAAGAACACTGTGGAAGCTAAGCAAGTGGCACCTCTTTATATTTCCACCTATAGAATACAAAACTGGCTCTTAAGGGAAAAGAGAAAGAATATCCTTAGACTCCAGAGATCAATGTAACTTAAAGAAATGAGTTATAAGCAGGTAAGGGACTAGGTAAGATGTAAATTCCTGATGGGAGAGGGCAGATCTGGTCACTCAAGTGCTCAGACATAATGAAGACCTTCTTTCAACAGGACTCAGCAATGTTGCTCTTAATCAAATAGGAAACTTTTCTTCATTGGCACTGTTGACCTATGTTACGAAAGGAAAGGAGTGGCCTGGATTCTTGTTTCCCAAGCTTTAGCTGTTCTAGAGTTCCTTCAAGGTTATAGAGTCAGGGAGATGGCTCAGTGGTTAAGAGCACTATTAAAACTCAGGGTGTGAACGTGATTCTCAGAATCCATGTCAGGCAGTTCAATGGCCTATAACTGTAGCACCTAGGTATCTGATACTGCAATCTGAACTCTATAAGCACTGCAACCATATGCACACAGTCATACACATATACACACAAATTCAAAATAATAAATACAAATCTTTAAAATCTGATAGGTCTCTGTTCGATACACACTGTCACTGACTTCATACATGTCACAGAGTCATCTTAGATTAATTACAATACAAGAAAAATTACAACACATTTCAGCAAATGCGAACAAAAGGATGTTTTCATAAATGGGAAAATCTGTATAAATATATCAATGTATTCAATTCCAAGTAGAAAACACTGTCCACCCAAAGCTCTGCTCTAACCTTCTTCTGTCTTTTTCAGGAAGTCTGAAGAAAATGCTGTGGAAGATTGGAGGGTAATTACTTTATCCCAAAGTCTAGAAGGATGTCTCACAATCTCATCCCATAACCATTCCACTCAACCATCTGGAGACACTCAGATCAAATAAAGAATCGATACCATAAAGATTCCACAACTAGCTGAAAATGTGGAGAGGGGTAGAAGAGTTCCTTTCTAAAATTTATCCAGGCTCTCTAGTTTTCTGGTTGGAATCTCATGTACAGCATATACTTGCTTAGTGTTTGTCTGCCCCAATGGGAAAAACACAGACATCAGTCATGTCCATATTTGCTGCTCACTGTTGTTGGGTAGGTGAAAAGACCCCTCTGAGCTCATGTATTCCCTATTTAAAAGAATAGACAAATTAATCTAATCATATCCACTGTTATAATTCAGCAAAGGCAAGTAGAAGGTTATCCCCCCTCCCACTTCCTTGGGTCCCCAACTCTAGCCAGAGCTAATTTGCCCCATTTATAAGTTGCTTCAGCATCTCTGGTCTTTTCTAATTCTTTGAACACTTAACAATAAGGTCTTATCAAATTCAAAAGGACCCCTGCTCTTGTCTAAGTCAAGCAAAGATATTACAAAATCTTCACTTCTGACAAATTCTCCCAAGATGTTCATCTATGAGACTGAGCTTTGTAGTTAGGGGCTGTGAAGTCCCAAGTTCCGTCTGGCAGGACATAGTATACTCCTCTAACTCTGAACCTCTGTTACTGGTCTCTCCAGCCTCCAAAATTTTCAGAATCCAGAACGGAAAGAATTAACCCTACTTTTTAAACCTCTTTTTTCCTTCTTCCCTCTCTCCCTCCCTCCCTCACTTCCTTCCTTCCTTCCTTCCTTCCTTCCTTCCGTCCCTCCTTCTTTCTTCTTCATCATCCTTGCTTAGATTATTCTCTTCTTCATTCTCTCTGTCTCTGTTATTCTCTTGATAAGCTAAGTTCTGGAATTAGAGTCATGGGGCATCACATCAGTTCGTGGGTGATTTGCCATGATACTTTCCATGGAAAACTCAACAAGATCAGAAAAGGAAAAGTTGCCACTGCAAAGTTCCACCCTTATGGTGACCTACATGTACATCAGACAGTCAGGCCTCCATTCAGGAGGGTAAAGGGTGCCTGTCCTCTGCAGCATGCCCTGTTGAGTATCTGCCTCCACCTCATCACCAAGCTGGTAAGGCTTTCTCTACAGATCACACACTTGTCTTCTCAACTTCTTCCCAGAGCTGCAGGTCTATCAAAGTCATATCATCCTCAGTTTTCCCTCCCAGTGCAGCCATGTCAGCATCATAGCCAGGTCAATGCATCTGCAGATCTGAATTTGCATCAGCATTAAGTCAATTAACTACTTGGTGCATCAACAGCATATTTCCCACTGGTTATTAGAGGAGATGAAAAATACACAGACACCAAGAAGTGAAGAGAGGAACCCCTAGGGAGGCAATGGCAAGAGAAATAGATATAGTCTATTCAGAAGTATGAGAATGTAATTCATATCTCTGATATAGAAGTATTGAGATGTAGCTCATGCAGAGAGATTACCTCATGTACAGAGTTTGAGTTTCAGAACAATAATTAATTATTAATTAAAAAGTTGAACAACAATATGACATCTGACCCCTGTGTTTGATAGAGATACAAATGGCAATAAATATGCCTTTCCTTGAGGAAATCATTGTCCAGAATGTTACTGTCCTGTGCAGGAGTCACCAAGGCATGGGTTAATAGAGCTCTTGATATGCAGCCAGGCCAAACTGAGATATACTGAAAGCATAAAGCACACTGCATTTTAACAGTTACTGTTTTAAAAAGCATGTAAAGTATTATTCTATAAATTGCCATATTGATTGCCAATTAAACAAACTATATCCTAATGAATTGTGATAAATAAAGCACAGTTTTGGAAGCGGTTTCCTCTTTACAGTTTTAAATAAAATCTAAGATGATATATGCAGCCCACATTGTATTTCCATTGAATAGCACTATCCTTTTTGGCACAGTACACTGGGAGTCCATATACTAGAAAAGTCAGAATAAGTTATGTGTTTGACAAATCTCAAGAGTCTATGGTGGCGAGAAGGGCTCCCAGGTAACAGGAACACTGACAAGTGCTTATTAATACATTAATAGATACCTACTGTGAAGTTTGGGGGAACTTTGTTTTTATTATACCCATCATGTGTACTGAGATCTGTGGATAAACACTTTGTCTGCAAGAATAATCTCATTTCCATCTTACATCCCTTTGTCTCTATATTAAATAAGTTATTTAGGCCCACCGAGAAATATCCAAGGAAATAGACTCATCTAGCATACATTTGTCTAGAACTGTTTTTTTATATGATAAAGTATCCGGAGTAGGGAAAGACTGTCCCTCAGCCTGTGGGGAGAAGATTTAAAAAAAGAAAAAAATGCACCATTAAATGGAGCTAAAAGGCACTTGCTGGCTGTTCTGCACCAGATTCTAGGCTACCTTCTTTAAAAAAAAAAAAAAAAAAAAAAAAAGTCTGTTTTTCTGTGTATCCCCCTGCTCACCCATCCTTCCCTCTTACCAAACCCTCCCAGTCTGCCTTCAGCCTCCACCCACCCCATTCCCTGATCTCTTCTCCAAAAAGATCAGGAAGTCCCTAGGTGGGTCAGCTCAGACTAGTACATCCACTCTCCAGGCAGGTCCTATTTCCTCATCCCAATATCAAGACTGGGTTAGGCACTCCTATGCAGGGAATGGGCTCCAAGGTGCCAGCCTATGCAGAGGAACACAGTCTGATCCCACCCCTCAAGGCTCCACCTACTGTCCATATCAACCAACAGTTGTCTAGGCTACATTCTTTATCCATGCCATCCGACATGAGGCACAAGCCATAAACAACTCTTTAAGAAAACTAATCTGGTTGTATTTCACAAACACACACACAAAGTTCCCTGAGAGGTCACATAGCTGTCCTAATTTAATTAGTATATGGCAGCTCTGGGAGGAGAGGCCATAGCTACCTCTTCCTGAGGGTGTAATTCCCTCAACTTTATCTTTTAATAACGTCGCTAACTTTCTCTCTCTCTTTTGTGAGACATGTTGATAAGGACTTGCATCCTCTGAAAGGGAAGGAATTCCAGAGGGACACAGGTATCATGACTATTGCCTTCTGATTCCAGATGTTGTAGGGAAGCCCCATATTGAACCTCCAAGTTGTGTCTCAGCCCTCAGGCTCTCACTGTTCAAACTCCCAAACACATAACATAAGAGTTGGAATCATGCCAGTCAAGGAGGGAGGGAAAGAATATTTTGCAATGGCGGCAGGAACTTTCCAAGAGCTATTCCTGGAACTGAGAGTGTTGACATCAGGCTGTCAAAAAGAACAGGGAAGAACTCTAATTTGGAAACATTTTCAACTGTGTGCTTGACAACGGTAGATGGGGTGGTGAGAGAAGTGACGGGCTCAGATTGTGTATCTGAACAGAGACTGGCTCATTGGTAGCTTTGTTACTAAAATATTGTCTTATAACAAAGGCGATACAGAGTATGTCTCAGCTCATCCACTTACTAGACACATGACTTTGAATATGGAAGGCAGTATATGTCTCAATTTTCCTCACCTATAAATTAAGTGAAATAATAATTTCTGTCTTCTAGAGTACTTGAGAAGTTTGATTCAAGTTCATACATACATAATGTACTTTCAGCAATGTAAGTGGTAGCTATTACTATCATTATTTTTAATGGGCTACCCCACCTATCAGCTCTGTTCTGGCCACCTGAACAAAGATAAGTGTAATGTAGCTTTTCCCACTGAGGTGTCTGTGTGTGTGTGTGTGTGTGTGTGTGTGTGTGTGTGTGTGTGTGTGTGTGTGTTTTCAAGTCATCCTGAGTATTTTATTGTAAGTTGTTCTGGGGATTTGTTTGCAAATGATTCACTCTGAAGACAAAGCAAGAGCAATAATAGATGTTTACTGAGATTGATGTTTGCCAGCTCCTACCAAATACCATTAAATCTTTAATGAATTCCAGCTCCTTCTTTTTTTATTGTGATAAATGTTTTTTTCATTTTCCTAATATCTTTTTTCTTTTTTGTTTTTATTATGAAAAAGTCATGTATGTATGTGTATATATATTAATATATTGCCCATATATCCCCTTGTTCAGGTTCCCTTTCCCTTCCCGCCCCTCCCAGCCACTCTCTCTTCTCCCTATGTGTTTATCTCCTCCCTAGCAAGGGCAGGAGGTCCCAAGGTCCCAAGGTGGCTTAGTTCAACATCCACTCCGGGTAGATCTGTTTTCCTTACTCCACATCAAGACTGAGTCAGGTGTTTCTCTGGAGGGAATGGGCTCCAAGTTGCCAGTCCAAGGTGTTTCAGATCCCAAGTTGTTCAGTGGTTGTAGTTTGCAGCTTGGACATGCTTAGCTTTTTTGTTTAAAGTCCACCAATGAGTGAGTACATCCTATGTTTATCTTTCTTAGTTTGTGAGACTTTGCTCAGGGGGATATTCTCCAAATCCATCCATTTGCCTGCAAATTTTAGGATATCATTTTTTTCTTACTGCTGTGTAGTAAGAAAAAAACCATAGTTTGTTAATCCATTCTTCAGTTGAGGGGCATGTAGGTTGTTTCCAGGTTCTTGCTATTATGAATAATGTTGCTATGAACATAGTTGAGCTAATGCTTTTGGGGTGTGAATGTGCATCTTTAGGGTCTATGCCCAGTAGTGGTATTGCTAGGGCTTTGGGGAGATTGATTCCCAGTTTTCTGAGAAATCGCCATACTATATTCCAGAGTGGCTGAATCAGCTAACACTCCCACCAACAATGGAGGAGTGTTCCCCTTGCTCTGCAATCTCTCCAACATAGGCTGTAAGGTGTCTATGTTTAACTGGGAAAGAAGTGTAACAGTTCACAGAATATGAGGAAGACAAACTAAGGCACAAAGAGCTTTAGAAATGAGACAATGAATGATTGCTTACATTTTAGATCATATGGGCTCTGACATTTTCTAATTTTTCTTGTCTCTTCAACCTATTAATTATTCTTCTCTAAATACTATGCTCTGAAATGATACACCAAACACGTGTTTGATAAGTCACAAGTTTAAGAACTTTAATTCCTGGCCTTATTTAGAAAAAGGGATAACTGCCCAACAGTCATGAAGCCAGTTAAAATGCTAAGCTCATTCAAGTTGATAGAATTCTGCCTTGAAGGACAGTGTGGTGGTGTGACTAGACAAAATAACCAGTGTTCATAAGCATTCTGAAGCTAATTATGAGTATCAAACTAAAGTGAGGCGCTATCAACTGCCACTAAGCTATTTTTCATCCCCTGATTTGTCAGGAAATGTTCAGACATAAAGCTCAAAGTAATAATTTTCAAGCTGAATGGCAACATTCAGATTGATAGTGTCTTACTTTAGACCATAGTTGTTCAACATGCAGTATGTACATTCACGGAACAAGCTATTTTCTTTAAAGCCATTTTATATTATACCTCACTTACTTTTCTGTGCTTTGGAGAAAAATAAATAGAGGAGGAACTAAAAAGAAGTTATATCTCATGAGTGTTACCTCTAAATATGTTCATCTTCATGACTAATATTCAGGTAGGAATTCCCTATCTGAAGTCCACAGCTTGCATTGCTCTGGTCATGAGAAGCTCAGTTCTGCCGTTCTATATGTGGAGTTACTTGTTTTTGCTGTGAGGTATGTGGTTGAGGACTACATCCTTATTGGAACGCATCCATCCCATCACAGAGCTGCAGCTAAACATAAAATGTTCCTACAGTGGAGGGCATAGGCATTACAGTCAAACCCTGACATCTGGATGCCATAACTCTGTGATCTCAGGAAAGTAACCTCTGAACTTCAGTTTGCTCATCTGTGAAACAGTCTTCCTGTGAACATCTACCATAGAGAGAAGCTGTGAGAACATCAAAAACACTACCTGATAATTGATTGACACAGTCTGACGAGCAGCAGGCAACTCCTGTTAGCTCTGCAACCATCTCATTTCCGTGAATAAAGTCTTGAAAAGGTTGATGTATCTTTCACAGGTACCAGTGGAGAGAAGAAATTGACGCATCAAATCTTTGGTCTCCAGGAAGATGACCTAACAGGAAGGAAAATCCTTGATATAAACTATGTTCCTGTTGGAAGCCACAGGCTACAGGCTTTGAGATTAAAGTATAGGGAAGCCAATGCTCTAACTTTTCTTTGTGGATTTTCCCTCACCCGGAGGAAAGGGAAAAGGAAATCCTTCCTAGATCTGCCAAAGCATGTTCCTGAGCTGGTGGGAGATAGAAGGTATCTTGACCTTGTCACTATATCATTCCAGCCCACTTCAGCATCATAACCCACAGTCAATTCTGCATTCAACTTAGGTGGCAAGTTTATTATCTAATTAGGGAAGCCCCAATAACACTGTTGAGAATTCACTACATCATCCCAGAAAAACAATCTGAACTTCACAGACTTGACAATGGGAAACCTTAGCACTCAGATCTATCATGGATAGGCCAAGTTTGAGCCAGGTTTGAAGATGACCATGTATCTCATGTACTGTGACTGGGAACCAGATGAATGTTGCCAAGGGGACTTTGTCTACTTATCTTGTGTCTTTTACATCTGATAGCCCATAGCCTTGCAAAGGAGAGTTAACTAAGAGGACCTTGTCAGCTCACTGAATATTTCCATCTCATCCTTCTGGACATGAGGAATCATGACAATTAAATTCAAGATGCATGGAGACAGGAAGCACTTCATCACATAGCTTTGTTCCTTCATTTATTCGGTGTATATTTAATAGCAGTGTATCAGTTTAATACATTGTAAGACAAACCCTGAAAACCTCAAGTAACCAAAAACACTGATATTTTGCTATTTTGGTCCTGCAGATTGGTAATTTTGAAGCCAGAACTGCATTTCATACACCTTTGTCCTAGCAGGTAATACAGGGTAACTGTCAACCTAAGATTGTGTCTCAAATCCAAGGTCACTTAGCTAGTTTGGAGATGTAATCGAGGTCTGCATTATTCATCCAAAGTATTGTAGCCTCTGTCTCTCCCTGTTTTAAACACTAGGGATAAGAATACAAAACAGAGCCCACAGAGCATGCATTTTAAAGAGCATCTATTGTACTTTGAGAATAGAGAGAAAAGTAAATAATCTTAATTGAAGGTGTCAGTTAACTTCCAAAAGAGAAACAAGCTGTGAGCAAGAGTGTTAAGAAAGGAATATTGCAAAGAGAAGCCTGTGAGCCTTAACCTTACATAAAGAACTATAGCTAATTGAAGAAAGCTGGGAGCAGGAGAGGTGGCCCACCCCAGAGAAGAACACACCAGTTGGTTGTCCAGTGCCAAATGGTCAGCCCTGAAATTACACATACAATAACATTTTACAGGCTGAGCAAGTTATATTCAGAAATACGTGTGTGTGTGTGTGTGTGTGTGTGTGTGTGTGTGTGTGTGCAATATCAAGGAAAGAATGGATTTGAAGAAAGGAAGGGAGAAATGCTGTAACTACATTATATTTTCAAAAAAATTAAGAAAAGGGGGCCATATTATTATGCAGAGATTTCTAAAACCAGAGTGGAAAAAGGCAGGAATTTTTAAAGGGCACAAAAGAAACAAAAAATCTAGGCATAAAGAACCTAAGAAACAGAGCATGAAATTCTCCAAGGACAGGGAGAAATGTGGAGACGGAGAACATAAGAAAGTCCAAGGTGATGCAGCTCGCAGGAGCTCAGCCTCCTGCTGTGCGGGCTGCATTTTGTCGTGCAGGAAACCTATCAGAAAATGCTCTTATACACAAACTCAAGGTGAGAGAACATATGTTCTGTCAGGACCAAGCTTTCAACCGTGTGGGCTGAAGTTGGAGAAGAGTCACGGGTAAAGAGTCCTGGCCTCTGGATCACAGGAGGTAAATGTCAGAGCTTCCCATGGCAGCAGCTGCAGTAGAGGAAATCACAGAAGCACCTGACAGCCAACGCAACACCAGATGAGGAAATACTGCTCCAAGGATAGAGGGGGTTTTACTATTACACCGAATCTCTGGGAGCGCAGCGAGACAGGAGCTGATTCGGCAGGCAAAGAATGACTCACGAGTAAAATATTTTGGCTTTGAGCTGAACACACAGGAAATTGACATTAAACAGGGGAAATGTAGAGAGACTGGGAACAGAGTTTAATCGGTAGAGTGCTTTCTGCATAAACATGAGGACCCGAGAATGATCCCACAGAACGTACATGAAAAGCTGGGCATGCTAGTGTGCTTGTAATCCACGGGTGCAGAGAGGGGCCCTCTGAGCAGAAAGTCTTTCTAAATTCATGATCTGCAAGGTCAGTGAGAGACCTTGTCTCAAAAATCAAGACAAGGAGTAACTGAGAAAGACAGTCAAAATTTATCTCTGGGCTCTGTGCGCATGAGAACATGTACACATGTATACATACACACACACATATGTATGTACACGTACATATATAGACAAAAGGAAAATTAGAAAGGCTATAATCACATGTAAAAAATACTGTGATTAGGCCTAGAGACATGGCCCAGTGGTTAAGAGAACTTATTGTTCCTGCAATGGGCACAGACGCTATTCCCAGCACCTATATGGCAACTCATAAACATCTATAATTTCACTTACAAGAAATTTAACACCCTCCGTGAACACCAACCTGCACCACCTGCTGCACATACATACAGACAAAACACCCATATAGTGTGCTAGCTAGTTTTGTGACAATTTGTTTTAGATTAGAGTCATTTCGGAAGAGGGAATTTCAATTAAAAAAAGTCCCTGTCTCTCCTGCCCCACACACTAGATGGGTCTGTGAGCAAGCCTGTGGTATGATTTCTTTTCTTGATTGATGATTGAAGTGGAAGGGTCTAGCCAGTTTTGGTTGGTACAGTTGTTGGACTTGTGGTCCCAGGAATAAGCCGTGAGGAACAAGCAAAGAAGCAGCACTCCTCCATGGTCTCTTCCTCCATGTTCTTACCTTGAGTTCCTGGCTTGACATGCCTTGGTGATAGACTACAAGTGTAGGCTGAAATAAACCCTTTCCTCTACAAGTTGCTTTTGGGAAAGGTCTTTTATTGCAACAATAGAAACTCTAAATAAGACTTAAATACTATATGATGTACATCAATTTTTTTTTTAAAAAAAAAAGGAAATATTATGAGTGGCCTCTACATCCTCAGATTCCACTTCTAAAAACTCAGTCAAACGTGAGTCAAAATTGGAATCAGGACAAGTATGGTCTATCAGTGCTGAAACATGGGTTTGTTCCCGTCCTTTTCCCTGGCAGTGCAGTGTAGCTAGTGTTTAATGGTATTTCATTGTTTTTTGGTGTTGACATCCCCCAGAGAAGACTAAAAGTATACGGGAGAATGTCCATGCTTATATGCACACACTGAAGTAGTCACAGACTTCAGCATCTGAGACGTATTCTAGAGCAAATCCCTCAGATACTAAGGGGTGAGTGTAGCATATTTTTATGAAATGCTCTTGGTATCCCACATACATGATTCCACTTCATTGTATTCATAATGACTCCTTGGTAAAAAGGATTATGTATTTTTGCCAGCCTTCTGTACCTTCCTGCTTATATTCTGCCTATATTCTCACTTATCTTCTTCCTGTCCAAAGTTTTATCCTGCTTCTGCCTCCTCCTACCTCTGCTTTCTCCACACATACACCTTCCCCACACACACACCTTCTCCACACATACACCTTCCCCACACATACACCTTCCCCACACATACACCTACACCACACATACACCTACACCACACACACACCTTCTCCACACATACACCTTCTCCACACATACAACTTCTCCACACATATACCTTCTCTATACATACACCTCCACATGTACACCTTCTCCACATATACACCTTCCCCACACATACACCTTCCCCACACATACACCTACACCACATATACATCTTCCCCACACATACACCTTCCCCACACATACACCTACACCACACATACACCTTCTCCACACATACACCTTCCCCACACATACACCTTCCCCACACATACACCTTCCCCACACATACACCT
>PVIH01000100.1:410742-482651 GCA_004025045.1 Sigmodon hispidus | reverse complement strand
CACCTTCTCCACACATACACCTTCCCCATACATTCACCAAGATAATATTGTTGCAACATTCTAGAATTAGCTTAATCTTCAAAGTCCTTTTACAATATAAATTAGCATGCTCAGATTAAGGAGATTAAGATGGGGACATCAACGGGATAGGTGTGCACAGTTGATGTGAAGGGCACAGGTTAGAAATCGAAGGGTCCTCTAGAAGTAGTAAGAACGTTAAGATAAGAGAGGGAGCAAGTGGGTTAAATAACACTGAGGATTCTTGGAAAGGGGTACAGTAAAATGTTATTTTATAAATACACTTGAAATATATGTATATACTTAAAATACATATATACTTTTTATGGAGTTACTCTCTATAGGGTAATAATGTTCTTCCAAGCAGCCACAGACAATATAACAAATACTCCAATGCTTGGCAAGCGACACTTCTCTTGCAATTATTGGTCACAGGTTTCTAAGACAACAGAAGCTATTGTCATTGTCCTCAGTTGTCTCACAGCTGGTCTGTAAGTCCGTAGTGATGAAACACCACACAAGGGTCACAGGACTTGAAAAACCTCTCTGGAAGTTACCTGGAAGCTTCCTCCCTGAGAACTGGTTCTTACAATATGAGACAGTGCTATGCACACTTCCAAGAGTGAAAATATTCACAAAATCTGCAAGTACCTTACTTGTCAACATGCCAACAATGACAGAAAGAAGATTTCACATGGCCTCGACCATTGATATGGAGCTCCAGCCAGTCAATAGCTGCTTAGGGATGAAGAGTGTGTTTTCTCCAGAGACAAGTCCCCTCATGGGTTTCCCATTGCTAAGTGCTAAGGCCTGGAAATGACCTAAAAGCAACACCAACTGGACTGCATAGATGTTTATATCTACTTATGTGTGTAAAGAATTATAGAAATCAAAAACTTGAGGAAGACTTGGAGGGAAGTGGTAAAAATGATGTAAATATAGCATACCCATGTATAAAATTATCAAAACACACACACACACACAATAATCAAAACTTGTAGGAGGGTTGGAAAGGCACCGTCTCAAGCGGGTGAGCATCAATGACCTCAGCAAGGCGGGCATATAGCATAGAGCAGTGTGACTGTGACACTACAGAATCCAGCCAGCTCAGGTCTTCTGTTTACAAGAAGGTGACCCCTGACCTCAACAATCCATCCATACTGCAAATGTGGCTTCCTAGAACATGAGGAATACTCAAGTGTCACGTGGATATAATTGAAAAAGTCAGGAGTGAGTCTTTGGAAAAGCTGCTTTAGACAGCAAGAATATTTTAGTGCAAAGAGAAATATACCCATCTGATACGAGGTGTGGGGGAAGGGTGGAAAGTGCATTCCCCTGTAGCTCCAAGAACTTCAGCATCCATTTTCTTTTATGTGGCATGGCTGTCATTTTTCTGACACTAGCAGTGTGACTGTTCAATGAATATTTAATCATAGTGGGCTTCTCTTCACTCGTGCTCCTTCAGTGCTCCTAGCTGAAGCCTTTCTCTAGTAATAGTTCTAATCATCAAACACCAGAACAGTGCCTCTGCTCCCCATTTGGAAACCATAGGGCAAATTACAGTGTGGGCTCTGAGCGACAGGTGGTTGGTTAGGCAGCACAGGACAGCTCTCCAGACACAGATTGATGGAGGCCCTGATCACCCCAGGGAAGATCATTAAACCCCAGACATTTGGCAGTTCCACAGAGGCACCTGTATGCTGAGCCCACTGCCAATATTCTCATCTCAGTGAGGCTCTCACACAGAGATAGTCCCTGCTGCATTCACTGATGCACAAAAAAGTATCAAGAAAGACATGTGCCTACAATGATGGGGGAAGGAGGAAAATAGATGATGGGGGAGTCTTTCCTCCAATGTTGTGTGTGGTGAAAGGGAATCAGAACTGTCCTTTTACAGAAAGCAAGGATGATAAGTAATGATACATAGTCAGCACTGGCACAAACCTCACTGTGTATCACTGTAACACTGGGCTACATGGATACCTTTTCTATGTATATGGGAATTGAGGCTTCAAATGATTAGATGAGCCACTGAAGTTCCAAGTGTTATAAATGTCATGGATGGTGAAGCCTCATCTGTCCAACTCCAGGGTCTCTGTACATACTACATAGAACCTGTGATTTCTTGCAAAGTAAGACATCAAAATCCTTAAGTGCAAGGACTTGGTCCTAGCCTTCTCTTTTTTTATCCACCCCACCTCCTGACCATTGTCCATGAGGCAGGCATAGCACCAGGTACGATGCACAAGTTAATTCGCTACTATTCACATGCAAAGTGGAGGACAAAGACCCATAACACAATTCCATACCCACCAGTCGACCTCTGTGAATAGGGCATTTATAAATCAAGTATGGAGATTAATGTGCTGTGTGTACCAGGTAACAAGAACTATACATGTGGGTTAGAGGTGCTACAGGGTAGACTCAAAAGCAGGAGCTGCTGATTCCTATATCATGCTCTGACAGCGGTCACCCCTGTGCCAATTGTTTTGTATAAATGAGCTCATTTCATAGGTGGGGTGTGGTACATTCACAGCTGGCAAAAAGAGGAACCAACGTACTGAAGTAGAAATACAGGCTGTACACAGAGGGGAGGGCATAAGTTCAGAACAGTCTTCCAGTTCACAGCCTCTATGACCAGGCACTGTGCTAGGCAGAGGAGAGACAGTGGGGGAATAGGTAAGGCCCTGGAGTGAAAGTAATAATAGGCACACATGGATACCATGCTCACTGTGGCAAAAGTACAAATTTGTGGTGATATGTTACATATTTAATAAAACCTGGAATATCAAGAGATCAAACCACAGTCAGAAAGTAGGCAGGTATAGCTCAGGAAGTTCTTCATCTTTGAGTACAAAGCCAAACAGCTGGGCTTCAATGGCACACACCTCTAATCTCAGCACAGGGAAAGGCAGGAGTGGTGGCCTATGCCTTTAATTCCATAACTCCAGAGACAGAGAACTTTCTGTGTTTCTGTGAATTCAAGACTGACTACCAAATAGAGTAGCTCCTGCCTTTAATCCTAATCTGAATGGGACAGCTGGCCAAGAAGAGTATTTAAGGCAGCTGTAGGAAAACAGAAGATGAGAAGTGACCAGAAGCAAGGTTGAGGAAGCTGGAAGATAGCTGGATGAGATTTAACTGTGGTGTTTCCTCTCTCTGATATTTCAGCCTTTCTGGCTCTAAGTCTCTTTCATTACAATCGGAACTTGTGTCACACAAATTAACATTCAAGAGTGACAGATCCCAAAGCTCTAAGTGCCAACCTTGCCTGGGAGGAACTGAGCAGATCTTCAATTCTAGCATCCTTGAGAACAATGGAAGAGTGGAGTTCTTCCATCCTGAGATTGAAGGAGATGCTAATCCAACAGGAAGTTCCTTAGGGCCATCTATCTGGACATGATGCTGCCAGGGCACTGGTGTGAAATTAAAATCAAAAACTAGTTTGTAGTCTTCAGGGGGTGATGTGAGGGATGCGTCCTCAGTCAAATGAGGCTCAAAGCTAATCTGAGACTTAGTTCCTAGGTTGGTGCTGTTGGTGCCTAGGTTGGTGAACACAGTTTTGATGGTGGCGGTAAGGGGAAATAGGTTTCCATATTGGCCAAGAATTCTCACTGCAGTAGGTATTTAGCATAACAAATAACTACCCAGCTGAGCCTCACAACAAACACAGGAATGTGAGGGTGGCCACAGATTTCACCTGACCCTAGAATCAGCTGAGAACAGGGTCTCTCTGATGTGGGACCACCCACTCTCAGCTGAGACCCTGTGCAGGCCTTCATGAAAGAACAGATGCAGACTCACCTGGGGCTGAATTATCTGTTGGCAATGACCATAGAGTGAACGCTTGCAAAGTTTTACCTTTTAGTCTTCAGAGAAGTTTTCTTTCTGCTAGTTTAGTGAAGCATCAAAGAACCCTGCTGAAAAGATGCAACCACACACAACAAGTAACAACCCAACTCGTAAGGTTCAGAGTCCACACCTGCCCAAAGCTATGCAGGTAAACAAAAGGAAAATGAAAGAAAGAAATCACATGTTCATGCCTTTTTGCATAGAATTCCCTTCTTGCAACTCCACACCATATCCTTCTGCAAGCTGTGTTCAGTGCACACTTTTTGTGTCAGGGGCTATTCCAGGTAATGTTACATTTTACTTTTTAAAAATGCACATACTAGAAAGTGTGTGTGTGTGTGTGTGTGTGTTCACATGTACATGCACACATAAGTGCTACTTTGTGCCTGAGAAAGTCAGAGAACAATTTTAAAGAGCCAATCATTTGTTTCTACCACGTGAATCCCAGGGATCAAACAGGTCATCAGTCTTGGCAGCAATCACCTTTACCTACTACCCCATCTGAATGACCCAGAAGACATGATTCTTCGGAGGAGTTCATAAAGAGAAAGCAACCTGACACATTTCAAGACCTGCTGTTTATGGAGATTGCCAGGGTGGAAGCCATGTGCCTCTGTGGAAAACAGAGGAAGGAATGAAAATCTCTGTGGTAGAAAATGGGCACTCTCCCAGAGAGCTGCCTTTTGACAAGAGAATTGCTGATTGAAAAGAGATTTCTAGGGCAGTGGACCAGAGCAAATACTAGGAAGACAGACAACAGTTACACAGTACAGATATGATGGGGCCTAACACTTTCAGAGAATGTTGCTGAAGGGACACAGATGATGTGACAGATGTGGATGCAAAGAAAAGAGGAGATTCAGCATAAGAAATGAAGGACAGCCAGAGGGGGTCTTCATCAAGGGTTGGGCACATGCAAATTCGTGGTTTGAGGGAAACAGCCACAGGGCGTTTTGAATAAGAAATGGAGAAATAAAACTGAAATATCCTTTTTTTTTTCAAAACAAATATTATATCTAAGAGAAATAGAAACTTAAGAGACTCACTAGATAAACACATGAGTGAAAGTAGGAATCCTAGCCTTCCAATTTGAAGGGCTGAGCAAATGACAGACATGTTCAAGGAATGCTTTTCTTAACATAGAGACTAACATATGTGTGTATACACACATATATATGCACATTTATTAAAAAGAGAAGAGAGACAACAGTGCTTACATTTGAATAACAAGCTATTTCCCCAATATTTTGCATAAGTATTTTTGTCTTGGCCCAAGAAAATAGTTTTTTATTATTTTATTGTTGTTGTTAATAGTAATAATAATAATAATTTTGAGATAGAATCTCAATTTGTAGCCCTGGATAGCCTGGAACTTACTATATAAACCAGAATGATCTTGAACTGCCTTTTCCTCCCAAGTGCTGAGATTAAAGGTAAGCACTACCATGCACAACAAGGAAATGGCATTTTTAAAATGTTAAATTACTATTGATAATAGTGAGATTTCTTTCCAAACAACT
Organism: Sigmodon hispidus; assembly: GCA_004025045.1. NCBI lineage: Eukaryota > Metazoa > Chordata > Mammalia > Rodentia > Cricetidae > Sigmodon > Sigmodon hispidus. The sequence continues at coordinate 477,261 of PVIH01000100.1, read as the reverse complement.
AATATATCCTTAGTTTTCATTAGGAAGAAATCTCATTATTTCCATTTTCCAGATGAGGTGGTGAAAGTCAGATTAGTGAAGGGCATTTCTCAGGAACCAACATCTATAAAGTGGAAAAGTTATTTAAAATCAGATCTGTTTGCCTCTACAAGCTGGGGTATAATTTAATACCTGATACCTCTATGACACACAAAATAGAAGACAAAAGTACAGCAATTCATTAAGCTCATCTCTGAGTTCAAAGCTCGCAGCATTGTGTGTAGAGATGTCTTAAAAGCTGCTCATTTGAGACATCAGCTTGGGAAAGGGGCACACTGGTGATGCCTTGCTTCTGTTTCACAATATGTGGGGTCTAAATGAGAAAAACTTTAGTAGTTCCTGGGGACTCAAATGGTGGGGTGTGGAATTACCTGGGTGCTTGTTTGCTTCTGTGACTGATGCTGGGCTGGAGCAGGGTCAGTTGTACATGGGTGTTTGCCTTCTCAAAGTAAGTTCACATTTGAAGCAGAACACTATAAGCAGTCCTGTCTTCTGAGATAAAAAGAGAATGAAAGCTTTTACTGTATGCTTTCAGTTTTGTTTAAATAAAAACATTCAGTCAAGAGTGATAAGAGTGAGAATCACTGGAAGCAGGAGGATCAGGATTCAAGGCCAGTGTCAGCTACATGAGTTCAAGGCCAGCCCAGATATATAAGGCACACACACACACACACACACACACACACACACACACACACACACAAAGGCAAATAAGTCTCTGAGAAGGCACTCTAAAAGCAAGTTTATATGTAGTTATTTGAAATGACATGGCTTTTTATAGGTTGTACATTTTGATTTGAATTATTATTATTTTAATTATGCACTGCTCAGGCAAAAAAAAAAAGGCACTTTTTGTGCTATGTATTTGCTGTTTGTTTATCTTAGATAAGGCATTCAAAAAGCAGCCTAGTAAGTATTTAGGCTTGCCTGTTTCCAGAGCAACTCCAGGGTGTTTCCTACTGGGTAGAAACATCACACCTGCCAGGCACATAGCAAGAGTTTGCACTTGGCACCATGTTGTCTGTGGGAAGGAACTCCTACACTGTGGGACTGAACCACAAATCACATCTTTCTAGCCAAAGAGATGCCCTATGCCACAGATGGCCACAAAATAGGCAGGAACATGAAGGCCAGGACATAGCTGTGAAGTCTCCCCTGCACTTGGCATGCAGAATTATCAGTCAGAGCCCCAGGCCAAAAACCTGTATACCTCTATCATCATAAATTTGACTCTGGACAGAGATCCTTTCTTGGAAACTCACCTAGAATTTTCTTATGCCAGTCTATGCTTTCAACATGTGATGAGTATATTGGAACAAAAGGATACCTCCTGTGGTTTTCATTGATTTAAATGTAAATACAAGAATTGTAATATTATTTAAAGGCTTTAAATATAGAGTTTGAGAATTGTAATATTATTTTTAAAGCTTTAAATATAGAGTTTGCTTCTGATTAAAAGTAATCAAAATGCAGGTTCTAATTAACTAGCACTTTCTAAAGCTGCATATGGTACTGGGGCTAATCCTTCTTCATAGGCCTGGCCTTCTGTCTTCCTCTGCCAGTCCCAAGTCAGGGAAGGTCAGTGAGTGTTAACTCTGCCAAACTCACCAGTTCAACCAGAACCTACCTATGTGGCCTCATAGTAAGGACCTTGTTGTTGAGATGAGGAATCTGGAGTCCAATTAGCTGAGTGACTTGGAAAAGTCTTCATTTAATCACTTGTCAATTGTGGCGAGGACAAAGAGTGGCCCAGACATCTTCAAGACTCTTCCAGCCCTGAAGCTTGTGTTTTTCAAGGCATTGATGTCATAGATGTAAAAACATCACCTATTGCTTCAGAGCAGCCTTTTGTCTACCATCAGACAGCCTCACACCCACAAATTATCCATCAAGAGACACACAAACCCATCTCCGCACACATCCTGAGCCAAACCCTGAAGCAAGTAGTTCACATTACCCTCCTGTCCCCACCTCCACCCCAGTTTACTACCTAAGAGAAACAAACCTTCTACAGTATCATCTGCCCCATATTCTCCCAAGCATTTTTTCTCTGGACCCTTAAAGGCAACTTGAAAACTCATCTGTTCAAGAAAGCATCCCCCTTATAAAATGAGGGTTTAAAATTTCTTCTACTCCTGTCTCCCACTGTCTGGAATTTAACCCTACCCAATGGAATTTCTTATTTATCTGTGTGCATTTCCTCCCAGGCTGTAAATTCCACAAATAAAAAGGTTGTGTGTCATTTTATTGAGTGTTTGGGTTCAGCAACCAGCTTGCATACAGGTAGGGCTGGGTGTCTGTGTCTTTCTTCCAGGACCACTCTAGTAATAGATTAAAGACAGTCACGTTATCTGATACATTTCCTACTAAGAGGTGGATGACCATACCCTCTCCTTCTAAGCAGCCAGGAGCTATTTGTATTGTTAATAGTTTGTGTGAGTAAACCAAGACACTGCGATTTGATGTTTCAAGTCACTCAGTGAACAGATGTCAAAATAAGTCAAGCCTAGCTCCAAAATTTAAGCACTTTTTCATCAAGGAGTTATCTTTCTTCCTAAACAAAGTTATTATAAGTGCATGTATCTATACTTTTCAACCATGTAACTTTTATGTTCTAGAAACTTAAATACTAGAAGTGAGGTGGGTAACACAACTGTGCATTATCTATTCTTACTTCTTTTTTAGAGCCATGAAAAGTATAGAATTAATAAGCAACTCAAGGACACCAGATATCACAAATGATCACTAAGGCTACTGGTTACCCTCTGCAACCTAAAGATAAGGCCCTATTGCTGAGGATATATCTTACTTATGCCATTGAACATGGAGGAATCAAGGTACTCTCCAACTAGAAGCCAGAATTTGTGGTGACTTGCATTCATATCACTGCAAGATGCTTTTCATACTACCAGAAGGAAAAAGTAATTATCAATATCACCCAGCTACAAACCCTGTGATCTACATCAGGGACTTGCACACAAGATATACTGGTAAAATACTTGCACAAATGTTAAGGGAGTGACCACCACTTTTTGATTGGTTTTAAGGCCCACTCCATAAGATGGAACATATACCTGATGCTGCTAAAGTGGCCAAGAACTTGAGACTAGATAGGTTACAGGTTCTAGATAAAAACCTACTACTATTATTTTGCTAAATGAATATAGCAACAAAATGACTCCTAATGACATATTAACATACCATAGATTGGAATCCCTCATCATCTTCAATCCTCGTAAGAGAATCTTTTCATACAGTAGATGGCAATTAGCAGAGACCCATATTGGACAATTTTCAGAGGATTAAAGATTTGAGGGCACTCAATCCTAAGTAATAAGTTTTTATCAAATCCTTTTTCCCAAGGCTCAGGGATGTATGTGGAAGAGGAGATGGAAAATTATAAGAGGTGGTAGATAATTTTAATAAAAGATTATGATTCAGACACAAGAAGATGCATATATGAACTCACAGAGACAGTGACAACATGAAGGATCTGCACAGAGTCAGATCAGACAAAGTCCCAACAGAAGAGATTCCACCCATAGCTCATCAACAATCAAGCTGGGTTGTGCATGCCTTTAATTCTAGTACTTGGAGGCAAAGGCAGGTAAATCTCTATGAGCTTGAGACCAGCTTAGTCTACAGAGTGAGTTCCAGGACAGCCAGAGCTGTTACACAGAAAAACACTGCCAAAGCAAAAAACAAAAGAAAGAAAGAAGGAAGGAAGGAGGGAGGAAGAAAGGAAGGAAGGAAAGAAAAAAGAAAAGAAAGAGAATAACTCATGTGTCCATGTGACTGGAGAAAAGCACTCCCTGAAGAGGGCTAGAAAGTTAATAATTGCTGGGAGGAGTTATAGTCTCCAGTGCAATGACCCCTGGTAAGTTGTCTGTGATCAAATAAATGTCCTCCCACCAATGTTTATAAAAGAACCCTAAGTAAACTCAGTGAAGCACACACACAGAGAAAGAGAGATAGAGAGAATGAGAAAGACATATTGAGAAAATAAGGGGATTTTGTTTGAAGGAGGACAAAGATAAGTAAGGACAATGGGGAGACGAAGACAAAATATATTATAAATGAGGAAAAGTGTGAAAAAATAGATTTTTAAAAAAGAAATGGTAATTAGTTCAATGATATTTCAAATTTGCAAATTCTTTCCATTAGTTGGTGTCATTGACATTAAAAATGCTTTCCCAGTGTATTTTAGTATTAAAAAGGAAGCGTTGGGTAGTTTTTTGCATCGAAAGGCACAGAAATACCTCAGAATGTTACAGAGTATGAGATTCTTGCTAAGATTTTGGAACAACTAAACTTGACCTAAATCAGTCTATCTACCATCTGTGTGTTCTTCTTTTGCTCACTTAATACTTAATGTTTATAATGTGTCAAGTGAAATATTTAAGTATGATGTCATGATTTTCCTTACTTATTTATAGGTACCGAGACTCAGCTGTAATTTGAAAAGATAAAGAAAATTTTGTTTTTCTGAAAAAGATGCCAATTATTATCAGCAACATTCTAACCCCACCAGAAGCCTAAAAGGTAGACAGAATAAATTTCAGTGATAATCCATAAAGAAAAAATGACCAGGTTAAAATTTCTTGGGCCAAGCATTAATTAGTTATTGGCTACTGCATTGTACAGAAAAACAAAAACAAAGCAAACAAACAAAAAAAAATGCTGTAAAAAAGTAGAGCAAGGTAAAGGCAAGGGAATCAGAGGTTGTGTTCTGACAAGCTGTGTCCTGGGTTGTTCAAGTCTCAGGTGACCTTGAATAAGTCGATCAGAGGTCAAATCAAAGCTTAATATACTTAGCTTTATTTCCGCAAAAAAAGTTCCAGAAATAAATACAAATTACATTTTACAATACAATTATAATTGTGAAATGACTTGCACATGTAAAAATGTGATCTGCTGAAAAAAAAATAATGTCATTATAGAAACCCAAATTTGAAATCTGACATTTGTGGTTGGAATCTGAGTCCTGTTTATAAACTTCATCTATACCAGCTACATCTACATTTAATTTTCTTTTTGGAGACATGGGAGCACTGGAAAAAGTATCATATGCATATGACACCAGATCGGGATATCTGTGCACTGGAACCTCCTTCCCATTATAATCCTGAAAGATGAGAGTAAGTCATTTCCATTCCACCCATGAGTATGAACGCTATAAGTTCTCACAGCTGGAGAAAACAAGAGCCAGGATCTCCTCATTTGGAAAAGAGTTGGATGAGGTAATTAGAGAAAGACTCCTTTTCCCCAGACCTGGTGGCGTCCCCTTAGCCTGGCTGATATGGCCAAATGCCTTGGTCCCAGGCAGAATTTCTTCTCTTTAGCTCTCACAGCTGAAATCAGGTCATTGGTGGGAAGCTACCACCTTGGGGAGTTTACAGATGCAGATAAACTTGCTGCAATAGCAGTCAGATGGCCTGGATCCTTCAATAGTGTTAAATGCCTTTCACAAATGGCTTTTTGATGCAGGCTCAAGAAGCTGATAATAGAAACCTTAACAACCTGGGCAGGGCCCTTTTCATCTTCCTCACCACACTCATCCCGGGATGAAATGGGCCGCAGGGAAGGGCTCGCAGGTCTTTTCTCAACTCCAAAGCTTCTCCCGAAAGATAACCCCATGCCTTGTGTAAAGTTATGACAGGAAGCCCCGCCAGGCCCCTGTGATAAGCTCTCCAAGAACGGTGCCAGGGACTGACAGTTGTTTGGCAAAGGGGTGGTGTCCACTGCTTCGAGTGTGACTTTGGACCAAAGAGCTATAACAGACATCCAGGGCTTAGGCCCAGGAACACACTCTATCTGGTGTTAGGACCTAGCAGAGATTGTTTCGAGAAGGAAATCAATACTACTAAACCAGGCAGGTGACAAGCCTGGACGCATATCAAAGGGTGGAGACAGACATTCTGAACTGGTTGCACTTCAGTTGAGGAAAGTGTGGTACTAAAATTCTTTGCTTGGCACTGGAGCTGGGCCTCTGCTGAGCTGCCTCAGGTCCTACAGAATCTGCAGAACCAATGCCCCCCTGCCACTTCCTGACATCTCTGGAAAACAACCCACCATGCACTCCCCACACAAGCTTAGGGAAGCCAGATTCATCCCTTTAGAAGACATTACACTGGTCCCCCAGCTCATTATCACAATGCTGTCACAGGGATTATGTAAATCTCCCAGGGCAATCGTCCAAGGCTATTCAAACTGACTTCTAGCACTTTATTCTACACCCTAAGAATATCAAATTTCTAAGAGTGTCCACACCTGAATAGCATGTTCTCTTCCTGTCCCTAGCCTGGGTCCTTCTTCAAATGTCCATTTATCCATTTGTTCCCATGGCTAGATTCTGCTTCTCTCCATCACTTGGCTCATACAACATCCTTAAATTGGATTTTGCCTTGGGACTTCTAGGATGAGTGACTGCCCCTCCCCTGTGTTCTTATGGTGTCCTCTCTCAGCCCACCCAATTCTCGCTCTCTTTCTCTGTCCCTCTGTCTCTCACCTCCACTCCCATGTGTCTTTCACACTCAGTCGTCTGCATACCTTAACCACCAGCCACCGGAGGGATGGTTGAAATGATGGAAACCAGCCAAGCCTCTCTCCTGCTCTCCAGATACTGATTCTCAAAAATACTAAGCAAAACTCATATTTTTAATAAATATATTTCATTATTTGAAAATCTTTAAAAAAATTTAATTGGCAAATAATACTTGTACCTTAGATATGTTTGTGAGGTACGTTGTACTACTCAGTGCATATACTTCAGCTTTATCTCATTTGTTGGGAGAAGCTGTGAAACATGATGATTTTCTACAAGGAAAATAAAAATTAAGAAGACACTGAAAATTATTTTTGAGCATATCCAGTAAAGTCAGGAGCACCTGTTTTCTTTTTCATTTTGTGAACCCACTTTGTTATTGCACAGATCTTCATTTAAAATGTGTGACTGTGTTCTTTGCACACTCACTTATACTATATATCTAGCAGTATTTCATTAACATATTCTGTATCTTAAATATTGACCAAGTTTTGAGAAAACAGTCACTTAAATTTCACACACAAAGTGAGATATTCTTTGTGTCTCAGTCTCTGTGTTCTCTCTCTCTCTCTCTCTCTCTCTCTCTCTCTCTCTCTCTCTCTCTTCTGGTGCTTAACCTTACCAAATAAGTCTTACTTCTAATCTAGGGTACCTGAGAAGCCCCCCAGGGATATGCACATAAGGTTTAAAAGGACCAAAACAATGACTGCAAGAATTTCAAAAGAATTTGTCTAGGGTGCAGTTTGTTCAGTCACAGTAACATATACACAATGACTGACACACACAGGCTCTATTCTACACAAAGTACTCATCACAAAGCAGTCCAGTCTACTATGCTACTATTAGAAATAAGAATATAGAGAAATTGATGGATATTGAGGATATATAGAGATTTGGCTTGTTCAAAACGGTTGTTAGAATGAGACCTCATCTTTAGAGGGCAGACAGTAGAGCACTGGTACAGGAACAGGGGATGTTAACTGCAGAGAAAGGAGACAGCAAAATACAAAGAGACAGAGAAGACAAACAACAGAAAAATATTATCTTTCACACCCAGGCTATTCTGAAACTTTCTGTGTCTTCACTCAGCAACAAGTTATTTTGAGGCTGCCAGGAACCTTCCTGAAAGGAGAGTGAGATGCGGGACCACAGTGTCCAACATTTTCGGAAGTCCAAGCGTAAATTCACAGCATAGGAGGAAAGGCCCTGGAACTGTTTGAAAACCCTGTTTCCTTTGCTTCACACTCATCTTGCTTGACAGGTGTCTTGCTTCAGACATTGAGATCTGGGTACATTCTGCTCAAGTAGTTCTGCAAGGCAGTAAATCAAGGGCATGTATTACAGCTTATTTTATAATTCAATAAGGAATTCTCAGCTAAGCCTGCTGGATTCCAACACATTGATTATGTCAAACTTCATCCATGAGGTTGTGGAGATGCAGCCCCGACCCTAAGAGGGACCCTCATCATTGCCAGTCACTGAATGCATACAACATCTTGACTGTGTGTGATGGTGAAGACTTTCAGATAGGCTTATATGGTCTGCATCAAGCCTATGGCATAACTTTGTAACCTTGGCTAGGTGTCTTAAAACTTTTAACACTTGTGTTTCTCACTGTTAAAATGGGATGTGGTCCCAGGGACTGACTTAGCTGGTCTCTAACTTTATAATCCTCTTTTTCTGCCACAGAGCTAAATGACAGTTATCTCTCAGCCTCACTTGGATTGGGTGGAACCAAGTATTGTCCAACCCAATGTGGGAAGAAACTTTAGTGTCATTTCCAACCCTGGCTCATGTAGCCTCTTTGACTATCTTCTCTCACCTCCCAGCCTGCTAGCAGAAGCCACGTTAAATCTAGAGCTGGAATCTCAGACATCCAAGAGCAGAGGTGTCTTGTCTTGAACCTGGTTCTCTGCCAGAAGAGACTGAGATAAGACTTAGAGACGACATGAGCGGCTGAGGGGAATCTCAGGACAAATAGCAAACAGAACAGGGAAAGGCACTTAGCAGTAGCATGACCTCCGATTGGGGTTAGATGGGTCAGGTGAGCATCCTTGAGGCAAGAATTGTACCACAGGTCCAGCTGAGTGGGGAACATTAGCATTTGTGTTTGGTTCAGTCACTGACTATGGGCGACCACCACAACCCTTGAAGACTGGGCAGTATAATCTGGGAACTCCCCTAAAATGTCTTGTGTCTTGGTTCTACAGTTTGAAGATGCTGACCCCATCCTTCAAGCTATTCCATACAGGACTTGATAACACCAAACCTGGCCTTAATTGCTATTGTTATGTTAACATTCCATCTCCTCATCCATCTCTGGCACATCCAACCTCAGGACCACCTTGGTGAAGAATAGAAGTTTCCAAATCCCAGCCTTCTTAAGCTACACCCATTCCCCTAACATCTTCCTCCAAACTAGAGCCTGAGACACCTAACATTCTCCATCACTAGCTCTTCTCTTTCCCTTGCCACCCCTCACAGCCAAGACTTCTGTACTGTTCCCTATTACTTGAAAGTCTAAGGAAGTATTTATGTGTTAGATACAAAGTGCATTCCTGTCCTCTGATGGCTGACCTTATTTTTAGCAGTCTTCTAGACTCCTCCTGCCGCTCCTGAGAAACTTGGCTGCAATCTGTGTCAACAGGAGCTAAGACCTGCCTGGATACAAATAATATACAAACTTTATGCCCCTTTCACATAAATATTTGCAGCTCCCAACCAGCAAGCCCCAAAGTCCAGCCTTCTCCCAGAGACCCTGTTTCTTCTTCTACACTTCCAGGCCCTTTCTTTTCTGGTTTTGATTCATTGCCAGGAACAATCATTTCCATTTCCTCGTAAACCAGCAGCAAGAAGCTGCCCTCTCCAAATAGAGAGATACTGGGGTGAAACCATATTAGGCAATCAGCTGCACTACTCTCCTGGAGAACAATAGAAAACTAGAAGAAGGAAAGAAAAAATATACTTACACATACACACATTCATACACATGTACACATACACCCATGCACACATATACACATAAATACCCACACTCATACAGTTGCACACACATCATGCACACACAAAACGACCTTAAAATACTAAGGCTAAAATTGCAACTAAGAACCTGTATTTGGGTTATATAAGTCCCTTTGACTCCAAAAAGATGGCTGGAAACTGACATTGTTGAGTCCCAAACACACAGCCCCAGCTCTACTATTCTATTTATTTTATGATTATCCAGCATAGGGTAGTATGTCAGCCATGGCTTGGTGAGCATGCCAGACTTGGTGTAAATCCCTTGGTCAAGTTATTCAGTTTGTCATGACTCATTTTATTGTCTGTAAACTGGATTGTGAATGATTCCTTCTTTATATGGAGACTTGAGTATTTTCTGAGGCCACCCGTGAAGGTGCTGCAGACACGCAAGAGGTATTGTTACTTTCACTTCTCACATGCAGCTGCACAGCAGCCCTTCACACCCTCTCTCCAGGAAACAGAAGCTGTGAGTTACAGGTGGGTTTCTTATTTCCAAGCTAGACCCAGCACTAACATCCACACCAGGCTGACTGAAGAGGAGATGGATGGACCATGCTGCCAGTGTAAGTCAGCAGGCTCCAACTTAAGTAATAAGATGATGCCTTCCATTGTCTGCTCCATGCCCGCCCCTTTTCTCTAAGCCATAGACCTCCTGTGCTGCCTCACTTATCAATTGCCTGGAAGAGATGAGCAGTGTCATGCCAGATGCTTCACATTTTAGCCCAGGAGTGAACCACAGTAACTTCACATCATATATATTTGGGGGAGTGCCTTTATTTTACAAGCATACACTTTTTGAATGTAGTACTGAGTTGCATAAGGATAATTTCATACTAAGTTAATGTATTTTGAGCATATTGCCCCTGACACAAACCTCTCTTTGCTACACACTCAACTCAACAAAGTTGCTGTTATTTGTTTATGGACTAGGGTAGAACCTGAGTCTTTGCACTTGCTGAACAAGCATTCTGCCACTGAGCCATATCCCATTCATCAAAGAATCAGACAAGAGAAACAGTGTAAGAAGGCATAGCTTCTGCTCTCCTGAAACTCACAGCTTTATGGGCCACTGTGTAAATAAACCACGTATAAAGCATTGCTGGCTTTAAAGACTTGCCCGTGGACCAAGTTAGAGAGGCGGCGCCACCTTTACTTCTTTTGGGACAAGGAAACATACTTTTTCCAGACAGAAAATTAGACAGAAGGCTAGAGAAGCTACTGAGTTGGAAGCACTAAGGTAATTGTGGGTAGCTAGTACTACAGAAGGGTTAAGAGCAATAGCCAAGGAAGCAAGAAGAACCAGGCTGAGTGGATCTCTGGGTCTATTCACTTTGTGCTGGGTACAGCTTTGCTGGAATTAAAACAGAGCAATGATGTGCTCAGATTTACATTGTAGGAGCAAGGTCAGCGTCCGTGAACACAGAACCCATGAGACACTTGCATGCTATGCTCCATCCCTCCATTATGGAGGGTTACCTTTCTTTTTCTGAATTCTGAGGCTAAGCAGGTGCTCAGTGTTCCTCTCTTTTTTCCTACCTAGCTGCTCACTAACCTCCAGAGGGCAGTTGTATACAATGGAGTCCCCAAAGCTGCTACCGTGTTTAAGCATTATTATTTAACATTCTAAAGCCTGTGTGGAAGCCTTTGTAGCCAAATTCTGATTTGTGTTAGGATTACCACAGATGTGACAAGCTATCAAATGGAGATATAGGTAGGAAGTGACATGTAAAGGGCTGAGATATATCTATATGGTCAAAGGCTTGCGTAAAAAGTACAAGATCTTAGATTTTATGTTTTACCCCACAAAAAATGGGGGGAGTATGTACAGGCACCATTTTGCAGGCACTGAGTCTTAGCCCCCTTTAGCAGATGTTTATAGGGAGCCTGTGTGAGCCTGTGCTAGGGACCTCAACAAATGCGCAGGTGTAATATTCTACTCTCCCCTTTTCTTCAAAGTAACCACATCCTAGTAGAAACAGCAGAGGAATGATGGGAAATTGTCCTCATGAAGAACCTAAGAAACCTGGCTTTGGCTTGACCAGCTTGGGTTTTGATTCCTTCTCTTGATAAGCATGGCCTTAGGGAAGATATTTCAGGCCATCTAGTCCCTATTTCCATATCTGAGATGGAGAATGTAACCAATTTCTCATAAATGGATAGTAGTAATTCAACTTAATAGAATCTTTTTGTTTGTTTGTTTATTTCAAGACATGGTTTCTCTGTGTGGCCTCTCTGTCTTGGAACTCTCTATACACCAGGGGTACCTCGAACTCACAGAGATCCACCTGCCTCTGTCTCCCAAGTGCTGGGATTAAAGGCATGTACCACCACTGCCCTGCTTCAACAAAATCTTAATTTAGCACAGTGGTATACTGTGATGATTAAGTTTATGGAGGTGAAAAAATAATTTCAAAACAAATCCCTATTCTTCAGCTCTGAGTAAAAGTTTGAAGTTCCTGAAAAAAGACAAACATTTTGCATTCAGCATATCTACCCCTGGATATATAACCCAGAGAAACAAAATCCAATGTGCATACAAAGCACAGGTACATATGAGTTTACAAAAGCACCTTTCCAAACATCTAACAGTGACATGAATGCATATCAATGAACATTTCTGAGCCTTAATAAAACACTGAAATACTGATATATGCTACTATTAGGTCTTAAACCCAGGACGATGCCTAAGCAGAGTACCTATTAAGATACTGAAGTTGAAACTGGCTGTTAGGTTCTCCCAGCATCCCGCAGTTCCCTACCTGTTACATGGTCCTCCTGGATGGTCTACCCAGCCTCCTATCCTGAAATCTTCAGCCCAAGCCTAGGTTGCCCTTTCCCTCTACTCCTCTGGTCCCATTTATAATTCAACCAATTTTGACTAACTTGTTTCTTGGCCAGCATCTTGTCCCACCCAGGCTATGCCTCTTGGTTGGCAGTTTCTTTCTTCTCTTCCTGCCCATCTCTCCTCACACAGCCTTGCCCAGTCTGTCCATGTTCACCCTGGACTCTCGCTCATGCCTCTGCCTATTTTCTTCTTTATATCAATAATGAAAACTACAACCTCTTAGAAGCAGTCATGCCATCCTTACTAATTCTTCTTTTGTTTTTCCATTCAGTTGCAACACAGATAAACAAAACACAATAAAAAAAAAAGCCAATTGCAAGGAGTCACAAACTGTAGGTTCCATTTTCATCAATTGTCCAGAATAAGCCATACATAGAGGAGAGGAAACTGGAAAAATTAAAAAGGGGGAGAAGCCACAGATTTATGAATACAAGGGTTTTTTTTTTTTTGGAAAGATGAAAATGGTCTAGATAAAGGTAGTGATTGCTTAGCATTATGAACACACAAAAGTCATGGGATAAATCACAACAAAATGGATAATTTCGTATCCCATGACTTTGCTTTCAAGATCTTAAATCAAGCTTCACCTTTGAACCATGGTTTTTCTCGTCACCAACCAGTTGTGTTCATGGGGTCAGTTTGAAATTAGCCTTAGAAAACACTGTACCAGGGGCTGGAGAGATGGCTCAGAGGTTAAGAGCACTGACTGTTCTTCCAGAGGACCTGAGTTCAATTCCCAGCAAAACCACATGGTGGCTCACAACCATCTATGATGAGGTCTGGTGCCCTCTTCTGTAAAACTGTATGCATAAATAAATAAAGAAAACACTGTACCAGGCTGGGAAGCTCAGTGAGTGGATAAAGAGCTTTCTATGCAACTGTGAGGATCAGAATTTTGATCCTAGAAGCCATGAGAAATCAGATGTTGTGTGCACATCTGTAATCCCAGCAAACTAATACAAGATAGGAGATAAGGACGGGAGAATCCCTGTATGCTCACTGGGTAGCTAGCCTGGCTTACAGAGTGGTAAACTGCAAGAAACCTATTCTAAACAAGGAGAAAGGCAAGAATGACATCCAAGGTTGTTCTCTAACCTCCAACATCAGCACATGCACCTCCCCAACTCACACAAAAGCACCCCAAATACATGCATACATGCTATACACATATCACTCACACACACACAGTTTAAGAAACAGAGGCCACAGTGTCAGGCTGGGCTCTCGGGTCTGTCTGGTCCTTAGGTTCCAGTAGAAATGCAGTGAACAATGGGGCAATGTCTGTCCTGTGGAGCTCAGGGATAGTTAGGAGGGAACCTCCACTGTGCAATTTTCTGGGCCTTAGTCTCCTCAGAAATAAACTCAAAGGAACAGGTACAGCCTTGGAGTGAAGATGATGATGAAAAGGGGATGAATTCCTTTCCTAAGATAAGTTATCAAAAACGAGGTGACCCCCAACAGGAACAGAATGCATTCTCTCACAGATCCAGAAACCAAATGTCTAAACACAAAGCAAAGAGTAAGGGCATACCCCTTCCTTCAATACATTGAAATAAGGAGGGATTGCTCCAAGCCTCCTCCAATCTCTGAGGACTTGGTCTTTCGCTGGCTCTAATCTTTGTATTTGTGCTCATGTGGCTTCTCTTCTATGTCTCAAATCTCCCTCTACTTTTCTTCGAAAAAAAGAAAAAAACATTTATCATTGCAATCCAACCTGCCTAAGTAATCTGACTTTGACCTCCATAGCATCTGCAAAGACTTTATCCAACATGAGGTCACATCATAAGCTCCCAAAGTCAGTATGTGAGCAGATCTTTTATTATTCAGCCCATTTCAGAGGATTTTACCTGGCTTAATTGCTTTGGGTAAGTATAAAGTATCTCATGTTGGTCATGGCCATCACAGTCATTGTGTTCATGGTAATAAGGCCCAGCTTCTCTCTGTAGTTCAGAGTTGCTTTGTTTCCCCAGCTTCAGGAATTCCTTCTCACCATAGCAGTGAGCTCTTCTTCAAGAGGAAGTGTTCCTCTTGAAGTGTTCCTGTTCTCTGATCCTCAGCCTCAGCTGGGTTCCCATTAGCATAGTATAGCTCATCTTTCCTAAAACTACCACCAGCTGCTCGAACTCTTTCACTTCTGGGACCTACACATTATTTTGAAATAAGCTCTGGGATCCCAATTCTACTTTAGCCCTTGGATGCCTTCACCCTTCTAGATCAAATACTCCTCAGTGATTTCCACCCTTTTCTTTCTATATTTAGTTCCTTGTCCCTTCCTGGCTCAAGTTAGGGGACCAGCACTTATCCATCCTCACCTGGGAAGTATGCTTAGATAAAAGGCCAGGCACTATCTTCTTGAGAATTTAGTCTAAATAGATGAGGAGTGGAACTTACATATTTATAAATTTGTCTAAGTCTTTCAAATGATTCCAGTGAACAACCAAGCTAGCCATTATCACTGTAGGAACAAGTACTAAAGAATGATATCCCCGCACCCCAAAATGCCTGAAGTCACACAAGATTACCAATTGGGCCCAATTCCCCTAGCAGACATTGTAATTGGTGCTTAGGGGAAAATCCTAGAACAAAAACAAAAAAAAAAAAAAAAAATCTAGAAGAAAGTTTGGTGTAGTAGTGCATGGTTTAATTCCAGCACTTGGGAAGTAAAAGCAGGTGGATCTCTGAGTTCCAGGCCAGCCTAGTCTACATAGTGAGACCCTATCTCAAAAACCAATAAAATTTCAGAAAAGGCCTAAGTTTGGGTGACAGGCTTATAATCAAATCCTGCCACTTAATAAACTGTGTGTCCTTAATTATATGCCTTTACCTCTCTGAAGCTCTGTTTCTTGTGTTGAGGATGCTTTAGTAATAATATTGCTGTCACAGTACCAAGACACAGAAGAAATGAACATTAGCATCTGACTGTGTCTGTCTTAGGAGATAAAAGTTCCTTTCTCTCCTTCCTGGAATTTACGAAACATTTAAATCTAGTTCCAGATGCCAGAATTATGACTCTTCAGCCCTAGAGAAGGATTGGTTGTTCCATTTGGAGTCTTTACTGTATGTTCACTGGATTAGAGGCAATTCCAGAGCTCCACTCCCAGGTGATTAAAATGAGGCGGGAGAACCTTGGGCCTGGTGGCTGTGGCTTCAGGCCAGTTGGTAGCAATTTGACTAGGTGAGCCCAGACTGCAGCACATAGTGACCTGGTCATGTGACAATCTTCAAAGCCTTGGAGTTATAGGCATCTGGGCAGTGAGCTGCATGATAGAAAAACTCCCTGCTCTCTTGCCAAAGCGAAGAGTCAGGAGACCTGGCATCCTGGCTGCAAGATCTTCCTGAAAAACTAAGGTCTGCTTTTCATGCCCTTATGAAACAAGAAGCAAAGCTCTTCTGTGTCAAAGGAAACCAGAACCCAGAAGAGCTCACAAGCAAAGGACTCAGACTTTGCCAATGGTCTGTCTTTTGCCTTCTAGAATGCTCTGTGGAATCCTTTACCCAAACTCACAATTTATACTTTACACTCACAAGTCCTACCCTTTGACTCCTTTTTCTACTAGTTAACATTTCTGTATGGGTGCTAGGATTTGAACCCCAAGTCTTACATGTGCTGGGCAAGTAATTCTTTAGACCTATAGCCCAACGTTCTTTCTAGTTTTCCTTTTGAAACATAACCTCACTAAGTTGCTCACATTGGCCTTGCAACCTTCCTGTTTGCTGAGTATCTGGGGTTACAGACATTCACTACTAACCTCCACTTCTTCCTTCCTTCCTAATGGCACCTGGCAACTATCATTGTCACCCCTCACTCCCCCCCCCCCGGGAGACTATAAAGCTGGCATCTCTTACCTATCTCATCTTCCATGTCTCTTCTCTGCCATCCAGCAGAATGCCTGCCATATTTATTTGTTTGTTTGTTCAATTATTTATAGAGTACCTGTTCTTTGCCAGACAAGATACTTTACCCTCTATGCATTGTGTATTCTTGCAGCCTTGCACATGAAAGACAATGCATCAAGTGACTACTGAAGTGAATTAAACTTGCCCTACATTCATCTAATGAACTGGTGTCTGAATAACACATTTCCAGAATCCCAACAGCCATCATAGCCTCACATGGATAACTCTATGTAGAAGCTCGCCATTAAAGCTTTACCATTAAAGGAATCTTAGAACTTATTTAAATAACTGGATCCTCAGTATGTCTTAGGGCATATTGATCTACTTACAAGAGTTACAAACACTCTTCTGAGGACCATCAAGGCTCTTGTTGCAAGCCCAAAGACTCAGCTGGTAGAGGAAGAGTACTACTGTATGTTGTCCATTTGCACAATGGCTGTCTTAAG
Organism: Sigmodon hispidus; assembly: GCA_004025045.1. Lineage (NCBI taxonomy): Eukaryota > Metazoa > Chordata > Mammalia > Rodentia > Cricetidae > Sigmodon > Sigmodon hispidus. The sequence goes on along the minus strand of PVIH01000100.1, from coordinate 460,469 downwards.
CTTGTGTGTGTGTGTGTGTGTGTGTGTGTGTGTGTGCGCGCGCGCGCGCGCACGCGCACACACACACACACACACACAATTTTTAAAATTTTAAATCAGTCTGTTAGTTCAATTTTCCACTTAGAAAACTTAGCCCTGCTGTGTGCTCCTCACTATCCCTTCCTTGATGCCTAGGTGCCTCACCATAACTAGTAAAAACCTTCACGACTTTCTGCTTTAGCTGTTCACTGTGCCCAGCCCCACTGGCCATACCTGCAGTTCTGGGTGTTCAAGCTAGTTCCTATCTGTACACTGTTATCTTTGTTGACCCTTCTGGTCAGCAGACCCCACCATAAAAGTTGTCTCTTCAGGAATGCATAGTCTAAGCATCCAATAAAGTATAATTGACCTATTACATAGATATATGCATGCATGCACATGAAAACACAGAAACACACATACTGTCATGAACACAGTTGTTGTATCTTTCATGTTTCCTACTTTTATGGTGTTTATGTCAGTCACACCTTGTTATTATCTTTATATCTTTGCTCATTTGTTTATTGTCTTTTGCAATGTATCACCCATAGTCCTACCATATAGCAGTTATTTAATAAGCACTACTTAAGTAAACAAATCAATTATAAAAAGCATTTATTGAACTGGTAAAAGGTGATCTTCACCCATTCACATGCATACTTCTCATGGTGAAAGGAGGCATATCACCACCACCAACGGCCACCCCATTCCATCCTTGACCAGTTGAGATTGTTGGGATTTTTTTACGGACACAAAGGTGCACCTGCCTCCTTCTCATTTCCTATCACTGGCCTTGCTGCCTCTCCCTTTAGCCACCCTAAACCAGGCTGGTCCTCTTGCCACATGACAGTCCTTCAAATATTTGGAGACTGTGAAATTTCCTCTTGGCGTTCTATTGTCCAGGTAAATGGTTTCCTGTAGATACTGTCCAGAAACCTGTCTTTGTTTGCTTTTGATGACTGCACCCATAAAACACTTCAGCTTCCTGAATGTGTAAATGGCCTCTGTTTTTATTTTCCAGGGCAGTAGCCAACATACTACTAGGGTGAGGCTGCCCCTTCATTGACCAAATAACTGAGCAATCTCTGGGAAGGGTCCAAGTGTTATTTTTTCATTCCTAAAAAATATTCTTCTGACCATATCATATAAGAGTCCAGGAGGTCCCTCAGTCAGGTCCCTGCAGTGGGCTTGTAATAAAAAGGACAGTGAGTTTGTCTCACCTTTGATTTTCCCCCCATAAATTCTATCTTTGTTTCTGGCATTGACAAAGGCTGGGAGTGTAGTTCTGTGGTAGAGTGCTTACTTAGTACTCATGAAATCTCAATGCTTAAAATCCAAACTCTGGTGGAAAAAAGGTCATAGACACCTAACAACAGTAACAATGAGCCCTGTCCATGCAGTACAACACTTCCCTTTCCCGGTAGTTCATGGTGCTACCTTTTTACTGCTTTTTCTCTCATTTTTCCCTTGAGAATTTTATATACATATATATGATATATAAATGTATATTTATTTTCCCCTCCAATTCTCACTATATTCCCCCAACACAATCCCCTTCCCAAAGTTATTTTTATAGCCCACTAAATGCAGTTAATGGGGTCCAGATTTGTAAGGGTGTGGGGTTGGAGTTCCCATATGAGATCCTGAGCACAGAATCTTATCTTAGATAGCACTGCATCACCAACACTGAAGAAAGTTCTGAATAATGACAGTATTTAATAATGATGAGAGCGTGAACGACACAATGAATGAATGGGCGTGGAATTTCTGTACAAACCTCTTGAGCTTTTAGAGCTTCAGTTTCCTATTGTGAATGGAGGACAGAATGGGGAGAAAGGTGTTCCTTACCCTGCCAGTCTGTTGTGCAGATCAACTCAGATATCATCAAACATCCCCAGTCCTTGTGTGACATGATTACATAGGGCTGGTTTGTGAGCAGACAAGGTCAGGAGCTATCTTTTGTGTATGGTTGGAAAAGACTTATTACCTCCATGTAGATTCTCTTACCACATTTCTATCTGAAGATCCCACCATTAGACTTTCCTTTCCTTTAAGGCAGCAAAGTCCCTCTGAGACCCTTTCCTGGTGTAAAGAAAAGAGAGTGAAGATAATGGAGAAGTTATATTTTAAGTTTTAATTACAATGCCTTAGAGACTCTGTGAAACAAAAATGCCTCTGATCAGCAAGCCCCTTGCCCGAGAACAGAGCTCCTGAAATGCTGGAGACTGTTGTTTATGGGAGACAACAAACCACTTCTTTTCATTCCCCAAACAAGCCTGTTTGACTCATCTGCACCAATATGATCTCATGTGGGTGCAAGATTCACAGGCAGGCAATACATCAGGGTGTATGCTTGGCCCTGTTTGGATGTAGGCTGAAGGTATGTCAGGATGTTTGCTTGCCCTTCATTGGACCTGATGGGAAATAGTTAAACTGCTGTAAAACTTCATTGAGACCATTTTCGGGAGAACCAGATATAGACCTGGTCAGAGCCCATCTACCTGGCCAGTATTTAATTAAAGCTTGCTTCAAATTTGGCTTTAAATTGTGGTTGTGGTATTGAGTGGTAGAATTAACATTTTCTCTCTGTCTCAGTTGCTTACCTCTTACCACCCAAGTATCCCTGTGATTACAACACTTCAGATGAGTGGGCCTGGAGTATTGTATGCAAAATTATAGACAACAAATTTGAAATGGAGGGATGGAGACCTACCTTTCTAACCGGATCCAAAACTTGGGAGGCATTTTCCTTAGGCTCTCTGCTGTGTTCCAACACCCATCTTATAGCAGAGGAAATCCACCAAAGAAGTATTTCCTGCTTTCATCATGCCAAAAGAAAACCAGACTCTAAGGATGAAACTCAGGGCAAGGCCTTGGCTCTGATGGGCCCAGCAGGATTATCACTGTCCAGAAGCAGGGATGAGGTGTCCCTCACACCTTTAGGAGAGGTAGCGAAAGGTAAATGTGGGATGCATTATACTGCTACCCATGGTGATGCAGAAATGACATTGCCTGCATCTTCCCATTGCTCTCCACATCCTCCTCGTTCTCACCCACAGAGATTGATATAGCTGCCCCCCTAATCTAGACACTTCTTTAGCAAACATAGAATCAGTTTCAGTGAAGAACTAGCCTTATATATGGTCGTTGTCTTCTGCGGCAGATAGTTAAGTGACAGAAAATGATAAACAGAATACAGGGTGACACACATAAATAGAGGCATCAATGTCAACATCCTAAGGGACTCAGAGGAGAGAAGGAGGTGATAAATTAGATAAATTCTAGGCATTTCTGGAGTATGTTTTAAGAAGAGACAAAAACTGAAAATAAAAAGAATATATTATTATATTCACATGTGTCTGAGTTACTAGGACTTGGGAAGCTCAAGCAGGAGCATCTTGCATTCAAGGCCAGCTTGTGCTACGTAATAAAACAAAGAAGAAAGAGAAAATGGAGGAGAGGGAGCGAGGAGGAGAAGAAAGAATGAGCAAAGGGAAGAGAACGAAAGGAAGAGAGGGAGGGAGGGGAGAGAGGAAGGAAAAGAAGTCATCCCACAATATGCAAGTAGCACACTGGATAAGTTCCTGGGAACAGAATGTGCAGAGTAAAGTCAGAGTATCATCACATAAGAGCACAGTGGTTGTGCTTGGACTAGAGGGATGAGAGTTCAGTGAGAGGCAACAGCTGAAAAATAAACAGATGTGGTCAGATGGTAGATGCCAGTGGTTGGGGACGTTCACATTACAACACCATGTCCTATTATAGCACAAAGAGAAAGGTTGTTCTCAAGAGGAGAAAGGTAACTGAGGCTCTATTGGATTCAGAGGAAGGTAGTTTAATGGGAGAACAATGAAAAATCTATGCCAAATCCCTCTGAAATGGTACCACTGTCTGAAGATATAAAGAACCAGTCAAGGGGGTAAGAAGAAACTCAGTGTAAGCAGTGTTGAGCTCCAGAGCTTTGGAGTCACAGGGCTGCAAGCTATCTTGGTGATTCTTATGTATCATGGGATGGTCTCTGTTCAGGCCACAAACATTCATCCCAGTTACTTAATCTGAGAAAAGATAGTAATATCCAGCATTGCAAGGTTTAAGGACTCTAGCTATAAACATCAGCGGTCTTGTATATGGAGGTAGCACATAATAGGTCCTCAATGTTTATCACTACCACTGAGAAGAATTGAGCTATAATACTGCATCTGCATTAGCAATATCAGGTACGTGGAAGACTGGGAACACCCAAACTCCTCAGCCCTGTAGGTATGGACAAACCTACAAATAAAATCTCTGTGGTAACAAAGAGGAAAAAGAAAAAGTCAGAAGCCTGAACCACAAAAGCAAAGGTGAGTTTGTTCTGTACACCCAGTACTTAATTAGTTACCGTCTGTATCCTAACTCGGTGCTGGAGGCAGCACTTGACCTCTAACCCTAACCCTCCCTGTCTTATGAAGGAAATTAGCAGAAGCCTGAGGCCACTGGAGAACAATGCCTTTTTCAAGCCTTATCTCCAAGAACTTCTTTACAACTTTCTCCCCAGTGACCTTGCCCTTCTTTCTGCACCTCACTCACCTTCAATTCCCAGAGCACCACCCTCGCGGAGGGTGGGTTTCTCTTTCCTTCTCTCTGCTTCCTTTCCTTCCAGTTAACTGTTGCTGTCCCAGGGTTCTTTGCCCTCTCGCTTGCTGACTATATACATCTCCCTGAGTATATATCCAAGGCAGGGGTTTCACCTACCTGGACCTCTAGGCTGATCTGCATCCAGATGAATTGTAGACACTGCATCTTCCAAGCCAAATCCACTCAAAAGCTCACCCCCTTTCCATCCAGACCCAGGTTAACAGCCCTATTATCCACTTAGCCGCTGGAGGTCAGTTTGCTAAATAACTATAACATGGTGATTCAAAGCAAACTTATATAATCAGGCTGGCTGGACCCCAGTTTGTATTTTCTCTGTAAGCTTAAAGTCAGTAAATATCTCTGCCTCATGTATAAAATGGGTACATTTATTACCCGTACCTTACTGAGTTGTTGGAAGGGGAGAAAATGTTAATGTGAATGCAAACTACATCAGACTCTAGCCCATAGTGAATGAGCTATATGTGTCTGTAATTATTTTTTCCCACCTCCTTAAACCCTGAGAAATGATTTGCCCTCCACCTTAAGAAACTCAATCCATTTAAGTTTCCATTTCTCCTTTTTCAGTCACTGCCATCTGGGCTCAGGTCTTTGTTATCTTTAACACAGTTGTCAGCGAGGCTGCATCTCATTCCGCCCGCTTAGTGGATATCCCTGGTACCATAAAAAGGAGTCATTGAAGGAAATTGGAGTGTTTGGAGCTGTTAAGATAAACTGCTACAGATACTATGAAGAGGACAAATTCTTTGTTCTTAAGTGGAGGAACAAAGAATAATAAACTAACATAATGTCTAGAAAATGGTAATGGTTCCTAAACTATGCAAATGTCTCATAAAAAAAAAGATATGATGATTAAGGCTCACAATCATCTAGCAGATGTCCATGCAACCAAAACCAAGACTGTCACCTCCTCAAGCCCCAGACCCCTGGTGTTCATTCAAGTCAGCACAGGCTGTTTAGGGTCTAGACACTATTCCACCTTCACATTTTCTCACTCTCAAAAAGTCTCAGAACCTCAGACATGATGCCTACTTTGCTTCTCTTAATTCCTGGTCCCTTTTCTGTCTCAAGAAAGGTAGATAGAGATATCGAACTGGCCTTTGACTCCTCCCCTGTTCTCTCAAGGTTGCCTTCTCTGAAATGATAATGGTGAGAACATTCAAGCCACAGATAAGACCTCTGGTCCCAGCTCCTGTCCCTCCACTCCCTTCGGCTTAGCTTTGAAGTTCCCAAACCCCTGCCTCTGTAGCCTGATTGTGTTATCTTCACTGCCAAGGTGAGAGAGCAGAGAATGGCTTTATGGCTTCCTGTGGGAGCCTTCTCCAGATCCAGGCTTTCTTATAATTGAGTGGAAGACCTGGGCTTTCCCAGAAATGACAGAATGAACAGGAACACTATACTGGTTTTCTGGTTTAAGCTGTTTCCCAACTAGCATGTTCTTGTCTTCAGGAAATTTTTGTCAATGTCTGGAGATGTTTCTGATCATTGCAACTTGGGGATAGATGCTGCTGGAACATGGTGAGCAGAGGCTAGGGGATGTTCCAAGATACCCTACAGTGCATACAATAGCCCTCACAATATGGAGTATCCCAGTAATCAACTCAACAGCACAAGAGTTCTGAAACCCTGGCATAGAGAAAGAGAATACAGAGAACAATACTCCTAATATAAACTGTAGGAATCACTGTCCTTTTGCCCCAGTAATTATTAAATTTTGAAGTGTCTGCACTTGAAAAGATTTCAAATCCTACCATAGATACAAAGAGTATACAAAGAAAAGTAAGACCCATGGATGTTCATTTGAGAGAGGGCACAAGGCCTTTTAGGGAATACCAAAATCTCTCATTCCAGAGCAAGTGAGAGCTGGAGAAATTCAGAGAGAAGGCCAGGAATGAGAGGCAGGCTGGTCTGTGCAAAGATGTCAAGAAAGTGCTAGGTACATAAGTGAAGTTTGGAAAGGGAAATGAAGTATGCATACACTATCCTTGTTTACAAATGCTAGCTTCCCCCTCTAGGGCAGCAGTTCTCAACCTTCCTAATGCTGTCACCCTTTAATACAGTTCCTCATGCTATGATGACCCCCAACCATAAAATTATTCTTGCTGCTACTTCATAACTGCTACATAACTGCTAGTATTATATATGGATCATAATGTAAATATCTAATATTTATATTATGTATTACATTATATACAGGTTACCTGATATGCAGCCCCGAAGGGGTCGCGACCCACAGATTGAGAACCACTTCAAGAGGAAACTCAAGTAAGTTGAAGAAGCTAAGCACACAGAACCCTGGTCAATTTACCTGCCATCCTTCAGACAGAACCTCGAAGGCCTAAGATATGAGACTTAGGAGAGACCTACAAGAGGCTACTTGAGCAATCTACCATAGCACCAGATATGAAAACTCCTTTTCATATGATTGCCTCTTAGCTTGACTCATATTTATATTATCCGCTTATTAGAGACATACATAATGTCAGCTGGTTATGGAACACCTGTCAGGCAAGAGGAAGTGTGCTTTAATCCTCAAAAACAGTCCCTCGGCACTTCTTTTTCTCCTAATGACAGTGGTATTTTACAGTTTGAGATTCTCAGTAAAACTGGATGGAAGGTTGAGGGGTTTTGTTCTCATGTGCTTGCCCCACACGACAGCCTCCATCATCATCAACCATTCTCATTAGAATGTTACATTTGGAACAATGAGTCTATTTGGGCATGCTATCATGGTTTACACTAGGGCTTACTCAGCATTATCCATTCCACAGGTTCAGACAGATACATAACAGTGTATATCTACCATTAAGAACTGGAGAATAGTGATCCTGTGCAAGCTAGCCCTTAATTCTTTCTGCTCTCCATAAACCCTAGCAATCCCTGGGTTTTTGTTTTTTGACTTTCTTACTGTAGCTTTGTTTTTTCAGAATGTCAAATGGTTGGGGGTGGGGGTGGGGAACAACAATCTACATTTTTTTCTGATTTTTCCCTCATTTATTTAAATGACTTATGTGTTTTCCCATGGCTTAATAGCTCATTTATGTGTGTGCACAACATCTAATTGTCTGAACATGTCATTACTTATCTATGTGCCAAATGAAGTACATCTTGGTTGTTAATAAGTTTGAAGAATTTTGAATAAAGCTGCTTGTATAGATATGCATGTATAGATTTTTAAAGGCTAAAAAAAGACCATGAACATGCATGACATTGTGTGTTATGGTCTATGAGCAATGTTCAGAAGAAGAACAGAGAGATGGGGTTTTTTGAGAGACCCCATCATTTCTGTAAATTCATGAATCTTAGAAAACAATATGTTGCCAACCAGGTACTGAAAGGGAAAAGCAGCCTTATAGAAAACCTGGGCTGAAAGCAGCTTGCTCTCCTACAACATGGGATTCAGGGCCAGCAAGAATAGTTGACATCCAATAGAGGAAGCCAGACAAGCTTGGAAGGGTTAATTCTGGCTATCTATGTACCTTCTTGCTACCACTACCCTTTAGTACTGTCAGATAATCTTACTTGAAATTCCCATGCCCCAAGAAAAGCATGTGGCACCCGGACAGAATTAACCAGCAGTGCAACTCATTCGATGTTAAACTGTAGCATGTGTTTGCAAGAATGAGACACATCTCCAAACAGCCACATCCTCAGAAGGATAATCTGCCAACTCTGACTCAGAACAGCACAATGTCTGTTGGCCCTGAAGTCTAAATCTCTCACTTGAGAGAAACTTCTGAAACTTGTCTGTTTTCAACATCATTCTTGGAGCTGGCACAGCAATCATGGTAGCTTCAGGACATCAAGTTCCTGGTTGCCACTTCCCGGCTCAAATATAGGCCTTGAAATATAGTTCAGTATCTCTGAGTTTCTCTATCTTCACCTGTAAAATAGAATTTAAAAAATATGTATATTGGTACAGAAGTAGGGAGGTTCTGGGAAACATTGGGGGTGGAAAAAATATGATCAAAATATACTGCATGAAAAATTAACATAAAATAAATTTATTAAAATATTCTGAAAGTATGTACCTAAAGGAGTAGGAGGAGGAAAAACTGGTCAGTATGTATTATATGAGAGAATAATCTATAATCTATTTTCAATATAAATAAAAATAAATAAACAAAAATTAAAAAATAAAAATTAGGCCAGAGTTAAACTGACCCAGACACGAGAGAGAGAGAGAGAGAGAGAGAGAGAAGAGGTGAGAGAAGAAGAGAGGTAAGAGAGAGGTAGAGAGATGAGAGAGAAGAAACAGAGAGAAGAAGGAAGGAAGGAAGAAGAAAATAAAGAACATGCCATTTTACAAGGCAACAAAAAGAATATCAAGTGAATGCTTGACACTCAGTGAGCAGGGGAGACAAGTTACTTGCTAATATGAACAGGCAAAAGTAAAAGTCCTAGGATGAATGAATTGCAAGACCTCCCCCACTTACTGATGCCAAGAGTAAAAGCATGTGCTTTGATGCTTCTGAGAGCAAATCTAGAAATGCACCCTTTCCACTGTATCTTGTCACTTTTCTGCTTAGTAAATATTCTTCAGTCTCCTGTGCCCTCTCTGTGCATCAGAACCCTACTTATCCTCAGCAGGGTTACAGGTGCTGGGACATCTAATCATCCTTAGGTATCATACAGAGTTCTTGACCCTCCTTAGCAATAACCTCTGATACAACCTAACAAGACAGGCCTAACAAGAAGCTAGATTTAACTCAACACCTTTGACCTTTGCAATAGTTTTAAAAATAGATGTTTTTCAGAGAAAAAATATCCCTTGGCGTGTTTTAACAGCAGCTCTCTAAGATCTCCTGTAAGGAAGTACTTGGTTTTAGATCTATGAAGAAGTCTTATTTTGTGTGATGGTTAGATGAAGTACCAATGACATTCTTAAGGGCCTCTGGGCTCCCTTGTCTTTGTTGTAAAGACCTTTGACACATAACTTTATTTTCACCAAGAATTTAGTTGTTTCTGAGGCCCAAGTTTGAATTTCCATGGACATCTGGTCAGAAGGCCTTTGAAAGCCATTGGTGAGACTTTGCAGATGTTGAATAAGTAAGTAGCACTGTGAATAACAATTGCCACATAGGGCTCTAAGCATAATTGCCCCAGAATAATAAGTTAGCACTGTATTTACAGAGACTGTGATGCCTCCGTTGCATCTCATAAAAGGAGACTTTCAGGAAGGAATAATGTAGGGCTTTGAGGATGAAGTTGGAATCTCCTGAAATCCTCTACTTTTTAACACATAGAAAGGAAAGGTAGAAGCCAAACAATCCTTCAGGCGAGTGGTTAGAACAGCCAGTCTTCAAGGTGCCAATGACCTTCATTATCTTTGATATGTCTCCCTCACTCCCAGGGCAAAGCCAAATTCCTCAGCCTGGCCTTCAAAGTTATTCACAATCTGTCCCCATTCTAGAGAGCATACTGTAATGGGAAAAGTTGAGGCCCAGTGTTGCTGCACTTGGTGGCAGAGGAGTCAAGTTCAAAGGCCAGGCCAGCATTCAAGCAAACTAGATACAGCAACCTTATATGGATAGGGACTTGTTTGTCAAAGAAGAAAACAGGGCACTGGTTCTCGGGGTTTGTGAGATCAGAAATTAAGAGCGAGAGGCCGATCTGCTTTCAGAATATAAACTCAGTTCTATGTTCTTGCTTTGGGGCCATGCTGTAGGCAGATCTCTCTATGTACTGGCAGCTTCTAGCAAATAACTACACAGAGACTTATTAATTATAAATGCTTGGCCAATAACTCAGGCTTGTTAATAATTAATTCTTAAATTTTAAATTAAGCCATATTTCATATCTGTACTTTGTCACATGGCTTGAAACCCTTTCTCAGTACAGCAAATTTATCTCCTTCTCTCTAAATCTCCTTCCAATTCTGAGATTCCTCCTCTTTTTCATGCTCCCTTTTTGTCTGCAAGTCCCACCTAACTGCTACTCATTCAGCCATTGGCCAGCCAGCTCTTTATCAACCCAATCACAGCGACATATATTCACACAATGTAAAGGAATATGCCACACCACACCCACCTTCTTAAAGCACACTCTTAAACAGTCTGGGGAATAAAAATATGGTCATGTAGTAGAGATAGAGTGCTTGTTCTGTATGCCCAAGATTCAATTCCTCAGAACCACATAAACAGGTATGAGACATATGCCTATAATCCCAGCACTGAGGAGGTAAAACAAGACACAGTAGTATTAGAAGTTCAAAGACATCCCTGGCTATATAGCAAGTTGGAAGCCAGTGTGGACTGCACAACACCCCTGTCTCAAGAAGGAGGAGGAGAGGAAGAGGAGGAGGAAATGAAAAAGAAGAAGAAGAAGAAGAAGAAGAAGAAGAAGAAGAAGAAGAAGAAGAAGAAGACAGCCTATTTGTATTATGTTCATGTGTTTGAAAGTACCTGCTATTTGAAGTCTCCAGGTTTATTTAACTCCTCCTTCTTCTATGTTACACCTCTTTTCTAAATGCTTTGCTTACTGGCCTGGGAGACTAGACAGAAAACTGGCTTCCTTAAGTGACCTTTCCATCTGTCTCCCTACAGAAAGTTCCTGTCCGCTGCCTATCCTTGGAGGGCCTAGTTCCTTTTCCTTTTTAGTTTGTTTTTTCATTGTGGTAAAATATACAAAACATGTTTACTGTATTAGCAATTTAAAAGTGAATAGTCCAATGGTATGCAGTATATTCCTGATGTAAAACCACCACTAGTAACTATGTAAGGTTTTCATCTCCCAAGAAGCAGCTTGTATCAAAAAGCCAACACTCCCTTCTCTTCTGCATCCCCGGGCAACCAACTACACATTTTCTACCTCCAAGGATTAGCTTATTTGGGATATTTCACAGAATATATAATGAATTTTTTAAGTCTTGTTTCTTTTATTTATTGTATTATTTCCAAAGTTTATATGCATTGTAGCATATATCAGTAGTTTAAATGTCTTTCGGAAGTATAATGTTTCATTGCATGTTTGTACCTAAATTTAGTTTTAAAATGTATTGCAAAACCATGAATATATTTAAAAATTACAGAAAATGGAGGAAAAAAAACAAAAAAAAATTAAAGTTCCTGTCCATCTGTCCATTTCATTCTTTTCCCTCTCCTTAAATCATAATTGAACTTCACCTTAGAAAAGACTGGGAATTTTTAGCAAGTAGATACATAGCTGCCAAATAAAGCTAAAGCAGGGGTATAGATACAGGGAAGAAAGAGAATAAAGAAGGGGAAGGAGGGAGGAAAAGAAGGAGGAAGGGAGGGCGGGACAGAGGGAGGGACGGAGGGACAGAGGGAGGGAAAGAATTACTACATAATAAAGCTTTCAACATAGCCCTGGCCCCTCAGTTGAAGTTCAACTCCAGTCCCCAGCAAAGAGTCCATTCTTCAGATCCAACAAGCAGCCTGAGAGGGAAAATTCAGTTTTCCTCCTTTTATCTCTCAGACTTCTCAGCTTGAGCAATTATATTCACTTGTTTAAACACCCCTCAAATGGCATGAACAATAGAATTTTTTCTTTGATATAACAGTCCTCAACTCAGGATTCATTGGATAGATTAGCTACACTGTAATTCAGGTACCCAGACAATTTTTATATAGTGAAAGTTTCTCTATGGCTTTTAAGTGCCCTGAACTCAGATTTTAGACAGGAACACAAAGAAGGTCAAAGATGGCTATTCTGCACCAAGTCCAGGCATGTACAAAGCTTATACTTCCATTTCATAATTTAAAATCATGCACCCGGCTGACAAGGTATGAGACTTGACTGGGTTCTTAAGGAAAGAAAAATGTTTGTCTATGATCTTACATCTAATTTGCCACAGTATTGGTGTCCTACAAGGGGTCCTTGAGACCCATGTCAAATCCTCCAAGCAGCTTCAAGCAGAGGCAAGACGGTCAGTCTGGATTCTGCCAAGATTGGGGTTAGTTTCCATAAGCCTGGAGCAAGAACAAATTTAAGGCCCCCAGAGGCAAAGGGAAAGCTTAGCCAAAGGCTACTGGTTGGAAAAAACTGACATTTCAATACCCAAAAGACTGGAGTGCAAATCAGGAATACAAATTGAAGCACAAAGCCAGAAAGTTAAGAAAAAAAAGAGAGAAATTTGGGGAGGAAATTAAGCATTTCCAATGGGAATATAAAGAATACCCAAGCACAATTGGCCCAGGCTCTTGAGGGGGTTATTTTGAAAGGTCAGGAGGTGAACAGTGTGCACATGGGTCAGATTGCCTTAAAGAGCTAGAAACAAATGCATGCTAAAAGAGGTATCAAAGCTTGCAGATGATTGTTGTGGGCTTATTTGTATGGATGCTCCACCCCTAACCCCAGATTTATATGGTAAAGTTCTAATCCACAGAATATGAGAGTATATGGATATGAAGATGTTACAAATATAATTAGTCCATCTAAGTTGAAGAATAAATCTCTTGCATTATTGTAATCTTACAGAAAGAAAATCTAAAAGTACAAGTGCATACAGGAGAGATTCTATGTGAAGATAAAGGCAGAGAATGAAATGGTTCACATAAGTCAAGGATTTGGCCCATGGATGACCAGAACTTCGGTAAGAATTATGTGGCAGATTCATCTTCAATTTTTTAAATGAATCGGGTCTATCAACATCTTCATGTTAGTCTTCTATTCTCCAGAAATAAACAAAAATAAATGTCTGCTGTCCACACCACTCAGTCTTTGGCATAACTAACTTTCTGCAGTACTGTAGAAGATGGGGGGGGGACTTACAAGAGCATGAGAATTCTTTAGCCAGGTACCAATGTTACCCATCCTGAAATGAGAATAGCCTGAGGAAAGAAGGCAAGTCAGCATGATACAATGCCCCATGCTCTCTACATATTCTTCCTAACAAGCTAGGCCAACAGGGTTTGCAAGACAAGGGATTGTGATGGAAAGAACACCTCTAGCTTTAAATGTAATAAGCTAGCATGTCCTAAAGCAGGGAGAAAATGCTGTGTTCATGAATGCTGTAACACGTTTTCTGACTTAACAATGAGAGAACACAGAAAAAAAAAAAACAGTGAAGGAAGGAAATACTCTGAATGTTCACAGAAAAATTTATGTAGTCAGAAAGGGAAGAAATAGAAACAGATTTTGTCTTTTGAAGGATTTGTCCAAGTATGGAATACAAAGAATATAAAGATAAATATTCAAGCAGTATAAATAATGCTGTACAAAGATATCAAAGAACTCTGTAAGAGTCTCACCACCCATTGAACAAGGTCCATTAAGGTCCCCCCATATAACTAACAATATGGATACATGGCATTTGAGCAGAAACTAACTTTATTGTGTTCCCTATAAAATGTACTCACTGAAGAAGATTATCCCCTGCCCTTGAATGAAAATTAGTGGCAATCAAGTGAGTTTTTATAATTGCTCTTGGTTAATAAAAGTTAATGTCACTTTGGATCACCAAGCATCATCTACATGCAAATCTTAGAATGCCCTTTTATACAACACTCTGCATTCCAACCTTGACTTCAAGGTCAGCCTCCTCTTCCATAGGTGAAGTTGATAAGAATCCTGGAGCTGAGACTTATCTATCATGCACAGAATGAGTTCTGCTATTCTGGACTTAGAGAAGAGGGCACATGTTTTTGATTGACTGGTATTTTTGGAGCTGGCTTTGTGCTTGGTGAGCATGGGAGGGTTTAAACCTCACTCTTTTTTCTTTTGTGGATCCTTCAGACACCATTCCCATCTGCTGGGACTATCTCATCATTGCTCCCTTGGTGCAGAGCATGCGTACTTTCATTTCAGCAAATGGTTTACATCCTTGACATAGCCCAGAGATATAAACACAGTTACATCTGAGACCTGTGCCCAGCCTAGGTCACCTGCTGGAGCAGAGCCACACTAACATTTTTATGCATATATCCATGTCAGAGTCATGAAAGCAATCAAAATTCCAAAAATAACCTGGTCAATCCATCCATCTCTCCTATGGACCATTACAGCAATCAACGTTTTGAGTGAACATCAGTCTAAAACCAACTGCAGCTTGCAACTTTCACTTACAAATGATAGTCTCTGATTGGTCTTGCTATATAAAGCTTCTCTCAATAGGCTAACATGTGGTGCCAGCATTCCTTGGCCTTTCCAAATGAAATTCAAAATACAAGTTGACTTTGTCAAGAAATTCCAAATCATTTCTCTCAATGTTTCTATATCTTGATGTACATGAGACATTTGGGTTGCTAAGTGCTCTTGATCCCCAACTCAACATATGATTTTTTCCCCTTGGTAGTCCATCTCATTTCAGAGTACATGGTTATCTGTTATCTTAAGGTTTCAGTCAAACCTTTTTTTGTTAACATCTTTTTCATAGAATTCTATACTGTTCTGTGACTTCTCTAAGAGCAAGGTCCCTATTTTTTCATCTATATATCTCAGCTTCAGAAACAGTGGTTGAATGATTGAAGTAAAAGGTACCAAAAGCCATGCACACAGCCTGTTGCTTAGACATTAAAGACATCAGATTGGATTTTTTTTAATATTTATTTTTATTTTATGTCAATTGGTGTTTTGCCTGCATGTACAACCATGTAAGGGTATCAGATCTTGGAATTTCAGACAGTTGTTAGCTATCATGTTGATACTCGAAATTGAACTCAGGTCCTCCAGAAGAACAGTCAGTGCTCTTAACTGCTGAGCCATTTCTCCAGCCCTCAGATTGAATTTATTTACAAGTTTAAGAAGTACCAACCAAGATCTCAAAGATAATTAGAATCAATAAAATCTGAAGACTATGGAGAAGAGAAGCAAAGAAAATAGTTTCAGGAACAGATGAATCCAAGTAGCTGCTTTACTTTATTCATTATGATTAGTTGGGTGGGCTGGGCCAAGTTACTCCAAGTCTATCACAGTGTTCTTGCAACACATCTGGAAAGATTCGTGTGAAATTTAATTGCAATGATAAATATGAAGCAACTGGCATAAAGGTGATAATACCTTGGGTAACAATAATCCTTTTTAAAACTATCTTTTAATGCATCTAATAGATCATTTAATGTGTTCAATGATGTATTTTATCTTATACCTGCATCAAACCCATGACACAGTGAGCAAGGTAGCCTGATGTTAGCAGAAGGAGTTAACAAAGTGTCTGGCTCAAAATCATACAGCTTGAAAGAGACAGACCTAGACTCTGGTCAGATCTCTGTTTCTGTAGCCTCAGCTTTGCTAGCTTCTTGTGCATCTTTAATGAAGGATTGCTGCATGTCTCCTATTAAGAGACTACATCAGAAAAATTATTCCAGTTATCAAGAAGCAAACATGCTTTAGTCACATGCAAAAAGCAATTATAATGTTCTTTTCTTGATTAAAAACAATCCATTGATTTGGAGAACAAGGTATTTGCCAAAAAAAAATCTCTAAGGAAATGAGAATATGTTAGGATAATGGCAACATATCTTGTGGATAGTGGCCTGGGAGGAGATCAGAGGAGAAAGTGTGTAAAAATACTTGGAAATTTAGGACGGGGTTGGAAACAGGTCACCGATGCTTTCATGATTCCTACAAAAGAGGATGACACCATTGAAGGCTTGAACTCACTCATCCTATAAAGAAGTTCCTCTGATTAGAAGTAGAACAGGAACAATAAGCAGATACTCACAGCCAAAAGAAGTGAGGGTATTTCAGGAGAGCAACTTAATGATTTTGAAAATCTCAAACTCCAGATTTTTCACTCAGAAAAGAGGTTAGAAAATCCTGGGGGAGATGGTAGGATAACATGAAGCTTGTCACTGGGAGACACTAGCACCAAAACCAAGACTGACCTGAATATTAAATTCCAAATTCCAGAACACACAATTAATGAGTGGTCTATGGATACTTAGGAAGATAAATGTCTCATTAAATGATGCAGGGCTTATTTGAAAGGCTAGCATTTGGTTGGGAATGCTCTTACACAGCCAGAAGGAGAGTTCTCTAGGTTGCAATAGGGCCAACGAAGTGATAACTTCAAGCCACTCCACAGGAGCCTCAGAGCTTTGAATAGAGAGCCACACTTGTTTTATATATATATATATATATATATATATATATATCTCCAAAGACTTCAATATTGTAGTAACAACATAAGTGAACAGGTGCCATAACTAGATCATTTTTGAAGCTAGTTAATACAGAAAAAGGCAGTAAGAGAAAAGAAATGTTGTATAGTATATTATATATTAACTAGTAAAATGACAGACAGTGTCTATGTATTCAATTAATTGAAATATTAACATAACAAATACATCAGTTTCAACATCAAGCCTATCAGTGGATGGAAAGAAAAAACAAGTAAGTATGAAAAGTGCACAGTTCTGGATAGAACTCACAACTTTCTCACCATTTTTTATTTGAAAGTTTGATATAATTGGTCTGCTCCTCTCTCTCTAGCATACTGTCCAACAATAAATTAACACACAATAGTCTACAATTTATTAATTTATTTACATCCCTACTATTATTGTTAGTAACTAGTATGCCATTGTGACCAAACACCCCACAGACACAGCTCAAAAACAAAAAGAAGAACCTGTTTTACCTCACAGTTTATGAAATTGTAGACCACCGTAGAGGATGTGATGGTTAATCTTTGCTGACTGGACTTGGAATAACCTAAAAAACACACTTTGTAGATATCACCTTGAGACCATTTTCCAGATAGGTTTATGTGCAAAGGATGACCCACTCTGGATGTGAATAGCACCATCCCATGGACTGGGGTCCTAGGAAAAATAAAGAAATAAATACAGAAGCCAAAAGAACTTTCTCCTTTCTCTACCCTTGATTTTGTGTTTAAATGCAGTGTGTGTGCAAGTATGGATTTTTTTTTAATGCTGGTTTGTTTGGGGGTTTTATTGATGCTTACGATTTTTCCATTTTTTTCTTTCTAAAGACAGAAAAAGGAAGGGCACTGAGTTAGGTGGGTAGAGAAGTAGGGAAGAAGTGGAAAAGATCAGAATATATTATATAAATCTTTTCAATAAAAATGCATTGTAAATAGGAAGTAGAGAGACATGAGCACCAAAGCAATGAGACTGTGGCAAACGTGCTGGATCCACTATGGGCAGCGGCTGCATAGAGAAGCAGCAGCAATGAACTCAGAAGCATTCAGAGGAGAACTAAAGAAAGGCCCCCAAATCATGTTGTACATAGAGCAATCAAAAGACTGACTGGTCTTCAGTCTGGGAAACTAAGTCCAAAAGGAATCAGGCCAGCTGTCTGAAACAGTTGAAGGACTGTAATAAGGATAATACTTTCAACTAGTGCTCCTCCATGACATAAGATCAAAAAGGAGAAATGATAGACTTCAATCCAAAATACAAGGTCAGAAAATGAGTTTCTTGGTGGCTGTGAAATAGTTGAGACGTTTTTGGAATATACAGGACCAACATAAAGATGTGTATTAAATGACCTCCCTGATTGGTATCAAAGCTATGACTCCATCATTCTTTGATACAGGGACACAAGCTCATTCCAAAAGGCAGTAACAGGAGCCAGCAGGATTTTCAAAGATTATTGCAGCTATCATATATATAATTTAAAGAACTCTCTGCAAGTGTGGACTATTGCAAGGAAAAACCCCTTTCTTGATGGTTTTATTTACTCATTTATCATATTCCACATGCCTGCCATATTCTGGTGTACTAGTCTAAGTGTGGAAGTTTTAAATGTTTAAAATTTTAAATTTACAGAGTAATCTCTGATTCAGAAGGCTTATAATGCAGAGGCTGGAGGTGTGTAATAAATACATACATCACACTCTGCTATTGCCTTCAAAAGACATCATACAGCAGGAAAAAGTGGAGCATAATAGATAAAGAAGAATATTTTACTTGGGTGTTAGTGAGAAGTCTCTAACAGGAAGACAATTAAATGGAAATATGAATAGAATTCTGGATGGGCTGCCAAGCAAAACATCAGTCCAGGCATATGGAACAGTTGACTTGACTGTGGCTGAAGTAGAATATTCAATGGAAAGAGGCATAAGTGATGTAGTCTGATGTATAGGCAATGTCAGAGGTGCACGTCAACCTTATAGACCACTGGAACAGCTATGGCCTTTACTCTCAGTGGGGTGAAAGGGCCCAGCAAGTTTCAGAGCTAACAAATAAAGTAATTCAATGCATGAGAGATAACCCTCACTGCCCATCAACATCTGAGGCAGATACCCCCATCTGTCACCAGCTGCAGCACTCAGGAGAACAGACCCTGCACCTCTCCTGGGCAGTACAATAGTCAGCTCTGTTTGCAGAGATATGGGTGAGACAGCCCTGAAGTTGTTAGCATGGGAGAGCCATCCCCATTACTCATTTGTCTTGTGTCAGCATCGATGTGGGAGAGATGCCCTCCCCTCTCCCCCCATCAATGTCTGAGACAGGTGGAAAAGCTTGCCCTGAGATTAGAAGAGCAGGAGACCTGGCCCTGTCTGCCATCAATGGCAATACTAAGGAGCCATGAGGTTGTGAGTATGGGAGAGCTGTCCCCACAACTCAGCTTTCTTGTGTCAGCATGAATGGAGGGTGAGCAATGTCATCCTCACCCACCCTGCTAATCAATGCCTGAGACAGGAGGGAGAGCTGACCCTGAGGTCATAAGAGCAAGAGAGCTATCCTTGCCCCCTATCAGTGGCAGCATTCGGGACAGTGACTGCTAAACCTTGCCTGGGCAACACAGTATAGCTGGTCCAAGGTGTAGGTGTAGCTGTAGGAGAGCCCACCATAAGGACATGAAAGGGGTAGAGCTTACCCTATTCCTTGCTCATTGCTGCAAGGCGTGAACTAGCCAGACTATGCTGGAGAGCTCACCTTGCTGGTAGGCTGATCAACTCTGCAGCTAGCCACGCCCAGAACCAGAGTTATATGTTGTCCCACCCTAGCATCCATCTCATCTGTGATCTGCTCAAGCATGAGAGTTGAGAGGTTAGTCTTGTGAGCCTGGGCTGCATGGTCTCTACAACACAGGGCAGCAATGGGATGTCCAGGATGAGTCTCAGTGAGGACCCACCATGGATGGTGCAGCAGAGATTAGAGACCTCAAACTAGACCAATGATTTTTTTTTTCAATAAATGCCTGCACGCAAAAATAAATGGATAATGGGGTTTACTGTGTGACGCACTTTGTCACAGTGTAACTTCCACAATGAGATTTTCTTTTTATTTCTTTTTTCTCTTAAATTTTGGTTAGGTTCATTCGGGGGATGGGGGAGGAGATGGATAAGATTGGGAGGCATGATGTCAAAGAAACAAAGAATAAACTTTTTTTAAAAAGTGAAAAAATAACATTCAGGGAGCAGGCCAGAAAGTGATATACATAGAATCAGGGACAGCATCACAAGGCCACTGTAATAAATGAGATAAGACATGACGATGGCTGAGAATAAGGTAGTAGCAATGGTAGAGTGTCAGGGGGGGACTGTTCAGATTCAAAACTTACGTTTTAAAAAAATTTGGAGGCAAATTTATGAGTCTGTGAATGGATCTGATAGTGAGGGGAAAGATTCAAGCGTGTGTCTAGATTCCCAAAGTGATCAGATGGAAGAAAGAAAGAGACATTTACTGAGCAATGAAGATTGGGCCAGAGCAGTTTGAAAGAAACAGCAAATTCTTTTGTGATCCTGCCAAGTCTGAAGTATCTGGTCAACAAGTGGTTTCAGTAGAAGGCACTGATGCCTGGTGGAAAGCTTTGGTTTAGAGATGCTTTGATGGGCATTGACATGTAAAGGAGACTTCACCAAGCAGGATGGGGTATCCCTGGTGGGGTGCACAAAGATCCAAAGAGAGGCAATTCTTGTAGTGAAGAACCAATTCCGTAAGGAGGAGGTTGACCAACTGGATCAGATGATAAAACAATGTACTGATAGCTGAAGCAGGCCCCTTGAAGATAGAAGGTGGAAGACAAAGTGAGCCAAGCATTCTGAGACAGTAACACACACAGTGTGGAAGCCACTGGTGATCTCCACAGAACAATGTGGATCTGGTTCTGCCTAAGTCGAGAGGGAGAGACAGATGAGAGGAAGTCATGGGAGCAAGTCTGCACTGCATTTGACAGCCCTGTGAGTGTTTAGAGAGAAATGGGGTAGTTGCTGGGGGACATCCAATGACAAGGACAAACTTAAGGTCTCATTTTTCAAAGACTTTTAGTTGTTAAAAGAAAAAGAAAAAGAAAGCATTAATTGCAGAGGTTCAGAAATGACCTATTGATTGATCCATGCTGGCAATTTAATTATCTAAGAGTCTATACTAATAAGACACTTCCTTGGATGTGACACCTCAACCACTCATGATTACAAGGATCCAAGGGGCCATGTTGAAAGTGTCCCATGCTGAGGTATACACAGCACCAATTATCTATAAAATTTCAAATCAAGAAGGCCTGGGCCACTGGTTTCTTTTTAATACATCAAATATATAGAATAAGGAGAACATAGAGATTGAAATTATCTTACCAAGTCATTTTTTTAAAAAAATTATTTCTCTAGTCATGCCTTCTCTCAAAATATACAAGGTTTGAATTAAAAAGCTGTTGTTTCTGGGTCTTGTCTGTGGTGATCATGGGATCTAAAGGTAATTCTGAAACTCATGGAGATGGCCTGAGACCAACCCATGTTTAATCTAAGCCACAGGAACTCTCATCTAGCAGAGAAGACACAAGAGATGAGTCAATAACACTGAAAGGGAATTTGAAGGAGGAAGTACCTTATTCTTCATGGACACATATTCAAACTGGTACTTGAAACATATACACCCAGTGTGTGCCTCCTTAAAAGAGGGAAAACGGAATTTGGTTGGGTTGAGTAAAGACTATCCTGACTATGGAGGAATTGTTCAGTTTTCAGAAATGAGGGTGTGAAAGCAAAGTAAGATCTCTGGAGATCTGCCTTCCTATGAGGTCCAATTTTTAGGGCTCCCACCACAAACTTGCCTGCTAAGGATCTATACATAGCACTTCAAGACCACCTGTTTGAAGTGATGCAGGCTATTGAACAGGTTACTCTAAAAAAGCTGGGGGCATCCCAGACTGTAAGATTTCCCTGTCTGGAGTTGAAAATGCACAGAAAGGTGTCTTTGCTTTATGAAAGGACATTTCAATAACCTTTTTGAAAAAAAAATGGAATAGCTAGTTTTGCTGTCAATTCTCATATACCCCCCCCAAACACCCTCCTTCTTGAAGGTAAGTGTCAGAAGCTCCATCTTCTTCGTGAAGAAGAATTCCAGCTTCTCAAAAAGGGACTCAGAGTGTTACAGAAACACAAGGTTGAATTACACACAGCGTGCAGGCCCTTCTTGCAGAATTACAGGAGAAAAAAAAAATAATAAACAAAACTTTAAAGCCAAACTCAGAGAGACATTCACTTTCTTTGATGAGCTTGAAAATATTGGCAGAGGTCACAGAGCTAGTGTGTCCCTGGTCCAGAACAGCAGAAAACTCTAGAATATAAAGACAATGTGGGAGGGGGGCTGGAAATTTGATAATTTCTCAATAGTGAAAAGAGAGATGCCTTTCTTTGTTTCTTTTTATGTTTTGGGTCTTCTTTTGGGGTACACATTGCCTCCTTCCCTCTGTACCCCGGCACAATAAACAACCCAGCCTGTGTAGATAGCCTATATTGTTAAGTCTATGGGATGTGTGGATCATAAAACACAGAGTACAGTGTGAAATAGCTATTCTCTTCTCTCAGATTTGGAACTGGGAAGAATCAAACAGCTGTGGTAACTTGAAAAGCAGGTGCTGGAGCATCTGAGGACTCTAGACTTAGATAACTCAAAGGCTGCTGACCAGAGGTCTCCGGAAAGGCATTCTCACAATCATGGCTTAGCTTATACTCACCTCAGGAACACATGAGCTACAAGTCTAGCTAAGGCAGCTGAGCTCACCTGGATTTGAGACATCTAGCTAGTTTTGGGAGTTCCACTATTGTGTTATGCTGCCCAAAACAGCCGCAATTCTACCCAGATTCAAAGGAAAGGACAAAAATGCAGCCTCTTGAAGGAAGCATAGTCTAGGGAATTGTAAACAAGATGTGAAACTGCTACTGTTCACTTTACAGGGTGGGGGGGGGAAGTAACATGGGTGGGAAAGTTAACTACCCAAGGCCATAAGAGTCAGAAGCAAAGTCTAATTTCTTACCAGTATACTCTGCTATTTCCAAACTGTCCAGTATAAAAATACAACCTACCTTCCTCAAAGAGACTTACCTTGGTGACATCACTAGTTGTTTCTGTGGCGATGGCCTCCACCTGATTACTTCTTAGTTGCCAAATCCCTTCCCTATATAATGGAAATGCTCTGAAGCACTGGCACATTCACTCACACACGCCTGTCTTCTGCAAAGGATTTGACAAACTATATATTCTAAAAACTAATCCTATAAAATATATTGTTTTATAAATACTAAATACTTACATAATACTAAATATTCCCCTAAAAGGTCACACTTTCAAAACCAAGCTCTGCTCCACTGCAATAGTGGAAAACTATAAGAAAAATTTTAACTCTGCTTCTATGGATTCTTGCATTTGTCTAAAGGAATCATTAGGTAGCATTTGCTTTCAAGTCGCTATTGAGGAAAATAAATATTTGGGTAATATAGTATTTGCTACTAATATGGCTATAATAAAAAAAGTATTTCTTTTTTTTTCTACATGCTAAACGACTCCATGTAGCCTTTCTGGAAGCCTGCTGCCCTCTTTCTATCAGCCCAGACTATACTCCTGCCAAGAATCCAGCCTCTTATCTCCCTCCTTTCTCCTACTCCCGCACGAGGCCCATTCCTTGCAGTTTCTTCCTATTGTATTATGTTCTCTTGTAGCTGTGTCATCCTGACTGGCTCCTTGTAGTTCTCCTGTTTGTCGGTAAACATATGTATAAGAGGTCCTAATCTCTGGGACCTGTCAACACTACTTATAAATAGTGTGCATTTTAAAGAAATACTTAAATAGAGGGCATTGAGATAAACTGATCATTTTACATTTTCTGGGTAGACTCTGGCTACCTTTACATGTGTCCTTACCAAAAGGAGCCAATGAAGACAAAACACACAGAGAAGATGAAGCAATGTGAACATAGAAGCAAAGATGAAATGGATGCACCTCAAAGTAGCCTTAGGCAGCAAAGACAAAGAGGATCCAGCAACACAGCCTCCAAAAGTACCATGGCTAAGAAACAACCTTGACTTCTTCTCAGTGGTATTGATTTTGAGCTCTGACCTCCAAAACAATAAAATAATATTTTTGTGGTTTTATGACTTCATATTTGAGCTAATTTATTACAGTGGCCATAGGACACTGCCATATTTTCAACAGAATGATCACAAGGGTCAAGGAGCATGAAAACTAACTTACTGAAGAATGCATCACAAAGGCTAAGAAGCCTGTAGTGGGTGTTCATTATAATTAACAATTTGATATAATTCACAGAATAGAGGTTAACTGGGATGACAGC
The DNA here is from genome assembly GCA_004025045.1 of Sigmodon hispidus. Lineage (NCBI taxonomy): Eukaryota > Metazoa > Chordata > Mammalia > Rodentia > Cricetidae > Sigmodon > Sigmodon hispidus. The sequence goes on along the minus strand of PVIH01000100.1, from coordinate 436,373 downwards.
AAAGCTGTAAACCACTCAGCAGTGGATCCCTGGGCTTCTAATAGATCATTCATACCCAGCTGATGGAGTAAAAACACTGGAGCCTATAGAGAAAGCCAATGTGTATATACCAAGTGTACATATCTCCCTGTCTTAGATATGTTTCCCGAAATATTCCTCCCACAGGCCCATCAGTCAAATAAGGATGCTTTTGTCTCTCTCAGTGCATAGCAGAGAATGGAAACTCCCATTGTATAAGCATCATTGTAGGAACAAATAGAACTATGTAGTAGATATACCTCAGAGTACCAAGACATAATCCATATATTCACATGGTATGATGAATCTTAAAGACTAGGGCTGTCTCCAACAGGAAGAGGGAAAAAGAGATCATTGTAGTATCACTTATGTAATTTTACTTGGTGCACTACAAGCACTGTATGTCGTAAATGTCATACTAGAATACCTACAAACAAAAAGGTGCTTATAGGATATTGTCTGTAAAAAGAGGGTAATAAAAGAAAAAATACAGATGCAAAAATATTATAGGAGCTTTTTGAGAACCTGCAGTATTGGATGGATGGTATACAATCAACTAAAGAGTTTAATTCAACCACATGCTTCTACAGCACATATTTTTTAAACCACCCTTAGACATGCTCTGTAGAGATTTTGGAAGAGAGAAGACTTCAATTTGATTGACAGTTCTTCTATCAGTACAGCCTAAGGGATGCTTAGGACTTCCGAAGTGGGTAGTGAAGGAACTATTTCTTCCTGTACATTCACAACCAAGTGCTGCAGCACACTGAGAACTCAAAGAAAGAGGTCTAGTCACCCTACTAGCTGATCCCAGCACTGGCATCCTGTTGTGTGTGCACTTCTCAGCAAGGCTATAGCTACTTCTCTGTTCTGCCCAAGATACCAGCTGCCTCTCTGGGTCCATGGAAAATACTCCTTGTGTTACTTCATTGTGGGCTAAGTTTTATCATGGTTGAAATGGTCACATGCAACTTGTCTAGAGAAGATACTTCTACTCAGTTACTAACATCAGTCCATGCAAAGAAGTACCTGGGCTAAAGATTCTGATATCTAAAAGGATATGGGGACATCTAGATTTATTTCTCCTGGTTTTTAAATATTAGTAGCTATCTTAATCAATGTCTGAAATATACTAGGAAAAAGGCAAATCCTATTTGCATTTCTCAGTTGGTCCTTGAGTCACTGATTAATAAACCATAATTAAGTATTGCTTGTCTTTCCTCAGAAGCTTGTGAGTTTACCCATGTTTATCTCTGTTCCTCTCACTCCTTTACAGTCTACACTCATTTCACGTCAAGAGATTTCCTGACCTTGAGTTTCACTTCACTTTCATTTATAGCCAAATGGGCCTACCAATAGCCACCATGACTGTTGCTTGGGCTGATGTAAGATTCATTCCAAACAGCATGCATCTCAAAAGGCAATCTATAAAGGATGCATAGCTAAGCAGATGCGATGGCAAGACTCAAAAACCTGACTATGTCCTGATTTCCAGAACCTGTGTATATGACCTGATATGGGGGGAAGAGGCTTCAAAGAGGATTGGATAGATTTTTAAATGCAAAAGTAGCTGTCCATATCAGAGAGACGTAGAGGGAAATACTATGTGAAAATGAAAGCTGAAAGGCAGCCTCAATCCAGGGAATGTTGGAAACTACAAGAAGCTGGGAGAAGCAAGACACAGCTTCTCCTTATGATTCTGGAAGAGCAGAGCCCTGCTTTCAGTTTAACTATGGACTTCCGCCCTGCCAGAGCACAAAAGACGGAATTTCCATTGTTTTAAGTGGTGAGTTTGTGATCATTTGTTAGAACTGCCAAAGGAAAAGAACTTAATACAAAGACAGATTTACTACCACCTCATCATCCATTTCCTTGTCCAGTGTCATGTGGAGTCTTGTAAAATGTGACCACAAGGCTAGCTAGACAATCTACCTTAGATGCTCCTTCCTGAAATTAACAATCCCCATGAGATAGATCCTCACTGTCCTAAGAAAAGTCCTCTAATCCTTTATGATTGATTCAGAGTCTTATCCCTCTGAATCAATGTGAGCATCATAATAGACACCAGTAGTCCCATCACTATGAAGGCTGAGACAGAAAACTCATGTTCTATGACAGTCTAGGCTACAACAATTCTCAAAGTCAAACTCCACAAAGTTGATGTTGAATATGAGATATTAGACTTAGTAATTCCATACTAAAGGTTGGAAGGGTAGAAATTGATGAGAATGAACATTTTAAAGCAAAGCCCAAGTGCTGTTATATACATGAAGTTAAAAACCATTAACATGGTGGCTAGAGAGATGACTCAGTGGATAATGTGTTTGTTGTGCAAGTTTTAGGGCTGGAATTTGAATTCCTAGAAGCCATTAAATATGAGGTGGGCATGGGAACCTGCCTATAATTTCTGCTCTGCACTTGGAGAACAGAAGAAGAGCCCTGGAACAAGCTAGCCAGCTAGACTAACTCATACCAGCAAGCTATGATTTCATTAAGGGATACTACCTCACTGATCAAAGTTGAGAATGATCCCAATGTCAAGCTGAACATGTGTACACACACACACACACACACACACACACACACACACACAAGGGGGAAGATGGGACACATGCATTGAACAAAAATAAAAATATTAATGTAGAAAGGGATATATACTGAGTGGATCGAAGTCGTCATCAACATTCAAGGTCATCATTAACATTTTTATTCATCACCATTCTCATCATACAACATGTAGACTATGCTAAGCAACTGGGCTAGGTAACTTGCATGTGTAATCATCATATACACTCTCTTACCACACCTTTTTAATGGGCTGTTCTTATTGTTCTCATTTTTAGAAAGAAGCTGACAAGTTTAAATTCAGAATAGTCTGCTTTTGTACATGTGGTCTCTTGACTTTGTACATACTTTCTTTTCCCTATTCTATGCCTATGTCTCTGAGTCACTTCTATTCATTCTGGAATCAGATAATCATTACATCCTCTAGAGTAGTTCTTTGTACCATCCTCTGTGTCACCCTTTCTCCAGTGCAAATCTTCTGCAAAATTCAACGCCAACCTGCAGGTGTTTGCATCCCAGGGCTATGGCTTGCTAAGAGATATGACTTAATCTCTAGGACCTCAGTTCCTACAATACATAAATTGTTACAAATAATAAGTGAAATGATTCTTACTATATATTAGACATGATTTCTAGCATATAGTGCACAAGTGAAAATATTCACTACTAGTATTATTTAAGAATGATCTAAAACTGAAAGTCAGGCTACATCTATAGATACCCTCAAAAGCTTACAAAGGTAATTAGTAGCAAGATGGATGAATTTTAAGAGCTCAGTCTTCATAAAAGAGTAGAGGAACTCACTTAAACCCAGCTAACATATTGTAATTATGATAGCGGAAGAAGCTTAGGGGACCCTTTGACTAAAGGACCCAGACAAACTGAAGCACTTTGCAAACTCCAACTTTTTAACTTCCTTGAGAAAAAGGTTGAAAGCAAGAACCCATAGCCCCAGTTTATAGATGAAAAAAAAATGGGTCATAGGGGTTATGTGACCAGCCAGAAGTCACGAAGTATCCAGGAGGCTCCATCCTAATGGTCATTTCATCTCCCTGTTAATACTACAAGCTGATAACCTCAGACCAGGAAGTTGTTTGGGTTACAAAAACGTGTTCTTGTGGGAAATGAAGTGAGGTAAATAAACATGAGGTTATGAGAATTTTGGTGAAGTAATACAAATGGTTTTGTCGTGTTCCCACTGAACACTGTCTGGGTGTGCTTTCATTTACTTTAATTCCAATAAAAAGGCTTTAATGAAGATAAGCAATTAAATATCTAAAGAAGTAGCATGGCTTCCTAGTAAACAGGGAGACCAAAATGAACAGACAATGTTTAAATTCCCTGGGGTTATATTATTAGTTAGCAGAGTGGGCTTTACAAAGGTTTTTAGGAGCTTCATCTCCATCTATAAGTTGTAGGTTATAGTCATATATACCATGAGTTACCATCACAGTTATGCAGAGTATTTGACATAGAATAGACACTCCACTAATCTCTGCCATGTTACAACTGAAGCTATTTGGGAGAAACTATAAGTAGAAATCTCTAGCTTAGTGGTAGAATAGTTGTCTAGCACAAATGAGAGTCTAGATTCTACTCCAGAAAGACAGTGAGGCTTGGATGTTAGAGAAATGGTACCCAAAGGAAACACCTACCTTGTGCTCTCATCTCTGTAAACACCACAGAAGAAACTTTATATTGAGAAGATTGGTGGTGGTGATGATAGTGTTGGTGTATGTGGTGTATGTGTGGGGTGTGCTCTATGTGTGTGTGTGTGTGTGTGTGTGTGTATGTGTGTAAATTAACCTCACAAAATTGCCAAACAAATATTACTTTTGCATTGTAGACACAAGGGTTAAAAGCTTTAGATAGGGAAATCACTTCTGTAAAGTGATTAAGGTACAAAGAGAAGACTAAAGACACTTTGAGCAGAAAAGGGGTATGCTTCAGACTGGAATGTGCTCTTGTAGAGAGTGGTCTGGAGAAAGCAAGGAGGTCCAGAACTGAGAAGATTATCAAAGCAGAAGCCCAGCCAAGACATGCAAGACATGGAGATAGAGCCAAAAGGGTTCCATCTAGGAGAAAAAGAAAGCTTTGATCAGTAGAACCAGCAGACCATGTCACAAATGCACTGGTGTGGTAGGTAAAGGATAAGTCAAATATGAATCTCTGCCTTCTTACATAGCCTTGTTCCTTGGGCTCAAAACAGATCAAAAACAGACACAGGACCACAGAAGGTACAGATAGACCATTTTTTGGCTTACTGCCTTGTGAGACTTTCAGGGATATCTAGATAAAATATCAAGGGTGGTTGAAGTGTTGTTTGGAAAGTTCTTCATATAAGGTAAGATTTAAAGTCAAGGATAGGGATAGATCTATTAACTATAGCATTGCATGGACAATAGGTAAGGAATGACACACACGGCATGTGAAAGAGAACAATGCCTTGTGGATCATCAGTATTTGCAGTCTACATGAAGCAAAAGAAGAAGCCAATAACCAAGGAGGGAAAATGAATTTTTCCTTGACTCAGGAACCAGGTGAACACAGTACTATTGACACAAAGGACAAGGAAGTCTAGAAGTGAAAGGTCAAGTCAATGTACTTCACTGCTTTATTTTCATATGAGAATCTGTGGCCCACATAGAGGAAGTAGCTTGTCTAAGATCACACGTAACTTAGTAACCTCAGAAGAACTTTCTAGCAATAGGAACTTTCATCTGTCAGCGAAGTAGACTGTCCTCCAGGTTAAGGATTCCGTACATGGAGGGACATAGAAGTTAGAAAGCATGGTGGATATTAGAGGAGAATGTTGTTGAGGTCTAGGGATATAGCTCATGGGTAGATCACTTGCCTGGCATAGATGAAGCTCTAGGTTTAATCTCCTGACTATGGGGGTAAAATGGTCCAAAGTGTTTGAGTGATGAGTAGGTACAAAAGGAGAGGAGAATCTAGTCCCTCTGCATGCCTCTATAAAATTGCAGAACAAAGGACTCTGGAGATAGAGTTAGAATAATCCATATGTCAGGATTTATGTGAGCCTAGCTATAAAGTTATAGAATAGTCTGCTAGTCATGGTTGGAGTACTTTGCAACTCAAGAACTGTAAATATCATTCATGACTAAAAAATTAAAAACTTACAATGATGATAATGATGAAAATTAGTATATTTAAATACCCTAATTTTCAAAAGTGCAAAAAAAGGGACATACTCTTGCCAATGTACTCTTAATGCCAAGAAAGAGAGAAAATGTATTATTAGTAAGTTTCTACTTGGTTCACTCTATGAGGGTCCACTATACTTCAAAGATGGAAGATTTTATATTTCTAATATTCTATAGATCCAAGATTTGATTCCACATCCCCAGAGCAAGTAACATAAACTTACTATCCCAACCAGAATCTGAAGGCCAGAGTTTTTGGGTATGCATGTGCAGGACAGAGTTCAAAACCTTTTGTAAACATTGCATTCATAACTTCCCCCAGGAGACCAAAGGGTGAAGCAATTGCCCTCAACTTTTGGAAGGAAGCAGAACAAGATAAGGTCCTGAGAGAACACTTAAAACCAGAAAACCCTTTCTAGCACAGAAAAAAATAAAGTGATGGTTTTCTTCTACTAGTATCTGTTACTAAATCTCTGACCTCCATGCTGGATCTCCACTCCCCTCTATCCAAGTCTACCAGCCCAGGCTCCCTATCATTCTCTCTAGCCCAATGTGCCATGCAGGGAGTGCCATGGTGTCTGATATAACGTGTCTCAAATGGTCCTTCATTCATCTGAAGGAAAGACTTACAAGTAGATGAAGATAAATCATATAATGGTATGCAAAATTCAGAAAGAGAATCACACAAGGGGCAGTAACTCGTTTCTTCAACAAGTAGCAATGTGGGGTATGAAGCATAAGGAAATCCAAGAAAAGTGGCAGAGTAAATGAACAGAACAAGAGGAGCAATATGAGATGGCCCAGGGACCTGGCAGAGAAAAGGCACTGGAAAACTGATCTCACTAGTCTCTCTAGCTGTGTGATTGCTGCCACACCGTTCTGAAAGCAGAGCATAGGGACAGTGGCTGAAAGATTAACCAGACTTAGATTTATTTTTTATTTTTATTTTTTTAGATGTGACATTCATTTTATTCATTTAGTTGTTTTCTTTTCCATTATCTCTTTTATTATGAATAAATTCATATATTTTTTATCAGTGTATGTCCTTGTTCAAACTCCCTCCTCCCTCCTGCCCCTCCCAGTCACTCTCTCTTCTCCCCATCTCCTTATCTCCTCCCCAGTAAGGGCAAGAGGTCCCAAGGTCCCAATGTGGCTTAGTTCAGCATCCACTCCAGGCAGATCTACTTTCCTCACCCCAACATCAAGAGTGAGTCAGGTGTTCCTCTGGAGGGAATGAGCTCTAAGGTGCTGGTCCAAGGTACTTCAGATTCCATGCTGTTCAGTGGTTGTGGTTTGCAGCTTGGACATGCTTTGCTTTTTGTTTAAGTCCACTAATGTCTGAGTACATTTCCTGATTATCTTTCTGGGTTTGTGAGATCTCGCTCAGGAGGATATTCTCCAAATCCATCCATTTGCCTGCAAATTTTAGGATATCATTTTTTTAATATTTTTAATATTTTTATTAATGGAATCATATCCATAAGAATTCAAGAGAAACAACCTCACTTGCTGGTAAAAAAATCATTCTGATAGCAACTAAGCAACCTAGGCTAATAAGAACCAATGAGGCTTGGGTTACTGAATGATGGGAAGAAAGGTGCCTATTCAGGAAGCCAAGGTCAAAGTAGGTGGCCACTGAGATAAACTTGTTGGAGATGAAACTACTAAGCATAGACTTCAGCCAGAACAGGACTAGAGGGTTGAACACCTGAGGTGGAACCAAGAAGGTCCAACCTTTACAAGGTCAAATAAAGAAGTAGCAATGCTCTTCTTCAAGTAGCAGTGTCTGCAGGACAGAAAAAAATTATTCAGGGTAATGATAAAATGAGTAAAGGAAAGGGTGCTAAAGCATAAATTCTATATGGGATTTAATGAACACTCAGAGCCAGATACTGGGGGAAGGCTGGAATATCAAAGAGAGAAACAGATCACAGTCAATTCTTATACCCAGCTAACTTCTCAGGGTAAAAGCTATCTTCAAAAGACCTCAGCCTGGCTTGTCACTGCTATGGAATACCTCAATGTCTGCCTATGCCTGCCTTAAATATCTTCTTCGCCCAGTTGTTTGACTTCTGAGTTCAACTCTGCATCGCAATCCTAGAGTTAGGATTAAAGATGTGAGTTACTGCTGTTTTGTTATTCAGCCTTGAACTCATAGAAACATCTCTGACTCACAATTATGGGATTAAAGGTGTGAGTTATCACTCTCTGACCCTCATGGCTTGACTGTGGGTGATTCTATTCTCTGATATTCCAGGCTGATTTTATTAAATATAAAATATATCACCACAGGATGCTAAATTTAGATATGTTCACTACTACATGGCAGATAGCTCAGGGGAAAAGGTAGCATTACATCCGGAAGAATCCATTACAGCCTGAATCCAGCTGGAAAGGAGGAATTCTGTCACTGTGAATTGTACACTGTGGTTGGAGCTGTGAAATGTGGTGGTTCTGTGAGCAAGTCCTTGAGAAAACCTGGGTCTCTCTAAGGAAGAGTATTTTTAATGCATACTATGATACAAAATAGATAACAGAGATGAAAGCTTTGTGAAAGGCCCAGAGAGAAGTAGAAAGTCAACATGAGAGAAATACAGATGCACCTAAGTCATAAATATATAAACCTTCTGTTTAGAAATTTAATCTTAAAGTCAAGATTCACATGATTTTAGCAAAATTTTCATCACACATCTCTATGTAAAAAATAGAAATTTCACCCTTAAAGTATTCATTCTGAACAAAAAGTTTAGAATCACAATCTGTCAAGAAGTAAATAGATAAACAAAATTTGTATCGTCATACAAGGGAATCCCTATACCTACCACAACATGGGTGAACTTGGAAAGTTTTAGGCTAAGTGAAATAATCCAAAAGAAAAAAGAACAGTGTTCTTCCATTCATGCAAAGTATCTAGAATAGGCATACTCAATGCCAGAAACTAGAATATCGTCTTCCCCTAGTGTTGGTTTTGCATGTGAGAAGAGATGCACACCACCAGATGCCACATAGAGTTTACTCAAGAAAGTTACCGAGCAAGTACTGGGGAAGGAAGAGGAGGAGGAAAAAGAGAGACGAGACAGTCATTCACCTGACAGCTTCTTTTAAGAGAACGGGTGGGCACAAATTTATGTAGCCACTCCTGGGCCATGCCTTCTGTAGTGTTCTGCCTGCGCCATCATGGCTTTACCACATGGCAGCTACATACCAGGAATTCTTATTTCACCATGCACCATGTTGGATTTGCCATGTGGCTGCTGCCGGGAAATCCTCATACCTAGTGATCCAAATTTCGATTTCTGCAGTTTTCATTCATTTTCATCAACCTCAGTCTTAAAATACTAAATTAAAAATTATAGAAATAATTAATGCATAAGGTTTAGATAAGTTTTATTATATTGTTATAATTATTTTATTTCATTGCTGGTTATTAAAATCTTACTGTGCCTAATGTATTAATTAAATTTACCGTAGCTATCTACCCTTGAGAAAAAAGTATTGTAAGTTTTTGGCCCAGACTTTTGGGCCTAGCCTTGAGATTCAGATCCACTTGCAGCCCCATAGTACCACAGAGACACTTATATTATGCTGACCTATCTAGGACCCAGGCATATAACTTGCTAATTCTATAGTCTTAAACTAACCCATGATTCTTATCTTGTTAAGTCATGTGCTTTGGTACCTTTTCTCAAAGAAGCATTTTAAATTCTTTCCCCTGCATCTGTTAGCATTATGGTGTCTCTCTGGCTTCTTTGTGGCATCTCTCTCTGCTTTTCCTGTTTCCAGAGTGTTCCCAGTCTAGTAGCTCCACCCATACTTTCTGTCTGCCTTCAGCCAGTCCGCATTTTTAATAAACTAGTACACGGGACAATTATTTGCAATGTAAAAACACAATCCCACTCCAAAAAAAAAAAAAAAGGTAGTATAGTAGGTAGGATTTGATACTAAACCTTTGTGGTTTCAGGTATCCATTATGTAACTTACAGTATGTTTCCTGACAGAGAAAGATACTGTCAGCAGCTTCAAGGGGGACACGAGAAAAATTTACTAAGCATAGAATTTCTCTTAGAGATAATGTTTAGGACAATGGTTACAAACATTATAGAAGTAGTCAGTGCACTAAATAAGAATTTTATAATACATACAATTATAAGGTTTGTACCACATATATATTCCTCTCTCTCTCTCTCTCTCTCTCTCTCTCTCTCTCTCTCTCTCTCTCTCTCACACACACACACACACACACACACACACACACACACAATATCAAGTTAATAGCTAATCTGATTAATGTCCTATAGTGGAAAATTCTAGGAAAAACAAGAAACAGTAATGTCTTCATTTACCATTAGAACTTCACATTAACACTATTAGAACATTAACACTATCAGAAACTCAGCAAATTCCAAACAACATGTTTTTTTTAACAATAAAAATCCATGAGAGAAAAAAAAAAAGATAAACAGGAAACTTAACATTAAAAAGACTCTTAAAAGGCATCCATGGTTTTTGGGGGAGTGTAGTGGGGTTAATAGTTGGGTAATATTTTTTGTCTTATTGGTTGGTTGTTTTGATTTTCCTTTTTCTTATGTTTTGTTTTAGTTTTGATGGATAGAAAGATCGAATATAAAGTTGAGTCTATAGAGAGATGGGGAGGATCTGGAAGTAGCTGGGAAAAAATACAATCAAATATATGAATTTTAAAACAAAAACTCTTAAAATACCTATACAAAACAGTAATTTGAACAACAAAAATAAATCATGAATACTGACTTTATCTTTGACATATTAAAAAGCAGTATTATTAGTTAGTTTTGGTTTGCACTGTTCATGAAGAATGTTTTAATAAAGAATCTTTGTTGGACAAGGTCAATGATGAACAACTAAAAACAAAGTATAGCAAAATATATGTTCAAAAATGTAATGCTGGTGCTCATTATTTTTGTATTCTGACAAAAATATTATATCTTTATTGCTTAAATGATAATTCCTCAGCAATTTTTCCTAATTTTTTATTATGAATAAAGTCACATTTTCTGCCCGTGTATATCCTTGTTGAAGGTCCCTTCCCCTTCCCACCCCTCCAGTCACTTTCTCTTCTCCACATCTCCTTATCTCCTCCCCAGCAAGGGCAGGAGGTCCCAAGGTCCCAATATAGCTTAGTTCAGCATCAACTCCTGGCAGATCCAGTTTCCTCACCCCAACATCAAGATTGAGTCACGGGTTCCTCTAGAGGGCGTGGCATTCATGGTGCCAGTCCAAGGTGTTTCAGATCCCAAGCTGTTCAGTGGTTGTGGTTTGCAGCTTGGACATGCGTGGCTTTTTGCTTTTTTGTTTAGAGTCCAGTAATGAGTGAGTACATCCCCTGCTTATCTTTCTGGGTTTGTGATACCTCGCTCAGGAGGATATCTCCAAATCTATCCATTTGCCTGCAATGGATATTTTAGGATATCATTTTTTCTTACTGCTGAGTAGTACTCCATTGTGCAGATGTACCACAGTGTGTTAATCCAAGCAAAAGAATTTTACTTTCAAATATTGGAAGGCAACTAAGAACACTAACAGTTTCTAAAGACACTACACAGTTTATTAACAGAAGTTGGAGGAACCAAGTTAGAACTGGTCTGGAAGCCTCCTCCCTGAGGACTAACTCTTATAGTATCTAAAGATGCTATACAAGCTGCCAAAGAAGGAAAGCAATCAGTAGTTGTACCTAGATGTGGTGCTTATAAACCACAGCCAGAACCAGCCTGATAATATTTCCCCCAAGGGTGCAATATTGGCAATTATATCTTGGGTGTAATCTATTGCTGTCTACTTGGACCTGCTTAATAGAAGGGAACACATACCTGTTGTTGTAAACCTAACCAGCTTATTCCTAGACCAGTATAATTTCTAACTGCATTCTAAATATTTACCCTACAGATAAATACAGTTCTTACCACCTCTTAAAGAAGCTTCTGTGTGCAGTAGATGGCAACCATTACAGAAATTCATAATTGACCAGGAAGCAGAGAACAACTGATGGTAATGTGGAACATGTACAACATAATCCCTAGACATAAAACCCAGAGAACATTGTGAAAGGGGAACATAAATATTTGTAAGAGCCAGAAGACCAGGACTTCTGCTGTAAGATTGTGCCTTTTATATAGGAAAAGGAAACTGCACCCATGAAATCTCAACAATATGGCTACCTAAAGAAGACTTAAATGATGATACCAGTTGACATGTCAATGTCAATGAGGAAAACCTCACAAGCCCCAGCCTGAGATAGCAATTAATAACTACTGAAAGAAGGAGAGTACATCTTCTTCAGATATGAAACCCCTAATGTGTTATCTGGTTTAGCCCTAAACACACACACACACACACATACTAGCAAAACTCAAAACACTGTATTTGTGTGTGTGGTGTGTGTGTGAGAAACAATAATTAGAGAAGAAGAGATTATAAATTTGAAAGGAAGTGGGGGATGGGAAGAGCTGGTATTGGAAACTGAGTGGTGAAAATCTTGTAGTACTCATATATGAAATTCACAAAGAAGCTTAAAATTACATTTTAAAAAGTAACATTTCAGATAATGGAATTTTATAGTATTGTTTCTTTGAAAACAATGGGATTATGAAAGTTCAGTGTCCTAAGTAAATAAAAACTTAACAATGCAAAATTGTTCATGATTGATCATTGGTGAGGTTCACAAAGCTAATGGGCTAATACAAGTTTACATCATTCTCTCTGTTTGATAAGTCAGACTCCTTCTGGAATAAACAGTTGGTGGGACATGCTCAGATATGCTCTTTTATTGGCCAAAAACAGTCAGAAGATATTTAATGACCACAAAGAAACATGTTTAAACTCAGGAGAGGGAAGAAAACCAAAGGGCAAGGAGGAAATTGTCATGTGGAAAGGATCTGAGGACTAGATGGCCCCAGCTTGAATGAAGGTAAAACAGCAAAGTAAGGCAACTGCTACCAGGGTTAATACTACCTGAAACCAAGATCCCAAAGGATTCTCCTGGCCTATGTGTACTAAGCATCTCTAGGGTGGTGCACTCTACTCTGCACCCCAGAACTTATCAGAGTCATCATTCTGTAAGCCACTACATGCCAGATTCAGCCAGGAGCCTTAGCTAAGGGCACGTAAGGACACAGGGTTGCATGTCCTGGAAGGCAGCTGTTTTAGCTACATAAGGAATTTGCTTCCTAACAACAAGTTGCATGAGGCAACACAACACTTTCAATGCTTTTCACTTCTCTTTCTAGGCACGGAGGAGGAGAATTCATACATCAAAGGAAGTAGCCACAGTTTAGAACTTCTCATACATTTATCTGGCCTTTGAAAACGATGTAAATTTGCATTCCAGACAATAAGGAGCTGACTAACATTTTCAACTGAATCAGCAGTCAGTTGTCTGTGGCTGCCTCTGTCATAATAATACAACACTGTATGGAGACATAAGGACAAATTTACCCCAGAGAAGGAATTGCAGAAGAATAGATAGTGAGTAGCCCTGCTCCTTCCTGACATTGTGTTCTTGAGTGAGAAATTCAGCAACTCTGGGCCTCAGTTTTACTCATCTGTATAATAGGATTATTTGCACTTAGCTCATGAAATTAATATATGGTGGAGGATTTCCTTGAAACAATTACAAGTAATATTTTTTGCTCATTTGCCATGACTCCTGTACAGTCATTTCTGCTGTATGACTTACTTTGAAACATGAACTTGTTCTGACACAATAGATGTATTAGGAAACAATTTGAGCATAATGTAAACTTCATGTTTACTTATGCCATATGTCATTTGCTCCAAACACAAGGTACACCCAGCCACAATGAGCTATGTAAGAACACAGAGAGCACACCACAAATATCTCCAAGCTCCTTCATCTGTAAACAATGGTGTGTGTTATGTGTTACACCCATGCACATCTGGAAGAGCAACCTCCCATCTGATTTCAAGTAAATCTTCTATGACCATATATGATAATTCACAAGATACAGCCCATTTGACTTCTACAGACACAAGTTAATATTATGTGTAAATGTCACAGGGAAGTCCATTGATATGGATTCATAATTATGACATAAATAAAATAATGTTCTTTAGTGCTTACACATCTCCTAGTTTTTAGTACATACAGCTGCTTCTACTTCATTAGGTCTCTAATTTTGTCCTAGATGGTAACTGACGCTATGGTTATATCATGATGGAGTTTCTAAATAATTTTCTTTTTCAAAGGTGTGTGTGTATTTGTGCAGGAGTATGTGCATTTAAAGGAGTACCTACAGAGGCCAGAAGAGGGCATTGGATCTCTGGGAGGTAGAATTATAGGCAGTTGTGAGCAGCCTGGTATGAATGTTTAGAATCAAACTTCCATTCTCTGTGAGAGTAATACATTCTCTTAACTGCCAAGCTACATCTCTAGCCCCTGAATGATTTTTCTTCAGTCTCATTTTCCCAAAAGCCCTATGGCTTTTATTGTGGGATCTAGCACATTACAGTGAGTTTTAGGAACCTAAATGTTGTGCTTTATCAGAACTGGCTACAGTAAGCAATTTATAGAGTTTCAATTTTCCTAGAACCTCAGTGAAATGAATCTATTATTATCCTCTCAATATAGGTGTTCAGAAAGTGACAGCTGCTGTTATTACTAATAATGATGATTAAATAAGTCTAGGATTATAAAATGGGCCTTGTCTGCTACTATGACACTTTTTCTTATTGGCATCCAAGCAGTTAAATCAAATGACAGCTTTTGGAGGAAAGTATAATTCCATCAACTTCTTATTGTCTCTAATCCTGGAACCCTCTAGGGACACCAGAAGCCTTAGTGAACCAGCACTCTGTCATCCTTCTGCTAGTGAAGTCCAGCAGCCGAGGGTTGGCCTTTCTCTCATGATAAGTTTTGGGAGGTATCTTACAATCTTCCTTCTGTCTGTGACTCAGAACCTTCATTACAAGGTCAATTGATTGGTGAGCTAAGTAATTTTAATATAGGTCAGCCAAATACCTTCCATGAAACCTGCTTGCTTACTTGTGTTAGTTTCACACACACACTACCAGATGCTACACAAGAGTTTATTTCAAAGAGTTATCAAGAGGCGGGTACCCGGAGAAGGGTGGGGGAGGGAGAGAGAGGGAGAGAAGAAAGAAGAGAAAGGGGACTGTCTCGTGGCATTTCTTTTTAAGAGAAAATGTGGACACGGATCCATGTAGCCACTCCTAGGGGCATGCTCTCCATACTTGGGCACCATGTTGGCTTTACCATGTGGCCACTACAAGCCAGGAATTCTTATTTCACCCAGCATCACGTTGGGTCCACCACGTGGCATGCCAGGAATACTTTCAACTTGTGTTCCAGAAAGCTCAAACTAAGTCATTAGAAACTTTGCTGTGGATAAAGCCATGCTCTGGATAGTCTTTCAGTTCCCTATAGATCTGTGCCTTGACTTCTGTAGACCTCTACTGCAGAATATTTAGAAAGTGAGGGCTTTCTTGAGAGGAGAAGCTAAGAAGTTAGAGGATCGCCTACTCAAAAATTACACAGTAGGTGGATGACTCTCTCCCATGTTAGCTGCAATTCCAGGTACTGGAGGTTGAGGAGAAGGCAACACAGACAACCGGCCACCACCCACATTAAGTGTATGGTTTAATAGGCTAATGAAAGTAAACTACCATGATCTGTATACTAAGACCCGTGTCTTCAAATTAAACTTGGATAAAGGTGCCCACAATTTATCTCTTCACTCAAATGTCTAAGGTAAAAATTTCCCTGTCAATTCCCCCTATTCTTTATTCTTCACCTAGAATCATTTTTTGACATTCTTAAAACCTGTTTTCTAATCTCCACATGAGGACCATGTCAGAAGGTTGCTGTGCAAACCACTGCATACATAAGCATTCATTGCAGTGGCATCTAACTTTAAAAGCACATTGGTATCTCTCCAGTTAGTCCGGCCTTCAAAGCTGCAACAGATAAATATGATACACTATGAAGACCTACTATTATATCAGGGGAACCTTACTGCATTGCCAGCCCACATGGATTGAGGTTCAGACCAGAAAGGTAGATCTCTCTCCCTGAGTATATTTGAAAGTCTTGCTGTGAGAAATCTTGACCATTCTGTAACCTGTGAAGCCTTAGGGAGTCTATGGGGCCCTGGATATAATGAAAACTGTCTACTTACATCTATATAAATAGAGGGTACTCAAGCCACCTACTCTTCTCTTCATCTGGGTCATCTTTAACCTTATTGAATAGTTATTTTTAATCCACTCTCTGGCCATGCAACATAAACAATCAGTTGCTGGCTTCTTTGTGCCAAGAACTGAAGAGAAAATAATTCTGATATCAATAAAGTTCAAAAAGATTTTTTGAGAAATGGGTCTCATGTAGCCCAGACAAGTCCTGAACTTGTTCTATAGTAGAGGATGACATTGAATATCTGATCTTCCGATTTCAACTTCCTACATTATAAGATTAATATCATGAATCATTGTGCCAAGTTGATACAGTGCTAGGGAACAAATTCCAGTAATTTGTAGATGATAGGCAAGAATTCAACCAGCCTTGCTACATCACCAGGTCCTACAAAACTTTTTCGTTATCAAATAAAACAATACATTTAACTTTCAGCATTGTCAAGAAATAAATTGTGAATGGCCAATGAAATTTAAGATCAAAACTTATAGCAATGGCCACAGCTTTAAGTTTAGATCCAAACAGATCAAATGTCAGACAGTGTCAAGACGTAGTATATGGTTGTGTCCTAAGCCATGCTGTATAAAGAAAGTGAATAGTTCAGGGAGTGTATCTCAGTAGCAAAGTGCTTCTTTAACGTGCAAAAAGGCCGTGTGTTCTATTTCTAGGACTGCATGAAAACAAATGAACAAAATAAAAAGGTATGAGTACATGGCATATGAAGATAACTTGCTCTTTTCTGGCTTCTACACTCATTGGAAATGAGAATTATTATTGTCAGTTCCAGATTCTGTGACCGCTTGAAATTGTACCAACCTTAATCAGAGAAGTTCCTAACCCCAGCAGAAGACAGTTAGTAAAGAAACTCAAAACTGTACTAAGTGTAGAGAGTAAAGATGATGGAGTGCTCAGCCATAAATGTTATAGCTACACTGTTACCTCTGGGTCTAGGGGAACACTGAAAAATAAGCAGTGAAAAGAACATGAAAGCCAGGGTATGAGAATACATGATACATAAGACAAAAGATGTCTTTTGGGTATGACATAGCCATTGCATGCATGAACTCATTGTAGCTGAGGTTATTTGAAAAAATAACACAAATATTAAACCTGTCAACATTTTATTATGGATAAGCAAGGAGTCCTGAGGTCTTGTCTCACTCTAAGGGACTACTGGCAATTAATGCTTGTTGTAGGAGAGGGAGGGGTGTTATTTTTTTCAGTGGTGTGACCACCGATAAGTTGATCTTGATTACAATAAGTAAGCTCCCAACCATGCTTCACAAGAAACTCTAGTTAATCTCAATAGTTCACATGCAAAACAGAGATGAGAGAATGGGTTCCAGCAGGAACAGGGTAGGACAGAAGAATGAGATGTGAAAATGACTAAAATTACTTACGTAAATATATGAAATAATCAAACTAAGATTTTTTAAAGAATCATGATTGTCAGCTTCCTTACAGAAAAAGATGCATAGATGAAAAGTATTAATCCTATCCCTTTACTAGGTTATTCTTCTGTAACTCATAGATACAATACAAAATGTTAAAAATTTGTATGCATCAAAATAGTATTGAGTAAACATTATGAGTTTTAATAAATGTCTATTTCCCTCTTTTCCACTTATAGTAACATAGAAAATCAAGATATGGTTCACTTTGATATTGTTTTCTATTTTATTATCTCATTTATTATGTCCTGATCACAGTTTCCCCTCTCTCTTCTCCTCCCAGGCTCTCCCCCTACATTCCTTCTTTCCCAGAATAAAGAACAGGCCTCCCAGGAATATTAACTTAACACAGTATAACAAATTGCAATAAGATTAGGCACATGCCTTCATATCAAGGCTGGATGAGGCAACCCAGTAGGAGGAAAGGGGTCCCAAGAGCAGGCAAAAGAGTCAGACACAGCCCCCACTTCCACTGTTAGGAATCGCACCAGAACACCAATAGCATAACTATAACATATATGCAGATGACCTGGCTCAGACCCATATGGGTTCCCTGATTGTCACTTCAGTCTCTGAGTCCTGCTTAGTTAATTCTGTGGTGTCCTCCACCCCTCTGGCTCCTATAATTCTTTCTCTCCATATTCCACAAGGCTTCCTAAGATTCACCTAATGCTTGGCTGTGAGTCTTTGCATCTGTCCCCATCATTTACAGAATAAAGCTTCTCTGATCATGACTGGGCTTGGCTCCAGTCTATGAGTAGAGCAGAATATCATTAGGAATCACTCTTTAACTTTTTTTTTCTTTTTTTCTTTCTTTTTTTTCTCAGTCATGTTTGTTTCTATGATGCATCTCTGGGCTACCCAAACTCTGGTTTCTGGCCATCCAGGTAGTGTCGAATGCCTCTTGTGGTATGGACCTCAAGTTGGACCAGTCATTGGTTGGCCACTTCCACAAGTGCTGGACCACTGTTCCTGCAACACATCTTACAGACAAAGCAAACTTTAGGGCAAGGGCTTGTGGCTGAGTTGCTGTTCCAGCCCCATTATGAAAGCCTGGAGTGGTTACAGAAGATTGACTGTTTGGGCTCCATACCCCCATTACTAGGAGGCTTTGCTAGGGTCACCCTCATAGATTACAGGGAGTTTCATAAACTAGGTTTTGACACAGTCCTCAAAATGTCCCCCAGTTCCAGTCATCTTTCCCAGTACTCTCTCTCCATCTTCCTACATTCTTTCTCTTCCTATCCTCTCCATCCTTGAAATCCATTCTGTTATCCCCTTCCTGAGGAGATTCATGCATTCCCCTTTAAGATCCCTTTTGTCACTTGGCTTCTCTGGGTCTGTGGGTTGTAGCATGATTATCCTTTATTTAACAGCTAATATACAATTATAAGTTAATACATACCATGTTTGACTTTCTGGGTTACCTCACTCAGGTATTGAATGAAGTATTGAATAACTCAGCTGTTAAAAATTACATCATGAAATTTAAAAAACTGTTTTAGCCTATGTAGAGCGCCATAAAAATAAATAAGAAATCAAAAGACAGACAAATAAAAAAAATAAAGTTAATCAGTCTCCATCTGATCCCCCCTCCCAAAAAAAAAGACATATAAAAAATACAAGTGAGCCACGGGCTGGGCCACGTGGCAAACAAATAAATTTAAAAAAAATAAATTAAATTAAAATAAACAAACTAATAATATACATAAAACATGAGCCAAACAATATAAAGTTAATATAAATATCGAATTAATTTCTTTAAAAGACAAAAGCCGCTACAGACCAAATACAAAACCTCTGGGCCCAAACGGGCCCAAAAAACTTTCTACAACAACAGGCAAATAAAAGAAACTAGATAAAAATTACCTTGAAATTTTCCAACAAACATGAGTTCCCTGGGTAAAAAGATACAGCCTACTTTCTGATATGTCGCTGGTGGCCATGATGGTTTCAGGAGTTTAGAGTCCAACACAGAAAGCTGCCATTTTAACCTGAACTCAGTAACAAGCACAGAAGAAAAATTCAATAAATAACTACACAGACTGAATTAAGTATATGAAACTCATATCTGCTTCTCCTGAGTGCTTCTGTGTCCCTACTACAATGCCCCTGCATGAGGATTTCACAGGGTCCTTCCTGACTCATCTCTTAATCTACTTCCTCCTACTTCATTCCCAGTGGTTCATCTGCCCCCATTAAAGCACAGCTGTGCCAAATTAAACAAATCTTAATCATACAGGACTCCCTGCCTTTGAACTCACCAACCTGAGGGTAAGGCCCATCTGATTTGAAACTCCACCCAAATAGCCACCTCCTCTCTGGCAGTTTCCCGCCCAACAGTGTATGCTAAGCACATTCCTCTGTGTCACCCCAAAGCACAAGGAGTATGGCCTGCTTTTAGGCATGACTCATACTCTACCACTGATGATTTCCCTGCTGCCTTTGCAAGTAGGCTGTAAGATCTCTGAGGACAAGCACCATGTAACACGCATCTTTGCATCATTTTGTATCTGATAGGAAGCTTCAACTGAAAGTAATAGAATATGAAACCAGGACCTTGTGTAATTGAACTTCATTATCTCGTAAGAGGGCTCAGGGTGCATTGACCTCAGGACTGCTCAATTCAACACTACAACACACCTCAAGTTCCCATTGTTTTACTCTATCCTTCCTCATTTCTTTTCCTGGGGTTGCAGCATAGTAAAACCTCACATGTAGACCCAGTGGCAGCAAAGGAAATGTATGGGAAATGGGGACGTGCTTTCTCCTGTGTTTCTCTTTGTTCCTGAAGAATACTCTTCCAGACATTCAAGCTGGTTTCCCTCACACAGTCTGGAAGTGTATCCAAGATTCAGACATCAAATGTCCCTTGGCAAGGAGAATGAAACTCTTAACACCTGAGACTAATTCTACTTATTTCCCTGACAAACAAGACTTCAGAACAGAGTAAATGTAATCTGGGTTCTGCATATGGGTAAGAGAAGAGTAGCCCTGAGTAGAGCTACAAAGATGGACCCTAAAATGAAACTGTCTTAAACTTGAATCCAGGACAGCTAGTCACTAGCTGAGTAGACTTCAGAGTGTTCAGTTTCATCTCCAATTTCTTTACCTGTTTAATGGGAATAACTATGTCTACATCATAGGGTTGTAGCAGATTTAATGGAATCAAACTTAATTCCTATCAGCAAAGAAACTTGTACAATAAGATACTTAATGAATGTAAATTGAATCATGCTAACCTTCTTGTTGACTTTGAATTGGTAGTCTCCAAATTCAACCCCATGACAGCCCGAAAGTCTCACCACTGCTCATACCCTTTCAACACTCCCTCAAGTAGGCAGCATCTCCCCGCCTAGAAAAGGCCCAGGGCTTCCACGTAGAAGGAAAACAAAGAAAAAGATAACGAGTGACAGCTTTGACAAGCTGTTCCTTTTGAAGGTGCTTAATCATAGACAAGTCAAACTGAGTGGCAGACGCAGATGACATGCTTGGGATAAGTAAATATACTTTGGCCTCCTGATATTCCAATCTAGCATTAGAAAAAGAAATAGTACTCAGGAGTCAAAAAAAAAAAGGAGTAAGTGGAGGTCACTAAACAATGCAAAAGTCTCTCTCATCTCTTGTCTGCAACCAAGGGAGAGGTTACCCTCTCTACAAAGAAGAAAAGCAACCCTGTTCCTACAAGGTCTGACCCAAAAGGCACCCAAGTCATGTGTACCTACTTCTTTGATAAAGGGGACTGGTTTTAGCAACATCATCCTGTACCCTCTGCGCACTGTGTTAAAGTCCTTAGCAATGAAGATGCTGTCTGAGCACTTTAAGCAATCATAACTCTATTCTGGAAGGAGCAGGAATAGAAACAATGTGGGTCACAGACAAGCTCTGCTGTTTCTTTCTCAAATATCTTCCAAAGAAGAAGCTGACCTAAAGATAGCCTCATTCTAGTCTTCTAGCTCCTGTACAGTGGCTTGTATCTGCCAACCTGGCTCAAATCCTATTCATGTGATCTTAGGTAAGTTATGAAACAAATTTGAGCATCAGCAACAATGGAGATCTTAACATAAGTTAGTTTCATCTTTTTACCCTTTAGTTATCTTTATACCTTTCATGATCACCCTCAGATGGGTGACTAATACAGTGATAGCTGAATGAAGTATCAGCCTCCTGAGGACTTTAATAGTATGAAGAGTGTACAGAGTCATATTGATAAAACAAAGGGGAAGAGACACATATAACCTAAGTGATTTTCCCATCATACCTTGTAGGGACAACCTTGCTTTTCTTCTATGTAGAGGAGGTAAACTTGCCTGGCAGTAACTTTGTTGCAGACAAGAGCTAAGATTCTTCTTGACTGTTTAAACCTGAAGTAACTTCCCAAGTAAAATATAGCTATATGTCAGAGAACAGTGTTTGCTCTTCATGCAACCTTTCAACAATGCCTAAAATGATCTTTGCCTCTGAGTATTGTTATTTTGCACACCCCTTGCTACCACAAGATCTACCTCCATAATTTTATTGATATTTTAAAGTATTAATTGCCTCTTCCTACGATACTTTTTTGGTGCCATGCAGTGGATAGAAATAGACCTCTGTCCACCAGTATGCAAGATCATGCCACATCTACAGCCTATAGAATGCAAGCGGAGCACTCTGCCACAACGATGAAGGAAGAACAAATATCATGTGGTTTTGCCAAATCACGTTCCTTGTAACACAGTATGCCAGCAACCATGGTGTCCTTTCTGAAAAGACACAAAGAAGAATGAAATTGTTGCACCCAACAAAGACCATGAATATCATTCTCCTTAGATATTGATGTAACCACCTGGCTGTTATTACAATTATGTATCCTGAAAACATAACTGTATGAAGTGTAGAAGAAGATTATCACTCCATTTTACAGATCAGGAAGCTGCCTCCATGATGCACTGGAAGCTACCATGAAGAGAAAAGACAGCCAAGTCTACATCATGTGACCTTTCTTCTGAAGTCCTATACAGACTGTATTACATATTTTACGAGTGGTTTCTTGATAGGACACCTGATAATTCTGATTTTCATTACTTCCATTTATTTTCTCATTTTATTACACCTTTCAAACATCCCTAAAGGAAAAAAGTCACGTTGACTTTTTCATGTTTTATCTTCAGATCTTAGCATACATTAGAATGTGTGCTAAGATCATTTATTTGATTAATAAATAAATGAATAAATGAATGGGTAAACCTATTAGCTCTTCTACAGGTATTTTTTTTCGTCTGCCTTCATAATAAGGAAACAGAAGAACCACACAAAGAATTAGAAACTATCAACCCAATTCTCTCTTCTAATAACCTCAGAAGCTACATCCATAAAGTCTCACCAATAGCACTGTCCAAATGGGAACTGAACAGGACTGAACCAATGGGGATACCAAACTGTACAGGGAGAAAACCATGACTTCTCAACCCTCCATGAAGAACTATGGGCAAGTAAGGAAAGCTAGGAACATTTGAGTGTCCAATGCCAAACAATCAGCCCTGAAAAACAATGCATACAGGAACATTATATGGATGGAACAGCTTATACTTAGAAATATATATGTATACATCTATGTATATAATAATGATTAGTGTATGTATATAAAGATGCCAGAAGTCTTAAGGAGAATGTATAGTATGGTTTGGAAGAAGGAAAGGGAAGGTGGAAATGTAACTATATTATAATCTCAAAAATATTTCAGAAAGGTAAATTAGTCTCAGTGACCAAGCTCTAATTAGAAAAATTTAACAGAAAACACCCTTACTGCCTGAAGTGTTTACTTGCTCTCCCACAGCCCATAAATCTCACACTACGTAAGGATCTATAACTTAAAAACTGATCTGCACAGCTTTGCCATTGTCATGTCAGTCAGGTGCATCCCTAACCTGTGCCTACACCTTCTTGGCTACACATTTCTCTTGACATCTACAACCCTCCACCCTTCCACCTAATCCAGAGCCCAAGCAATTATTCACATTCTTCCTCAGACCCTAAACCTTGTTATTCACCAAGGCCAAGGGACATGTACGATTTCTCTTCTCCTCTCTCGTTCTTTGCCTTGGGTTCCAGATGGACTTCATCTTTCACCTAAACCTCAGCAGAATTCTCTCCATCTCCACACCCTGGCTTCCCTTAACACTTTACATATTGCTACTGTGTGAGTTGGAAAGGGTTTTGAAAGTAAGCAAACCACAAAAGCATAGACACACACACCCAAATAAACAAACATGTCACCTTCCTGCTTCAAAGGGGGAAGGACAACTGATGTTATCTGGCCCCGTGTTTCTTGAACTTGTATAGTTACACAAATCACTTCTTGGTACTTCTTAAAGATACAGTTACTGTAGGAGCTAGTGAGAGCTCATGGACTGTAGACTGACAGCTAGGGAGCCTGCGTGGGACTGACCTAGGCCTTCTGCATGAGGGTGACAGTTGTGTAACTTGGACTGTTTGTGGGGCCCCTAGCAGTGAGACCAGGCCCTGTCCCTGGTGCATGAGCTGGCTTTTTGGAACCTATTCCCTCTTGTGGGATGCCATCCTCAGCCTTGATACAGGGGGGGAGGAGCTTGGTCCTGCCTCACCTTGATATGTCATGCTTTGTTGACTGCCATGGGAGGCCTTACTCTTTCTGAAGAGTGGGGGTGCAGACAGAAAGGAGGTGCAGGGAGGGAATGGGATGAGAGAGAAACTGTGGTTGGTATGCAAACAAAAAAGAGAGAGAGAAAGACAGAAAAGAAGAAAAACAGAGGTCCCGACACTACCATCAACTTACTAAGAATCTTTTAGGAAGGGGCCTAGGAATCTCTTTTATACAGCATCCTTAGATAGTGTTATCATTTGATAAGCTAAGGAAATAGTTAATATATTTTTTAAAAAAGATTAAGCTATGAGTAAAACAAAAAACAAACTCTAAAATAAGACATAATGGCATATTGTCATGTCAGAGAATTGGGCTCCACATTGTTCAGTGTCTTTGGCCAGGGTGTCATTACCCAGGATGGCAGTCTAAACATTCCTATCTTGTGATACAAAGACCAAAGACTGCATGAGATCTGAGTCTTTCTGAGAGTTCCCAGAAGGGCTACATGATTCATCGAAGATGAATCAATGAGAGCAAACCACATTGTCTCAGAGTTGGTCACATAGCCACATACATCTGTTAGAGAGACTGAGGAATTAGGTGTTCATATTCCTATCAGACAAAGTGGACAGATTAGTACTGAAGAATAGCTACTAAGCCCAACACTTCTGTTATCAGAAAAATAATCTGATGACCAAGAAAGTTAGGTATCTCACCCAAGATCACAGAGATAATTAACATCCAAAGATATGCTATAATTTATTTACATTCTTTTCAAAAGAAGAAATCACTAGACAGACTTTGGTGCTGATGGCTCACACAGGGTTGTTGATATGTCTCCCAGAGGAGCGACAGAGCTGCATTGGCATTTCTAGCTGTGCCTTTAGGCTTCCTAGACATATCTGTGAACTAAGAAGATCAACTGCTGCAAGGTGGTGATGGCACAATGTTTGCATGAAGGAAAGGTGGTGACCTGAAGCAGGAGGAGTTCTCAGATCTGAGACCTTCGATTTATTTCCTCCATATTCCTACTTTTTGTTTGTTTTTTTTGTTATGAATAAAGTCATATTTTTTTAATCCATGTATACCCTTGTTCAAACTCCCTTCCCCCTCCCGCCCCTTCCAGTCACTCTCTCTTCTCCATATCACTTTTTTATTCATTTTACATACAAACCACAAATCGCCTCTCATCCCTCCTCCAGTTTCCCCTCTCAGTCTTTGCCCCATCCCCCACCCATGCCCCATCTTTTCTTCCAAAGAGGTAAGGCCTCCCATTGGGAGTCAGCAAAACCTGGTATATTTAGTTGGGGCAGATCTAAGCCCACCCCACCCCATCCACTGTGTCAAGGCTGAGCAAGGTGTTCCTCCATAGGCAATGATGGGCTGAAAAAGCCAGTTTGTGCATCAGGGAGTGTGCCTGATCCCACAGCCAGGGCCCCTTAAAGAGACCAACCTACACAACTGTCTCCCATATTCAAAGGGAGACATGTTCAGTCTCATGTTCTGTTCCATGCAGGCTCTACAACTGTCTAGACTTCGTGAATTCCCACCAGCCTGGTTCAATTATTTCTGTAGATTTCCCCACATGATCTTGACACGCCCCCCCCCGCCCCCCCTGTCCAGCA
>PVIH01000100.1:386813-410642 GCA_004025045.1 Sigmodon hispidus | reverse complement strand
ATCTGACGAGAACACACTGGCTCCCTCGCTCAGTGTCTCTGCTGAACTATGCTGTTATCATTCGCTCATGGCCTCAACTAATCCTCTAGCTGTTCAACAAACTTCTTCAGGACCTCCTTTGTTCCTGATGCCATAGAATATTGGTAATACACACACAAAAAAAAAAAATGAAGCACAGACTAAGTTTTAAAGGCTTGTCCACCTAATGCTTGTAGGTGAGGAAGACAATTATAATAAAACCCCAACTCTCCTGCACTGACAAGTCTCTCAGACCTGAAGCCCAGGCTTTATTAGTCATTGTATGATTTTGGGAAAACCCAATGCCACTGTATTTTTCTTTCATTGGTAAAAGAAAGCTGATGACCTCTTTTGTGGGTCATCGGTGATAATTAGCAGGACTATCCATGTATACATAGTGGGACATAGAATATGACAATTGATCTTCCTGTAAGTGCTTCATAAACCTATGCATGAAGTACATAAGCAAATGAGCACAGTAAAATGTGTCTCTGACTTGAAGAAAATCAAAGAAACAGTGAGGCTGAAAGAATCAAAACCAATGGCTAAACTATAAGGACATTGTCTTCAGGAACAGCATGACCACAAGTAAAAAGCACAGGCTGTTTCCATGGCTACCAGAACTCTATGTAACTGGAGCAAAGATGCAAGGCACACAACAGTGGAGAAGGAGACAGGTAGTTCAATAGCTCCTCACCGGCTGGGAATACAGAGCATGACCTACAGAGGGTGAACTAATATTTACAAGTGATTTTCTCACATAACAGCAAGTACGAAAGTAAGGCATCAAAAGAAACCCAAAAAACAAACTTGTGATTTGACTGTAGAAGGGCTGCTTAGCAGAAATTTGTGGTGGCCATAGTGCATCTGTGGGCATTAGCTATGACCTACTGTGCTTTCTTCATCTGTAGCTGAGCCAAACCTGGCTTGAGGAGCTTTAGATTTTATCTTTTATGTTTCTTGTATTTGAGAGAAAAGAGGTTTTATTACTGTATTTTTTTAAGCTATCCTGAATGTTTTGCTTTTTTATATAGAATTTGATATTGATTTTCAAAAAACAATGAAAAAATAGACAAAAAAAAAAAAAAGAAAGTAAGGCATCTAGCTTTGCCTGAGCAGCACCGTTTTATCACTACTCCAAATCAGTGTTTTGTAATTTCCTTCATCTTTCCCGCATGGTTACAGAATGGCTGCCGTAGCTCCACGCAGCACATTTTCATATAACTGTGTCACAGTCAGGAAAAACCAGATAAATGAGAAAGCAAAAGAAAATTTCTTTCTGGCATTTTATCAGGGAAAGATATCTTTTCTTTTGCTACAAGTCTGTAGGCAATCTACTGGCTAAAAGTGAGTCATCTGCTCACTATAGCAACCAATTAAATTTAAATTTTGTTCTTATGTTTTGCCTATTTTTATTATTGTTACATATAAACATACGTACAAATATAACTAGTTATTCCTTTTCCTGTTACTTGTGTGTACATGTGATTAAGTGATATTGGACTTCCAGTTAAGGGGCTCATCCCTGGGAAAGACTGAGTCCCCCTTTCTCAGAAACCATTAATTGCCTTTAACTCTTCATTTAGAGAAAGGACTTTGTGACATTTTTCCCCATTCACACTGGCATATCAACCGGTATTCTCATTGTATTGATCTTTGTAGGCCACCTTAATATTGAGATTTCATGGTTTTGTCTTCCTTGTCATATACAGAACAATTATCTTGCAACAAACATTGTGGTCTTCTGACTCTTACAAACTTTTCCCGCTTCTGTAGGGTTCCTGAGCAATAAGTGTAGAAATTGTGTTGTAGTTGTACCGGGTTGTGTGGGAACCCCATCTTCAGTTATTTTTCTATAACCACATGATTATTGATAAAAGTATCCAGAGTAAACAATAAATACCTTTAGAGAAACTGGGTATTTGCATGTGGAAGAATACAATCAGCTCTTGTTGCGTGTCACTTACAAAAGTTAAAATGAATTAAAGTACTGTCTAATGTTACAGAACACATAGAGAAAAATGCAGGGACCATGCTCCAAGGCAGTAGTCTATACAGTGACTCTCTTGCTTTAACCCTGAAGGCACAAGTTAGCTTAAAATGTGAGCAAAGGCTGGAGAGTTGGCTCAGAGTTAAAGAGCACTGGCTGCTCTTTCAGGGACCCAAGTTTGATTTCCAGCATCCCCATGGTGTCAAATTACTGTCTCTACCTCCAGTCCCAGAAGATCAAATCCTCTCTTCGGCTTCTGCAGGTACCAGGCATTAACAACAACATATGGAGGCAAAACACCTATATACATAAAAGTAAATATTTTTTAATTTTTAAATATTTATTTTCTTTGTTGAGATTATAATTTTGTAATTCTACCATTCCTATTCCTCCTTCCAAACCCTCCATGGGCCCTTTCTTGTTCTCTTTCAAAATTGTTCCCTCTCTTTCCATTGTTTTACATACACATTATGTATATGCATACACCTATATAGTCCTAAATGCATAAATGCAACCTGCTCAGTTTGTATAACATTCCTTGCTTGTATGCTTTCAGGGCTGACCATTTCGTATTGGAGAAGCAGTTGGTCTGTTCTGCCCTGGGAAAGACTGTTTCTGCCGTGCTCGGCTTTCTTCAGTTGTCTGTGGTTCTTTGTGCAGGGTTGAAGCCTCTTGGGCTAATTTAGCAGAGGGAATGATGTCAAGTCAAAAACATTTACATAGCAAAGAGAACTATCTTCTGGATAAAGGATCATCCCAAAATGCTAGAAAATATTTACCGACATGTTATCTAAAAACATGTTACTCACCACAACATTGGGAGTATAACTTAGTAATACAACAAACTCCCACTAGAAAATAAGGAAAGGACCTGAGAGAAAGTTTCTCTAGAAAATACAAATTGCCAATATGTATCTATAAAAGTACTCAGTAGTATTGATTATTGTTAAAACTTAGAGATAAGTTGTATAATTGTCTTGGCCATTATTTCATTGCTGTGAAGAGACACCATACCACAACTATGACAACTTCTATAAAAAAGAAAATATTATTTGAAGCGTGCTTATAGTTTCAGAGGTTTAGTCCATTAACACCATGGTGCATAGCATGTGGCAGCATGCACACGGGCCTGGTGCTGGAAAAGTAGCTGAGAATACTATATCTAGATCCACAGGCATCAAGAATAAAGAGCCACTAGGCCTGACTTGGGTTTTCAAAAACATTAAAGCCCACCTCTATGTTAAAGACATTCACCAACAAGGCCACATCTTCTAATCTGCTCAAATAGTGACACTATCAGGTGACTAAGATGTCACATCTATGAGTCGCTGGAGTCCATTCTCATTCATCCTCATAATAATGCAAAATTCGTTTAGTCTAACTTCAAAAATCCTTATAGTCTATCACTCTCTTCACACTATTTAAAAGTCAAGAGTAAAAAAAAAAATCTCTTCATGGCAATCTCTGAAATGTAATCCCCTACAAAATAAAAATCAAAAAGTAGATCACTAATTTTCAACATATAAGGGCACAAAATATACATTACCCTTCTAAAAGGCTGGGAAGGAAGCATGGTAAGGGAATATTAGACCAAAACAAGACTAAAAACCAACAGGAAAAACTCCAAACTCTGCACCCCATATCTAATGTCGAAACACTCTTAAGATCTCCAAATCTTTTCAGCTTTGTTGACTGCAAAATACTTGTCTTTCTTGGGCTGGTTCTCAGCTTTT
Source organism: Sigmodon hispidus (assembly GCA_004025045.1). Taxonomy (NCBI): domain Eukaryota; kingdom Metazoa; phylum Chordata; class Mammalia; order Rodentia; family Cricetidae; genus Sigmodon; species Sigmodon hispidus. Next base: position 406,901 of record PVIH01000100.1, on the reverse strand, counting down.
CTCAGCAGACTGGCATCCCCAGCATCTTGGGATCTCCAAGACAATCCAGGCTTTACTTTCATAGTTTCATGCAATAGCCTCTCTGAGCAGAGATACCTCTGACATATACATGGCTTCAGTGGCTTTCCTTAGCTGCAGAGGAAGATTCCACAGCCCTTTCTTGTATCTTTGAGTCTAAAGCCAGAAACACATGGTCAAAGCTGCAACTTCCTTGGACTGGAACTTGGTCCTCTACTTCAGTTACATATACATCAGCTTTCTATTTATAATGTTTTCTTTTGCTTTTTAAGCTTTTCTTTAATTCCTCTTCATAAGTTAGAAATTCAGCTGGGTGGGGTCTTTCCCTGAGGTTACAACCCTCTTTATTTTATTTAGTATCTGGTTTTTCTTTACACTGTTTATTTCCTTCAGCAGTAGACTTGGCTCTATTTTATATTTTCTAGTACTTCTTTTTACTGCAAACTACACATTTTGTATTTTTCCTTTCTCACCTTACTTTTTTTCTTTATAGATTCACATAAAAGTGACCACTAATAAGCACAAGACAGTTAATACTGGGATGTCTTAAAATCTTCTCTACCAATGCCATGAATTTAAAAAAAACTCTTCAATTTAGCCTCAGGCAAATTCTCTGAATGAGACCAGAAAGAAACCATATTCTTTGCTAAAATATCACAAGAATGGTCTCTAGGCCACATACTAATATCCATTCTTCCTGTCTAAAACTTTTTGAGCCATGTCTTAACAGTTCAAATTACCCTTAGCACTGTCTTCCATAGTTATACTAGGATGACCCATTAAGTCCCAATTAAAGTGTCCAACAACTTTCATAGTCCAAAGTCCCAAAGTCTTCTACATTTCTCTAACAATCAACATGCTCAAGCCTATTACAACAATAGCCTACTCCCTGGTACCAACTTCTGTCTTGGTCACTGCTATATTGCTGTGAAAAGACATCATGACCACAACTCTTACAAAGAAAAATATTTAATTGAGGCTTGTTTACTATTTTATAGCTTTAATTCATTATTACCATAGGGGTGATACATGGCAACGTGCAGGCAGACATTGTGTTGGAGTAGTTGAGAATTCTGTATGTGGATGCACAGGAATCAGGAAGAGAGCCAGAGGATCTAGCTTGAGCTTTTGAAAACCTTAAAGTCCACTTCCAATGACATACTTTATCTAAGAAGATCATACTTCCAAGTCCTTTCAAATAGTGTCACTCCTTGGTTATGAAACATTTAAATCCATGAACCTATGGGGCTCATTCTAATTCAAACCACCAGAGTGTTGAATATGTTAACTAATTTAATCATTTACATTTTGTGAATATTAGAGTATCATACTATACTCATATATAAATACAAAGATGACTGTCAATAAAAATAATATTGTTAAGAAAACAATATTTCTAAAAGAAACAACTAAAGATTTACCATGTGCCGACAGTCAGCCTTCAAGTTCATGAACAATGTGTTAAAATGGACCATCTATCAACTGACTCTCTGAATGACCAAATGGTCAGAGCATCCCCCCAGTTCTCACTGGGCAAACAGCATGGGTGAGAAACGCATTGCACACTTAGAAAAAAGGCTTCCAAGAGTACAGAAGCACCTGAAGAGAATGCTACCTATAGCAGCTGGTGTGACAGCTACAACACCTCTTCCTCATTTTTTTTTTAAATTAAGCACATTTCTCTCTATGTGGAAAAATAACCATATTTCTCTCTAGCCAAAGAGGAAGATGGTGCATTTTTATTCTCTCTCTCAGGATCCAGACAACAAAGAACGATACACATTTGCTAAGTGTTTTTTGTGTGTAGTAGATAGGTTCTAATTAATGTAGTTCACTCTCCACCCAGCAATTCCAGGAGCTTCATACTCTTGTTTCTCCCATTTTCCAAAGAAGAAAGTCAGAGTTTAAAGAGCTATATAAAGAATGAGAGTGCAGGCTCAGGGACCAAATGAATGGATGATTTAACAATGGCTTATCCCAGCATCCAATTCCTCCCTGTGCACCACACCACCAATGGGTGAGACAAATGTAGAACATACGACCTCTCTATCTCCTCAGCTTCATTTCTGCTCCTCAATAACATCTACATGGAGATGTTGCATTACAGATGATAAAAACATACTTTGAATTTTATGCTTCCTAATTAAGAAGATTTCATTCTTTTGTATAGAAGTAAAACAAGCCCCAAAGACCTCAGATAACATCAGTGGGTAGTCAGGCAGAAACTACACAATGTTAACGTCACAGCAAGAGTGTATACCATACTTCATTAGAAGCCATGAGGACAGCTAGTGGGGAGAGAGGGAGAGAGAGAGAGAAAGAGAGAATAAAATTTAGATCGACCCTAATTTAAAGCTCTGTCCTTCTGCCCATGATAATTTGGCAAGAGGAGCTATGAGGGGCTGAATCAATGATTGTTTGTACAGCCTGAGATAAGTGGACACATTTTCATGTTGATGAATTATCAAACTGCAATTTTACTAATGCTGTTAGACTGTAATAGAGATAGAATGCAATTTAGATATGCATATCCCCTCTCTAATCATCATTCAGCCATCAGCCTTGGAGGTCAAGTTGAGGTTAATCTTCCTCAAAGACCAGACTTTTGGTTTCAATCTCCCCAGTACCAGCCTCCCCCCAGTGACTGCCATTCAGTATATAATGGGACAAGCATGTGTTCAGACATTGGGTAACAGGGTTATTCTGCTTTTGTCAAATAAAGCAAGGCTTATTGTAACATTCCTTTGCCTCAGAATCCACCCCCCACCTTGTCCATACTTTCCACAGACACACCTGCTTGAACTCACTGTTAGATATGCCCAGAAAGTCCTGAGGGGTCTGAAAAAAAAAAAATGTCTATGTTTGGAGCTTAGCAGTGTGGTTCCTGAGTCTTTGGATCATCTATTTTTTATGTATAAATAAACAGTGGGAGGAAAGAAAAAGGCATCCATACAACATTAATGAGCAAGATTCCCATCAGTCAACAAGAGAAAACAAAAGGTAGCGTAATGGGTACCGACCGGGAGGAAATTTTTCTAGTGATTTCTCTACTAGGCTGTTGTGGGAAGAAGAGTGACTAGTAAATTAAAATGAAAGCATGAAGCTCAGACTATATTTTTTTTTTCCTGTCATTTCACTGTCTTTGATCCTAAGTTTCTGGAGACTAAAACATTCAAGTTTATGACAGATTGGTGCTGGAAATGGATGCTTTGCCTCCAGGTCTTTTCTAGAGCACTGACACTGTGAATAGGGTTAAGTCTGTTTCTTTACAAGATTCAAGCAACCAATTGACATAACCAGTATGATTCAAATTTTTGGCTGAATCCAGACATGCTGCTAGTTTCCTTCGTCCACTATAAATGAATGTTTTTGAAATAGCAATTATTTTCCAGATGAAAATTTACCTAACTAAATTTAAAGAGCCATGACATTGTGAAACCAGTTTAGACAGGGACACAATGTCAATCTTCCCTGGATAGAAATAGCAAAATCACCAAGTACTCCAGAAAGGAGGTGAAAGGCCACTCCACTGCACAGACGGTCTATCGCAAATCTGTTTGGCTTCCCTTTTCAAGTGACTGAAGTGTATTATGTTGCCGGGAAGACACTCCATCATCCATAATAAATATTCATTCACATGTATCATGCACTTGAGCTGCATGACTGATGAACTCCAACTCTGGAAATGAATGGGGGACTCTCCAAGACAAATGTCACCTTTCAACACTGTTCCTTCAGATAAATTGCAGTTAGATTTAAACAAAGTCAGTAATTTCATGCTCTCCAACTGGAGCCACATTCAGTTCAGCCAGCCTCTCCTGGCTATACAAGGGTGCTAATACTGAATTTGATTAGTCTGAATTTGGCACTCTCTACCAGGAAGTAATCAACCGTTTTTTCTCAGCCAGTTTATTACCAAGAAACAATTAAGCTAAACATACTTTCCCAGGTATTTACACAGTTTGGCTAATTTGAAATGTGGGCTCTTTCATTCACAGTTGGCGGAGGTTTACATAGGGGTGCCTCTTTCGAAAACCAATGTGGCATCATGCCAAAATTCAGTCTGGGGCTAGATGTAGTGTTGTTCACCTAATTCCAGAAGTCAGGAGGCAGGAACATGTAGATCTCTTTGAGTTCAAGGCCAACCTAATGAACATAGTGAGTTTCTAGCCCACAAGCGCTACAGAGTGAGACTTTACATAAATAAATAAATAAAAAACAAACAAATAAATAAATAGAATGCATTCTCTTTTCATTTAAGAACCCCATTCCTAAGGAATAATCCAAAAGTTTTGTAATAAGAATATTTATCACCTAGCCCTCTGGTTTCTTTTCATGTGGAAAGGGGGAATTATTAAACAGATCATACAGAATCTCTCTTCTGCTACTACTGTGGGTATGGAAGGACTCAGATGCAGTGGATTTGAGAAAAGAAGCCCAACAAGAGTACTTGTGCATACATTAAACTTCATTTCTCCATGCTCACCCTGAAGACCCTTGGCTTTTTTCCTGTCGTGAACAAAAGGAGAATTTTTTTTTCAATTTATCTATTTTACGTGTTGACTGTTAGGATTCTGTTCTAGCCTCTGAAGCCATGCCCTACCCCGAGTTCTGATGACAAGCGCCATTTAAGAAGAATTCCGACTGCCCGATTCTCTCTCTCTCTTGTTTCTTCTCTCCTGAGAACTCTCTCTCTCTCTAATAATAATAATAATGTCTTTTACATAGACCCTGCTTAAGCATCTTGCAATGTTGCCACCTGCCATTGCATCTCCATGCTCCTCCCTTGCCCATAAGGCATGAAGCCTCTCTGTTCATAGACATCTGCCAGCAATAACTGAGTAAACGTTATCCTTATCGTATCACATCACCAACTAAAGCCTGCCCTCCCTTGTCCCTTCTCACTTTCTCCCCCTTCTCCCCTCCACTCCCCCTCAATCCACCCCTCCTCTATAATCACTCAGAATGCCGTAGGCCTCCCTTTGAGCATGGGTCACTGAATCTGCCTCCATCAGTCACTGAATGAAGGCTCTCCGATGACAACCTGGGTAGTCATCAATCTGGTCATAGGGGATGACCAGTTCAGGTTATGCATCCACTGTTGCCAGGAGTCTTCACTGGGTCCATCCTTGTAGACTCATGGAAGTTTCCTTTGCTTCCGGGTTCTACCCAACTCTGTAAAGCCCCCTTTCTGGTCATGATTCTCAGCACTGTCTCTTCTGCCAGTCCCCCAATCTGATCTTTCAAGTTCCCGTGCCCACTTGCCCCATCCAACCAGGAGATCACCTCTATTTTCCCTTCACAGGAAATCTATGTGTCTTTCTTAAGGCCTAAAAGGGTAAGTGTATATGGCTGTGCTTTCTAGTACTATAATAAAAGGCCTGAGGCTGGGTACATAGTAGAGTTTGTTTAGCCCACAGTTCAACCAGCCTCTACTTAGCTCTGCTAAGGATTGCCAGTAAACAGTAACCACAGTAGCAGGACTGTGGGCAAAGTAAATAACAGGGCAAGGCAGAGAGGTAAAGAGGGTAAATGGGAGACATGGAAAGTCATAAAAAACTTGAGAAGGTCAAGAAAGAGGCCAAGAGAGTACACAGCCTATCTATCTATCTATCTATCTATCTATCTATCTATCTATCTATCTATCTCCAGTCCCTTCAGAATCACATCAGCTGTGTCTGTTGACACCACCCAAATAACCTACCTGCCTTCCACTAGATTTCATTTCTGAAGATCTCACCTCTTACATCATAAAAATGGAAACTATTCCAAAGCATGAATCTTTGGGATACACACTCAAACCATACCCAAACCAGAGTAGATTTGATAATGTAGGGGGAAATTAATAAGAGATAGGTAAAGCTTATACCTTATTCTTCATTTATCTATTCTAAGCACCCCCCCCCATTTGTATTAGATCTTATTAAAGGAAAGGAAGAGGTAGATGTCACACTCTTCTTTGAGCATCAACGAGCTTCAGACTCATGGATATCCACTGTAAAGTAATTTATTAGTCCATGGCAGAAAATATCCATGGGCATAATTCACTCAGTGTTTCACATAATAATAGCAATTGTGAATAGCAGAAATCTGATACATGAGACTATTCCTGAAAACACCTAAGTAAAATATAAAAGGATAAAGCTTTAGTTTGCTTCTCTCTTACCATGATAAATACCAAGACCAAAAGTAACTTTAGGGGAGGAAAAGGCTTACTTAATCTTACAGTCCATTGTTGAGGAAGCCAGGGCAGAAGTGAAGCATAAAAAAGCATAAAGCATCAGGACAAGGAATAAATGCTGCTTGCTCCCTCAGGTCTTCTTAGCCAGCTTTATTAGACAGCTCAGAACCCCACCCCCAACCTAGTGATGGCACCACTCACAGTGAGTTTGCACTTCCCTACATCAATTAGCCATCAGGACAATGCCCCACAGATTATTCACAGGCCAATCTGATTGAGGCAATGTCTCAATTGAGATTTTCTCAAATAACTCTGGAGTATATTAAGTTTATAGCTGAAGGTAACTCAGAGAGAGATGGATGTTTTCAAATCCTGGCAAAAAATTGATAGCTTCTAAAAGTAAATGATGAAAATATTGATTGTGTTCTTCTCTCTGAAATTACCCAAAAATTATGACAAATAAGCCACATGTATGTAAGTTCTATATGATACATTTGGAGAACTATGAATTATCATTTGTTTTTTCATATATAATAAAGGTTCTTCTTTATCTACAGAGTAGGTTGGAGGCATGTAGGATATCTTAACAGGCAAAGCTCATTGATGTAACCTAGTCACAGACAGTATGTATAGAAATAGTTAGGACAGGAGAGCCATGCAGAAGCACATGCAGGATGACCTGCTTCTTTGCTTCTTCAAAGAAACAGGAATTAACCCACTCAGCCCTGGCACTGCCCTCTCATGCCCACTCTCTTTTTTCTTATCTGAGACAGAACCTCATTGTGTCGAAATGAATTTGGGCTCAGATTCCTCTTGTTCCCACCTCCCAGGAGCTAGAAGTACAGTATGCACCAACAACCACCATACTCAGCTAATTTCCTGCTCTGCTTTGAAGTATTTTGGGTACAACTCTTTTTACATAAGAGGACAGGGAACTTTAAAAGTAAATATCAAGCTGGTGAGAGAGTTCAATGGATAAAAGTCATTGCCACATGAGACAAATGACCTGAGTTCAGTTCTCAGAAATTGTGGGGGGGAAAAAAAGAGAAGGTATCTTCTGATTTACACACACACACACACACACACACACACACACACACACACACACGCACACACGCACGCACGCACGCACGCACGCACTCACACCAAAATAAGCTTTCAAAATAAATAATGTCTATTGGGTGGGCATGGTGGCTCATGCTTTTATCCTAAACGCTGGGAAGACTAGAACAGAAGAATTGCTAATGAGTTCAAGACCAGCCTGAGTTTTAAGTTTTATGAAAACCAGGGCTACAGAGTGAGACTGTTTCTCAAAAATAAATAAATAAATAAATAACTTTATCTAATCATTTTTGGAGGACAAAAAAAAACCCAAAACAAAACATGAAAACCCCAAAATTTTAACATATAGTTCAGGAAACACAATTGATATTCATTAAGCTGAAAACTTCATCTACAATTGATATTCATTAAGCTGAAAAATTTCATCTACACATGACACCTCTACACATGTGTTTACAGTAGCTTTATTCATAATTATCAAGGCATAGTAACAACTGAGATGTCGGTAGATTAATATGTAAACCAACTGTGGTTAGGTTGTTTAATGAGTTGTTATTCTACAATAAAATAAATTAGCTATGAGCCATAGATTTGTAAATTTTTTTAAAAAATGATTCAAATTATTACACATGCTGGAAAGAACATTGGAAGGATAGTACAAAGATCAGTGGTCTTCTCTCAGGAGAGGAGATGGCTGAATGGACAAGAGATAGGGATGAATGAGCAGATCACACAGAAATATCTTTCTCTGTATCTCACTTGATTGTTTATCTTATTTTACTATTATAATATAACTACGTCAGTTCGCTGTTTTTTCCCTCTATGCATATAACCTTCCTTTCTCTCTTTCAAATCGATGGTATCTTTTTCATTGATTGTTGTTACACTAATATGTACATGTATATCCCCATGTAAATATGATCCCTAAATATAATGTACTCAGTCTGTATAGTGTTAGTTGTATACATGTTTTCTGAGTTGGCCATTTGGTATTAGATAAATAATTGTTGAGACCAGAAAAAATTTAAAAGAGTGAAACTAATTGTTCTGTGTGATTCTAAGGTGATAGACACATGTCAACATACCTTTGTCAAGAGATGTAGAGTGGTGGAGGCTAAGACAGAACCATCTTAACACCAAGTATGGAGTTTAGTCAATAATATCAACAGAGATCTATCAAGTACGACAAATTCACCACACCAACAGTGCATGATCAAAACAGAGAAAACCTTGGTATTGGAGCTTTTAGGAAACTCTGCTTTGAGACCTACAGCCAAACTTTAGACCAAGCTTTGGGAATTCTGCTGAGGAGAAGGAGGAAGAATTGTAGGATCCAGAGGAGTTAAGGATATCACAGGAAAACACACAGAAATAGCTATCCTAGCTTGTGGGCATTCTCAAAATTCTGGACCACAACTAGAGAGCCAGCATGAGACTGATCTAAGTCCTCTGCACACATCTGCTAATTGCATTGCTTGGTCTATTTGTGGGACTTCTAACAATGGGAGAAAGGGTTGTCCCTAAGTTTTTGGCTGGTCTTTGAGAACCTATTTCTCATACTGGATTTCTTCGCCCCACTTTAACACAAGGGGAAGTGGTTAGTCTTTCCTCAACTTAATATGCCATGTTTTGTTGATACCCATGGGAAACCTGTCCCTTTCTGAACAAAGGAGGAGGTAGATTGAGGTGTGTGTGAAGGAGTCATGGTGGGGAGGAGAAGAAAGAGAGGAAACTTCAAGTAGGGTGAGAGAGAAGGAAGGAAGGAAGGAAGGAAGGAAGGAAGGAAGGAAGGAAGGGAAAGAGAAGCTCTGCCTTCTGCTCAGTTAATTAATAAATCTAAAACTGTTTGAAAATAGTCTATTTTTCAAAACAATAATTCTAAATGAGGGTCACAGTATTCTCCCTGCCACTGAGTACACATGGGTGGCATGTAAATTAGTAAAGAGGTCAGCTGTGATAGCCAATACTACCAGAATGGGCAGAGCGATGGTATGATCCCAGCCCTATTTAGAGAGAGTTCCCAGCCTTTCTTTTCCAATGCTTTTTTTCTTCATTGTTTTGGCTAAGAGTAGTGGTGTGCAGGCACTGCCAAGATATTGCCTTCTTGGACTCCCCCAGTTCCCTACCCACCCCCTAAAAATTCAGATGGTCAGAAATAAGTAGAAATGTAGAGTACTGAACCACATAAAAACTCAGTAACTCATTCATATATTCAACAACAGTGATGATTCTAAAAGCATTTATTAAAAATAAGCAGCAGTTATATAGCATTGAGTTTGAAGAGGAGAACACAAGGACACAATCTCCCACAAGCATGGGACAACAAGAATGTGTTATGGGATGATATTATGATTAATATTTGATTCTACACACATGTGATCATAAATTATGTGGAATTTGATTGGCATCACAGTTTAAATTGCCCTTGAAAACATGACGGGAAGAAAAAACATGACAGGAACAAGCATACATAAAGCATTAGAGTTATAATGTTAAAATGCTAGGATTGTGTTTGACTGTAGCAAACTACATGAATTTCATCACTGAAATGTATGTTTTGAATGTCAGACACCAACCACTGCATTGCCAAGTACAGCATTATTCTATGTAAAGGCTGTGCAGTCTTAGGGAGTGGGACCCTGGGTATGGCATATATTGTTTTTGTTTTAGACTCAGTATTAGGGTTCTGTATAGGAGCTGATAGAATAAATATATGCTACAAAATGGAATTTATTAAATTGGATTATACAGGACTTGACCATTCAACAATGACCCTTGCACACTAGAGAGGCTGACAGCCTAGCATCTGCTTAGTCCAAGAAGCTAGATGCCTCAGTAGTGCCAATCTGGAAAACTCTAGAAGATTCTTGGAGAGTCACTGATCTTCAGCTCATGCTAGAACTCAGAGGAGTTGGAGTATGATAGTCCCCAAAGAATGGGACAGTATGACTGAAAAGACACACAGCCAGAAATGAAGACAGACAATTGGATTGTGCTGCATTTACATCAGACTCCTAAATATCTGAGCAGATTTGGAAGGGTGTAACCCATTCTACGGAAGTACTTTCCTCCTCAGCTGATTCACCCTGGAAGTGTACTCATGGATGGACCCTCCCAGAAGAGTGCCTCTTAGTTAAATCTATGATCAACTGAATTGACAGTCAAGACTAACTTTCACAAGTGCAAACACAAAAGAAGAAATTAGCTTGAGAAAATGTGTTGACATTTTGTTACAGGAAGAACCATGACAAAAATCTATAGCTCAGATCTTCATTCTTTTTGTGGAGACTTTTAGTACTGACCTCTGTGCCTCCTTGCTGAAGAACTTATCTGCAAACCCACTAGATTCTCTCCCTCCCTCTCTCCCTCCCTCTCTCCCTCCCTCCCTCCCTCCCTCTCTCTCTCCTTCTGTCCCTCCCCCCTCTCTTTCTGTCTCTCTCTCTCTCTCCATCACCCAACCTCTTCCCTAATACATGCAGAGTAGATACACAACAAATGAATAATATCTTCTAAATGTGGCTGGAGTTTCCCCTAGGTTGTGTTTTAAGTCTTTGACTTGATTCCTCACCTAAGAATTAAAAATTCTTTGACAGTATGACTTGTATTCTTCTGGTGTCTTCCCCAAATATAATATATATGAGGTTTAGAATATGTAGTGTTTGCCCAGCATGCACAAAGCCCTGAGGTTCATCCTCAGCACCATATAAACTGACACAGGATGCATATTTATAATCTTAACACTCAAGAGGTAGAGGCAGGAGGATGTTAAGTTTAAGGTCATGGGGAGCATGGTGATTCATGCCTTTTATCAAGCACTTTGGAGGCAGAAGCAAGGTCTCTTTGAGTTGAAGGCTAGCTTGGTCTCCATAGTGCTTTTCAGGCCAGCTAGGGCTACATATTATGTCTTATCATATCTATATCGAATGAAAAAAGTGCACGGTTATCTTCTACTACAAGGTGAGTTTGGACCTAATTTGGGATATGTAAAACCCAATTTCAGAAACAAAACAAGACTAGGCAAAGTGGTAATGAATTAGTTGATGGTTGAAATAATCATTCAAAGCAGATAAATCATTCAAAACAGTTGTCTTTGATGTGGATCATCACACTTGAGCATTTTCAAATTTTGTTATGGCATCATAATGCCCAATCCCCACAAAAGCTTGCTACACACTCTCCTGGGTATTTTATGTGCCATGTCTTATTTAGCCTTCAGAACTTTGTACAGTAAGTACTGCTGATGTCTCTACATCCTACTTGAGTAAAATGAGGCACAGGAGAGCTAACTATAAAGTTAACAGCTCCTGCGAATTAAAGCTGGGATGCAAACACAGTCTTATCTCATAGCCCAAGTTCATTAGGGGCAATCCTTTGTCATTCTTATATCTCACAAGCAAGATCTTCCCTCTGGGAGAATTTTAATAGGAGGAATGAAGATTTTACCTGGGAAGCAATCTGGGGACCATCAATTTTACAAGACCACCTATAACTGGCAGCATAGCATGGCTCATATTATTTTCAGAAGCGCTTAACATCTGCCAAAGTACCATTGTCTCATCTGACTGAACATTGACACAGTGACAGCTAATACTCTTCATTCTCAAACCTAGGAAATCTGACAAACAATACATTCTGCCATTCAACACTGATTCTCAATCCAGAAATTCTGGAGCTCACAAAAAATGGCAGAAGAACAATGCAAATGCCGTCAGCACTTGTAACAAATGATAGTTAATAAAACTTGAAAAGATTATAGTTCAGAAATTGACTTCCTGTGTTTCCCATTATTTAATAATTTACTATATGAAATCTATTGACCTTTCCACGGGCGTCTATCTTTTTGCCCCTTCCTGAAAGGAAGCTGGAGCGTTAATTATGGTTTAGCTGTTTTATTGAGCAGCATTAGCATACAAATAGGACATCAATAACCAATTACAATCTTCATCTTGGAAAAGCAGGTCTCGTTCAGCACCACTCTGACTGCTAACTCAGCCACTTAAAGGTCCTGAGCATTTAATGATGATGGCATTCAAGGCCCTTCTCAATCAACCCCCCAGGGGATCTACAGTATGACACCTGCACTTACCTTATGCCCATTCTGCTTTCCTGTCCAGCTGGGTCAGTTTCTTCACTGTAAGTATATCCTGTTCACCTCTACCTATGTCTCTTGTCTCCAGTTGACTCCATCCATCCAATTTGTGGCCCATTCACTTCTGTACTCTGTACAATGCCTCCTGTTCCTTAAGGCCAAGATATTAAGTGTTTATGGCCCACAAGCCATGCCATGCACATTAGAAGGATTCAGTTCATCTTTTGTGAAGGAAAGAAGTCACATTAGACAGAAATGGACAGTCATAGAATGTACATCTTCCAATGGCATTCCATGCTTTAAAAGCTTGAGTTGGTCCTTTGGTCTTGGTTTGCTAACCCCTGGCTTGGAACATTGGCTTCAGAAGCTGAAATTACCCTGTTACCTAGCTGTGTTGAGCCCTTGTGAAGTACTACTATTTCTCTGTATCTCAGTTTCTACATCTGAAAAATGGCAATGATAAAACACATATCCAGTTCTCTTAAAATCCTCCAGTGGTTTCCTGTTATTCACAGTCAACCCTCCTCCATAACCTGTAGATAGTGTGGAACAATGTTTCATGTTTCCTTCTTGCCCCTTCCTAGCCAGGTTTAACTGGCTTCCAGTACCTCTGTTCTGCAGCTCTTTCAAGTCCAGGGCCTTTATGTATGTAGAACCCTCTATGTAGTAATCCCTTCCTCCTACTTGTGATATGCTCAGCTCCATCCTGTAAGTGCAATTTCAGATTTTTCTGTACTTAATATTTTCCTCACTTTTGTGATCAAATAATCAACAAGAAGCAACTGAAAAACCAATGCTTATTTTGGGTCATAGTGTGTGGATGTAACTCGTCATGAAAGGGAAGTTATTTTTGGAGAGAGTGTGAAGCTCCTTGCTTATATCTGTGATGACTGTAAAATACAAGCAGAACAGAAATTGGGGACTGATTACAAACCATGAGGCCTGTCCCACATGGATCCACTTACTCCAGATAGGTCTCACATCTAAGTTTTTACAACCTTCTAAAACAATGCCACTGAGAATTTTAACACATAAGCCTACATTATGCACTTTACAACTTTATGACATAGCCTCTTCCTCTAGGACCATCTACCCTATCTACACACATGTCCATACATGGTCTGGGGGCAGGGAACAGCCACCAATCTTCCTTCATCTCTTCCCTTTGTTGCTTATGTATCCCATCTCCCAAATTTTATCTGTTTAATGACTCATTGCTGTGTAATAATCCTCTTGTGCACTGTAAAGATTTGTGACTCAAATTGGTTTAATAAAATACTGATTGGACAGTAACCAGGCAGGAAATATAGGTGGCAGCAACCAAACTAAGAATACTGGGATGAAGATGGGTGTAGTCAGAGTTGCCAGCCAGATGCAGAGGGAGCAGGAAATAAACATGTCATGTTAATAAAGATATGCCATGTGGCAAAGCACAGATAAAAATATAGGTTAGCATAAATGTAATAGTTAACTAGCAGCAAGCCTGAGCTATTGGCTAAGTATTTGTAATTAATATTAAGTCTATGTGTTGGCTATTTGGGAACAGACGGGCAGGAAAGAAATATCCGCCTACAATTCATTTCACATTTCCCTACTAATACACCAGTGTCACATGAGTGCAAGAACTTTCCCATAATGTCTCTGGCACTTGGCCCTATGTCTGGCATGAACCAATTAGTCAGTCAATAATTATGTATCATTAATAAATAAATGAATACATTCTAGTAGATGAGTATGTCTCAGTCAATAAGCTAACCAGAACTTTCTCCTCCCACTGTTTCATCAAGAACAGTAAAATGACTCACATACCTCCTGACAATGTTTTGACTTCTTGACTATTAAGTCAAATACTTGTATTATCTGCAGCATTGTCCTCTTATTTCCAGTAAAATTTCTTCTATTGGAGACATCTTTTAGATCAAGGACTATAAAGATGTAACTTTCTTCATTGCTGATACAAAATGCCTTAAAGATGAAAAGTTTGGGATGGCTTGTGGTTTCAGAGAGATTTTTAATCTTTTATGGTGCAAAAGCATGACCATAGGATTGGCTCTCCTCCTATCCCAAGGGACATGAGGCAGCAGCCATTTACATGGCATAAACTCAGACACAGAGGGAATGAGACTTTTTTGAACAAGAAGTGAGACAGCAAAGTGAGCCATTGCTCTCTGATTTCTGCCTATGACAAGATGTGGTCATAGGCATCAACTCTCTGCTGCCATGTCTTTCCTGCTGTGATAGACCTCCAACCACAAGCTAAAATAAACCTTTCTAAGTTGCTTCTCTCAAGTACTTTGTCAAAGAAAGGACAAAAATAAATAATGCACACTCAAAATATGAGCCTGTAGGAGACATTTCAGGTTCAAATCCTAATGGCTAATGCTGTGGGATTTCTTGTACTTTGTAGATATTTGTCCCTCCTACTAGTTGAATAAAATGCTGATTGGCCAGAAGGCAGACTTGAAGTATGAGAGAGGCTACGTGACTAAGAAAATTCTGGGAAAAGAACAGAACAGAGATGTCAGGCAGAAGCATAGGAAAGAAGTCAAAATGCTGCTCTGAGAAAAGGTACTAAGCCACTTGGCTAGTCATGAGTTAGTTTTAAGAGTGAAGAGTTAGCTAGCTATGTGCCTGAGCCATAAGCCAATCAACATGAAAGTAATATAAGCGGGGGCTGGAGAGATGGCTCAGCGGTTAAGAGCACCGTCTGCTCTTCCAGAGGACCCGGGTTCGATTCCCAGCACCCACATGGCAGCTAACAACTGTCTGTAGTTCCAGTTCCAGGCAAACACCAAAGCAAATAAATAAATAGAGTTTTTTTTTTAAAAAAAAAAAAAAAAAAAGAAAGAAAGAAAGTAATATAAGCTTCTGTGTGTTTTGGGGGGGACTTTGGGACTGCTGGTCTGGGCCTCAGGGCTCGGTAAAGCTAGCAGCTGTGGGTGGGTTCAGATCTCATGGCTAATTTGAGCCAGAAACATTTACTACAAAGGCTTGAAATTTTGATAGACCTAAGTTTGTCCCACCGTCTTCATTTAATTATGTGAAGCCAAGCATTTGATGAAGCTTCCCTGAACTCACTTTCTTTTGCTGCACAAAACGAATATGTATTGAACTCAATAAAGCCACCACTGACTCCTGAGACACTGGTATCAGACACAAAAGCAAGTAAAAAAAAAAAAATGTGAACACCCTTGATCCACAGAAACAGGTCGCTTTAGAGCAAGTGGCTCCATGCTATTCCCTCTTGTAGTGCTTTTAGCCAACGTAGAGCATCCTGCGCCAAGCCTATGCCCGAAATGATTAATTATTGTAGCAGCAGAGAGGTAAATGAAGAAGCGACAGATGGCCCATGTGAAATAGTCTAGAATCACCTGCTATGAAATTAATTCCACATCTTGGTGGCTGCAGGCTCAGAACACCATGCAAAAAATGACTGTTGATAAATTGTGTGTGTTTGTGTGTCAGCTTCTCTGCAAACACCTAAATAATATATGTCGTGTCATGTTTTCTTCCCTCTATCTCGTTTTAATACGTTATCGTTTATAGAAAACTGCAGGGAAACGTGGGACATCAATCAAGGCATTAATTCCCAAGATTATGTTAATGAGATGACTGGTGTGGTTGTTTCCCAAAATAGCTTCTCCCCTGGAAGACTGCAGTGGACTCTCCTCAGTCAGTCTTCTATGCTTGGATCAGGAGCCATTGTGCCTCTGTGGCAGTCCTCTTAAAAAGGCACCCAGCATGTCAGCACAGGCATGGGGAGAATTTTCTCAGCCAGCTAGGAAGCCAAGGCCAGCAGCTTCCTGGCAAGCTTCAGATAAAACAGAAAATGTGTGAGACACAAAGAAAGGGGAGATGTGAAGCTCCAGATATGGGCTTAGAACTCTTCTGCGGCAAGTACTCCTCCAACTCTGGAGGAAACTGAAAAAAGAAGACATAAATAAGCTAAAGAATTTCCTAAACAGGGTACAGTATTACCTCAGATAGCCAGCAAAGACAAGACAGCAGCAATTTCTACTCCTATGGAAGAAAATCAGAGTGATACGGGAGAAAGCCCTGATTATAGTTAAGTATCATCCACAAAATATACTGGCCAGGGTACAGCAAGGCAGTGTGGTATTTCCAGAAGTATTGTCTCCACCATTTCCTTATCAACAAGGCCACCCTGCAATGTTACAAACACAGGCACATCAGATTAGAGAGCCCAAGACCATTCTGGTTGGTATTCTGTGTGTATTGTCATCCCTGCATATCAGCAATGGCCAAATCCATTGGGTGTAAGTGTGAACTGTCCCCCCACAGACTTCTGTGTCTGAACATGTGGTCACTGACTAACAGAACTGCTCAAGGAAGCTGTAGGATCTTTTGGACATATGCCTAAGTGGCAAATGTGGGTCTGAGTGACAGGGCTTGACGGCTTCACATCCAGTCCCATGCCTCTGCTTCCCATCTGTTGTTAAGTCACATAACAACCATGTCATTCCACAGATGGAGTCTGAGCCTCCATGTCTTAGGACTGCAATCCCTAAAGCTGTGAGCCAGGATATACCTCTTTTCTCTCAAGCTGCCTGCATCAAATATTGTGTCTCAAGGACAGAAAATTTTGCCAGAACACAGAGATTCAACTAATTGAGGCTTGAAATATGTATTACTACTTTTGTCTGTACTGAACATGCATGAATATTGGCTATTTTTTCTATGAAATACAGTTTTAAAGAACTATTACATAGCATATGTATTGTGCTAAGTATTAAAAGCCATCCAGAGATGTCAGAATATATAAAAGATATGTCAATACTATACCATTTTATAAGAAGAGAGTTCTTCAATATTTATAGATTTTAGCATCCCAGAGAAACCTGACACTATTTCACAGATAAAAAAGATGCTGATGTATTTAAAAACCAAAGTTAGATATAATGTTTTAAGGTTGCCAAAATAAATTGTCTAAGAAGCAACATCTCGAGATACTTTAAAAATCACAGACTAGTGTTGAGCAGCACCAGGGGGCCTGAAGTCAGGCAATAGCTCTGTGATTTGATTCCAGAGGTGGATGATGGAGTCTGTGCCAGTGATAAAGCTGCAAGAGACAGACTGTACAGATACAGATACCCAAGAGGGCAAGGACCAGTAATAAAATCTGAATAAACTGTGTAGGACGAATGAAGATGAAGCTACCAATTTTGATGACATCATACTGCAGCGATGTAAGATGTTACTAATAAAGAAAACAGAGTATGAATACATCCCTCCCTTTGCATTTGCCTACAGTTTTTGCTATGAGTATTTAACTCTTTCACCATAACAAGCTGAAGTGAGAACTTACTGCCAGTCATCCAAGGTAACTCCCGCCGTTATTTGCCTTTGTATCAGCCTCCACTTATTCCCACCCCTATATTGCCTATGTTGCCTGGTTATTATAGACATATAGTCTCCAATAGTGAGAATCATGCAAGGCATCCCAACTATAAAGGAAAACATGGTAAACTTGACCTTGTTAAATACAAAAATACAATAAGGTATATGAAAATACAGTACATAGAAAAACTGTAATGATGAAATCAATCCAGAATATACAAGCACACATATGTATTTTTGTTTTTATATATCCAGAATATATATATAATACCTATTCAGTCAATACAAAAGTAGGGCATAGCCCAAATGAAAGACAGTTCACAAAATGGGAAACATAATTGGTCAGAAATCACATTTAAGAATGTCCACTCTTATTCTCTTATTAATAATTTAAAAATTCAAATAATAATAAGATATGGCAGTTGACATCATCAGATTTGCAAAATGTTGAAAGTAAGACTGAAATATAAGTGTATGGTTAGAAAGACTAAGAATTTTTGGAGACTTTCACCATATGATGAATTATGGCTGCAGGTTTGCCAACAACTGCAATGCCTACTCATTCAGAAGAGGTACTTGCCTGCGATTAGTTCCTCTCTTAGAAGTGCATCTTCCCAGATGCCAAGAAATGTGCTCACTGAAAATGGGCTCAGTCTCTATCCCAGCCCTATCCCAAGTAAGTATATGTCAGATCTGAGGTCAGGAGTGCAAAGCTATTCTACCAGGTTCAACTAACATAAAGATTCTGGAGGAAGACACAAGCAGCTGGAATCAAATTACAAGAAGAAAAACTTTGGGTTTTCTGATACCCAGTTGGGAGTTGAAACCCAGTTGTGAACCATAAGCATGTTCTCATGTCCAAAGGACTGCTGTCAAGACAGAATTAGACTCAGTCTCTGAGCATGTAAGAGACGGGGATGTCAATCTCTCCTAAGATAGGAATACAGGGGAGATTCTAAGCAAGGCACATTAAATTGCAGTTGGTGAAGAAGAGTTAGATTAAGCAGCTCAGAAGAGCATAAAGAGAAAGGGGGAAATGAGGTCTGGGCACACGATCAGGACAAAAATCTTAACCAACTATATGATGGGTCTCAGAATGTTGGAGCCATAGCCTGGCAAGTCTGGGCTATGCTCAATGTTAGATGCTTTCCAAAGGATACTTTAGTTAAAGTTAGACATTCTTCATTCTCCTTTATGACAACTTTAGTTCCAGAAAGACTCAACAATTTCCATGTTACAAGTGATAGATCCAGGATCAACGTTCGAAAGATTCCCCAGCAGTCTCTTCATCTGGTGCCATTTCATTCTGCTCAGTGAAGGCAACTTCTTTTGTACTCATTCTCTTCACCCACACTTCTGGACCTAAGAACCCAGAGCAGAGATAATTGCGGAGAGTCACGCACTGAATCTGGAGCACTGAGAGGGCCATTAGATGTGGCCTTTGAGGACTAATGAACTGCATTGTTTCTAAAAGTCTTTCAACCCTCTAATTGACAAACAAAATTCATAGGTGTTTATAATATACAATATGTTTTAATATAAATACATTGCAGAGTGTATACTTTGAGCTAATTAACATATATAGTTATCTCACAGACTTATTTTTTATGGTGAGCATATTAAAACCCTGCTTTTCAGTTGACAAGATTACTCTGTGAATAACAGCACAAGCCTGACCACCTGACTGTGAACACAGGGAACTACATAAATACAAAAAAGCCAGATGTAGTTGCATGCCTCTGTAATTCCAGCCCTCCAAAGAGAGGCAGAAGGTAGAGATAAAGGAATGGCCTGCTGGAACTTTGCTAGAAAGCAAGCCTGGAGTGAGCAACACAGTAGAAACAGCAAGGGAGACCCTGCCTTAAGAAAGATGGAAGCTAAGAACAAGCACTCCGCTCCTCGCACAAGCTGTGGCAAGTGTATACCTGAACACACACACACACACACACACACACACACACACACACACACACACCAAAAAAATGTTTAACTAAATAATTTTATTTATATTTTAAATTACTTAAGTAAATTTTTAAAGATTTATTACTTATTTTTTATCTTATGTGTATGAGTGTTGTGCCTGCATGTATATATGTGTGTCACATGTATCTCTGGTGTCCATGGAGGCCAGAAGCGGGGCATGGATACCCTGGAATTGGAGTTAACGAACAGTTGTGAGCAATGATATGAGTGTTGCCAATAAATGCTCAGAACCACTGAGCCAGCTCTCCAGTCAGAAAATAATCTACTCACTCTCCTCTTCCTCTCTGCCTCCCTCCCTCCCTCCCTCCCTCCCTTCCTCCTCCTCCTCCTCCTCCTCCTCTCTCTCTCTCTCTCTCTCTCTCTCTCTCTCTCTCTCTCTCTCTCTCTCTCTCTCTCT